>OV651818.1:7124572-7179572 GCA_927349885.1 Psylliodes chrysocephalus
TTTTCGATTTTCGATTTTTCGATTTTTCGATTTTTCGATTTTTCGATTTTCGATTTTTCGATTTTTCGATTTTTCGATTTTTCGATTTTTCGATTTTTCGATTTTTCGATTTTTCGATTTTTCGATTTTTCGATTTTTCGATTTTTTTCGATTTTTCGATTTTTCGATTTTTCGATTTTTCGATTTTTCGATTTTTCGATTTTTCGATTTTTCGATTTTTCGATTTTTCGATTTTTCGATTTTTCGATTTTTCGATTTTTCGATTTTTCGATTTTTCGATTTTTCGATTTTCGATTTTTCGATTTTTCGATTTTTCGATTTTTCGATTTTTTCGATTTTTCGATTTTTCGATTTTTCGATTTTTCGATTTTTCGATTTTTTCGATTTTTCGATTTTTCGATTTTTCGATTTTTCGATTTTTCGATTTTTCGATTTTTCGATTTTTCGATTTTTCGATTTTTCGATTTTTCGATTTTTCGATTTTTCGATTTTTCGAATTTTCGATTTTCGAATTTTCGATTTTTGATTTTTCGATTTTTCGATTTTTCGATTTTTCGATTTTTCGATTTTTCGATTTTTCGATTTTTTCGATTTTTCGATTTTTCGATTTTTCGATTTTTCGATTTTTCGATTTTTTTCGATTTTTCGATTTTTCGATTTTTCGATTTTTTCGATTTTTCGATTTTTCGATTTTTCGATTTTTCGATTTTTCGATTTTTCGATTTTTCGATTTTCGATTTTTTCGATTTTTCGATTTTTCGATTTTTCGATTTTTCGATTTTCGATTTTTCGATTTTTCGATTTTTCGATTTTTCGATTTTTCGATTTTTCGATTTTTCGATTTTTCGATTTTTCGATTTTTCGATTTTTCGATTTTTCGATTTTTCGATTTTTCGATTTTTCGATTTTTCGATTTTCGATTTTTCGATTTTTTCGATTTTTCGATTTTTCGATTTTTCGATTTTTCGATTTTTCGATTTTTCGATTTTTCGATTTTTCGATTTTTCGATTTTTCGATTTTTCGATTTTTCGATTTTTCGATTTTTCGATTTTTCGATTTTTCGATTTTTCGATTTTTCGATTTTCGATTTTTCGATTTTTCGATTTTTCGATTTTTCGATTTTTCGATTTTTCGATTTTTCGATTTTTCGATTTTTCGATTTTTCGATTTTTCGATTTTCGATTTTTCGATTTTTCGATTTTTCGATTTTTCGATTTTTCGATTTTCGATTTTTCGATTTTTCGATTTTTCGATTTTTCGATTTTTCGATTTTTCGATTTTCGATTTCGATTTTTCGATTTTTCGATTTTCGATTTTCGATTTTTCGATTTTTCGATTTTTTCGATTTTTCGATTTTTCGATTTTTCGATTTTTCGATTTTTCGATTTTTCGATTTTTCGATTTTTCGATTTTTCGATTTTTCGATTTTCGATTTTTCGATTTTCGATTTTCGATTTTTCGATTTTTCGATTTTTCGATTTTCGATTTTTCGATTTTTCGATTTTTCGATTTTTCGATTTTTCGATTTTCGATTTTTCGATTTTTCGATTTTCGATTTTTCGATTTTTCGATTTTTCGATTTTTCGATTTTCGATTTTTCGATTTTTCGATTTCGATTTTTCGATTTTTCGATTTTTCGATTTTTCGATTTTTCGATTTTTCGATTTTCGATTTTTCGATTTTTCGATTTTCGATTTTTCGATTTTTCGATTTTTCGATTTTTCGATTTTTCGATTTTTCGATTTTTCGATTTTTCGATTTTTCGATTTTTCGATTTTTCGAATTTTTCGATTTTTCGATTTTCGATTTTCGATTTTTCGATTTTTCGATTTTTCGATTTTTCGATTTTCGATTTTTCGATTTTTCGATTTTTCGATTTTTCGATTTTTCGATTTTTCGATTTTTCGATTTTTCGATTTTTCGATTTTTCGATTTTTCGATTTTTCGATTTTTCGATTTTTCGATTTTTCGATTTTTCGATTTTTCGATTTTTCGATTTTTCGATTTTTCGATTTTTCGATTTTCGATTTTTCGATTTTTCGATTTTCGATTTTTCGATTTTTCGATTTTTCGATTTTTCGATTTTTCGATTTTTCGATTTTTCGATTTTTCGATTTTTCGATTTTTCGATTTTTCGATTTTCGATTTTTCGATTTTTTCGATTTTTCGATTTTTCGATTTTTCGATTTTTCGATTTTTCGATTTTTCGATTTTTCGATTTTTCGATTTTTCGATTTTTCGATTTTTCGATTTTTCGATTTTTCGATTTTTCGATTTTTCGATTTTTCGATTTTTCGATTTTTCGATTTTTCGATTTTTCGATTTTTCGATTTTTCGATTTTTCGATTTTTCGATTTTTCGATTTTTCGATTTTTCGATTTTTCGATTTCGATTTTTCGATTTTTCGATTTTTCGATTTTTCGATTTTTCGATTTTTCGATTTTTCGATTTTTCGATTTTTCGATTTTTCGATTTTTCGATTTTTCGATTTTTCGATTTTTCGATTTTTCGATTTTTCGATTTTTCGATTTTTTCGATTTTTCGATTTTTCGATTTTTCGATTTTTCGATTTTTTCGATTTTTCGATTTTTCGATTTTTCGATTTTCGATTTTTCGATTTTTCGATTTTTCGATTTTTCGATTTTTCGATTTTTCGATTTTTCGATTTTTCGATTTTTCGATTTTTCGATTTTTCGATTTTTCGATTTTTCGATTTTTCGATTTTTCGATTTTTCGATTTTTCGATTTTCGATTTTTCGATTTTTCGATTTTTCGATTTTTCGATTTTCGATTTTTCGATTTTTCGATTTTTCGATTTTTCGATTTTTCGATTTTTCGATTTTCGATTTTTCGATTTTTCGATTTCGATTTTTCGATTTTTTCGATTTTTCGATTTTCGATTTTTCGATTTTTCGATTTTTCGATTTTTCGATTTTTCGATTTTCGATTTTTCGATTTTTCGATTTTTCGATTTTTCGATTTTTCGATTTTTCGATTTTTCGATTTTTCGATTTTTCGATTTTTCGATTTTTCGATTTTTCGATTTTTCGATTTTTTCGATTTTTCGATTTTTCGATTTTTCGATTTTTCGATTTTTCGATTTTTCGATTTTTCGATTTTTCGATTTTCGATTTTTCGATTTTTCGATTTTTCGATTTTTCGATTTTTCGATTTTTCGATTTTCGATTTTCGATTTTTCGATTTTTCGATTTTTCGATTTTTCGATTTCGATTTTTCGATTTTTCGATTTTTCGATTTTCGATTTTTCGATTTTTCGATTTTTGATTTTTCGATTTTTCGATTTTTCGATTTTTCGATTTTTCGATTTTTTCGATTTTTCGATTTTTCGATTTTTCGATTTTTCGATTTTTCGATTTTTCGATTTTTCGATTTCGATTTTTCGATTTTTCGATTTTTGATTTTTCGATTTTCGTTTCGATTTTTCGATTTTTCGATTTTTCGATTTTTCGATTTTTCGATTTTTCGATTTTTCGATTTTTCGATTTTTCGATTTTTCGATTTTCGATTTTCGATTTTTTCGATTTTTCGATTTTTCGATTTTTCGATTTTTCGATTTTTCGATTTTCGATTTTTCGATTTTTCGATTTTCGATTTTCGATTTTCGATTTTTCGATTTTTCGATTTTTCGATTTTTCGATTTTTCGATTTTTCGATTTTTCGATTTTTCGATTTTTCGATTTTTCGATTTTTCGATTTTTCGATTTTTCGATTTTTCGATTTTTCGATTTTTCGATTTTTCGATTTTTCGATTTTTCGATTTTTCGATTTTTCGATTTTTCGATTTTTCGATTTTTCGATTTTTCGATTTTTCGATTTTTCGATTTTTCGATTTTTCGATTTTTCGATTTTTCGATTTTTCGATTTTCGATTTTTCGATTTTTCGATTTTTCGATTTTGATTTTTCGATTTTTCGATTTTTCGATTTTTCGATTTTTCGATTTTTCGATTTTTCGATTTTTCGATTTTTCGATTTTTCGATTTTTCGATTTTTCGATTTTTCGATTTTTCGATTTTTCGATTTTTCGATTTTTCGATTTTTCGATTTTCGATTTTTCGATTTTTCGATTTTTCGATTTTTCGATTTTTCGATTTTTCGATTTTTCGATTTTCGATTTTTCGATTTTTCGATTTTTCGATTTTTCGATTTTTCGATTTTTCGATTTTCGATTTATTTTCGATTTTTCGATTTTTCGATTTTTCGATTTTCGATTTTTCGATTTTTCGATTTTTCGATTTTTCGATTTTTCGATTTTTCGATTTTCGATTTTTCGATTTTTCGATTTTTCGATTTTTCGATTTTTCGATTTTTCGATTTTTCGATTTTTCGATTTTTCGATTTTTCGATTTTTCGATTTTTCGATTTTTCGATTTTTCGATTTTTCGATTTTTTCGATTTTTCGATTTTCGATTTTTCGATTTTCGATTTTTCGATTTTTCGATTTTTCGATTTTTCGATTTTTCGATTTTCGATTTTCGATTTTCGATTTTTCGATTTTTCGATTTTCGATTTTTCGATTTTTCGATTTTTCGATTTTTCGATTTTTCGATTTTTCGATTTTCGATTTTTCGATTTTTCGATTTTTCGATTTTTCGATTTTTCGATTTTTCGATTTTTCGATTTTTCGATTTTTCGATTTTTCGATTTTTCGATTTTCGATTTTTCGATTTTTCGATTTTTCGATTTTTCGATTTTTCGATTTTCGATTTTTCGATTTTTCGATTTTCGATTTTTCGATTTTTCGATTTTTCGATTTTTCGATTTTTCGATTTTTCGATTTTTCGATTTTTCGATTTCGATTTTTCGATTTTTCGATTTTTCGATTTTTCGATTTTTCGATTTTTCGATTTTCGATTTTTCGATTTTTCGATTTTTCGATTTTTCGATTTTTCGATTTTTCGATTTTTCGATTTTTCGATTTTCGATTTTTCGATTTTTCGATTTTTCGATTTTTCGATTTTTCGATTTTTCGATTTTTCGATTTTTCGATTTTCGATTTTTCGATTTTTCGATTTTTCGATTTTCGATTTTCGATTTTTCGATTTTTCGATTTTTCGATTTTGATTTTCGATTTTTCGATTTTTCGATTTTTCGATTTTTCGATTTTTCGATTTTTCGATTTTTCGATTTTTCGATTTTTTCGATTTTTCGATTTTTTTCGATTTTTCGATTTTTCGATTTTTCGATTTTTCGATTTTTCGATTTTTCGATTTTTCGATTTTTCGATTTTTTCGATTTTTCGATTTTTCGATTTTTCGATTTTCGATTTTTCGATTTTTCGATTTTTCGATTTTTCGATTTTTCGATTTTTCGATTTTTCGATTTTTCGATTTTTCGATTTTTCGATTTTTCGATTTTTCGATTTTTCGATTTTTCGATTTTTCGATTTTTCGATTTTTCGATTTTTCGATTTTTCGATTTTTCGATTTTTCGATTTTCGATTTTTCGATTTTCGATTTTCGATTTTTCGATTTTTCGATTTTTCGATTTTTCGATTTTTCGATTTTTCGATTTTTCGATTTTTCGATTTTTCGATTTTTCGATTTTTCGATTTTTCGATTTTTCGATTTTTCGATTTTTCGATTTTTCGATTTTTCGATTTTTCGATTTTTCGATTTTTCGATTTTTCGATTTTTCGATTTTTCGATTTTTTCGATTTTTCGATTTTTCGATTTTTCGATTTTTCGATTTTTCGATTTTTCGATTTTTCGATTTTTCGATTTTTCGATTTTCGATTTTTCGATTTTTCGATTTTTCGATTTTTCGATTTTCGATTTTTCGATTTTTCGATTTTTCGATTTTTCGATTTTTCGATTTTTCGATTTTTCGATTTTTCGATTTTTCGATTTTTCGATTTTCGATTTTTCGATTTTTCGATTTTTCGATTTTTCGATTTTTCGATTTTTCGATTTTTGATTTTTCGATTTTTCGATTTTTCGATTTTTCGATTTTTCGATTTTTCGATTTTTCGATTTTTCGATTTTCGATTTTTCGATTTTTCGATTTTTCGATTTTTCGATTTTTCGATTTTTCGATTTTTCGATTTTTCGATTTTTCGATTTTTCGATTTTTCGATTTTTCGATTTTTCGATTTTCGATTTTTCGATTTTTCGATTTTTCGATTTTTCGATTTTTCGATTTTTCGATTTTTCGATTTTTCGATTTTTCGATTTTTCGTTTTTCGATTTTTCGATTTTTCGATTTTTCGATTTTTTTCGATTTTTCGATTTTTCGATTTTTCGATTTTTCGATTTTTCGATTTTCGATTTTTCGATTTTTCGATTTTTCGATTTTTCGATTTTTCGATTTTTCGATTTTTCGATTTTTCGATTTTTCGATTTTTCGATTTTTCGATTTTTCGATTTTTCGTTTTTCGATTTTTCGATTTTTCGATTTTTCGATTTTTCGATTTTTCGATTTTCGATTTTTCGATTTTTCGATTTTTTCGATTTTTCGATTTTTCGATTTTTCGATTTTCGATTTTCGATTTTCGATTTTTCGATTTTTCGATTTTTCGATTTTTCGATTTTTCGATTTTTCGATTTTTCGATTTTTCGATTTTTCGATTTTTCGATTTTTCGATTTTTCGATTTTTTCGATTTTTCGATTTTCGATTTTCGATTTTTCGATTTTTCGATTTTTCGATTTTTCGATTTTTCGATTTTTCGATTTTTCGATTTTTTCGATTTTTCGATTTTTCGATTTTTCGATTTTTCGATTTTTCGATTTTTCGATTTTTCGATTTTCGATTTTTCGATTTTTCGATTTTTCGATTTTTCGATTTTTCGATTTTTCGATTTTTCGATTTTTCGATTTTTTCGATTTTCGATTTTCGATTTTTCGATTTTTCGATTTTTCGATTTTTCGATTTTTCGATTTTTCGATTTTCGATTTTTCGATTTTTCGATTTTTCGATTTTTCGATTTTTCGATTTTTCGATTTTCGATTTTTCGATTTTCGATTTCGATTTTTCGATTTTTCGATTTTCGATTTTTCGATTTTTCGATTTTTCGATTTTTCGATTTTTCGATTTTCGATTTCGATTTTTCGATTTTTCGATTTTTCGATTTTTTCGATTTTTCGATTTTTCGATTTTTCGATTTTCGATTTTTCGATTTTTCGATTTTTCGATTTTTCGATTTTTCGATTTTTTCGATTTTCGATTTTCGATTTTTCGATTTTTCGATTTTCGATTTTTCGATTTTTCGATTTTTCGATTTTTCGATTTTTCGATTTTCGATTTTTCGATTTTTCGATTTTTCGATTTTCGATTTTTCGATTTTCGATTTTTCGATTTTTCGATTTTTCGATTTTCGATTTTTCGATTTTTCGATTTTTCGATTTTTCGATTTTTTCGATTTTTCGATTTTTCGATTTTCGATTTTTTCGATTTTTCGATTTTTCGATTTTTCGATTTTTCGATTTTTCGATTTTTCGATTTTTCGATTTTTCGATTTTTCGATTTTTCGATTTTTCGATTTTTCGATTTTTCGATTTTCGATTTTCGATTTTTCGATTTTTTCGATTTTTCGATTTTTCGATTTTTCGATTTTTCGATTTTTCGATTTTTCGATTTTTCGATTTTTCGATTTTTCGATTTTTCGATTTTTCGATTTTTCGATTTTTCGATTTTTCGATTTTTCGATTTTTCGATTTTTCGATTTTTCGATTTTTCGATTTTTCGATTTTTCGATTTTTCGATTTTTCGATTTTTCGATTTTTCGATTTTCGATTTTTCGATTTTTCGATTTTTCGATTTTTCGATTTTTCGATTTTTCGAT
Source organism: Psylliodes chrysocephalus (assembly GCA_927349885.1). Taxonomy (NCBI): domain Eukaryota; kingdom Metazoa; phylum Arthropoda; class Insecta; order Coleoptera; family Chrysomelidae; genus Psylliodes; species Psylliodes chrysocephalus. The sequence continues at coordinate 7,132,374 of OV651818.1, forward strand.
TTTTCGATTTTTCGATTTTTCGATTTTTCGATTTTTCGATTTTTCGATTTTTCGATTTTTCGATTTTCGATTTTTCGATTTTTCGATTTTTCGATTTTTCGATTTTTCGATTTTTCGATTTTCGATTTTCGATTTTCGATTTTTCGATTTTTCGATTTTTCGATTTTTCGATTTTTCGATTTTTCGATTTTTCGATTTTTCGATTTTTCGATTTTTCGATTTTTCGATTTTCGATTTTTCGATTTTTCGATTTTTCGATTTTTCGATTTTTCGATTTTTCGATTTTTCGATTTTTCGATTTTTCGATTTTTCGATTTTTCGATTTTCGATTTTTCGATTTTTCGATTTTTCGATTTTTCGATTTTTCGATTTTTCGATTTTTCGATTTTCGATTTTTCGATTTTTCGATTTTTCGATTTTTCGATTTTTCGATTTTTCGATTTTTCGATTTTTCGATTTTTCGATTTTTCGATTTTTCGATTTTTCGATTTCGATTTTTCGATTTTTCGATTTTTCGATTTTTCGATTTTTCGATTTTCGATTTTCGATTTTCGATTTTTCGATTTTTCGATTTTTCGATTTTTCGATTTTTCGATTTTTCGATTTTCGATTTTCGATTTTTCGATTTTTCGATTTTCGATTTTTCGATTTTTCGATTTTTCGATTTTTCGATTTTTCGATTTTTCGATTTTCGATTTTTCGATTTTTCGATTTTCGATTTTTCGATTTTTCGATTTTTCGATTTTTCGATTTTTCGATTTTCGATTTTTCGATTTTTCGATTTTTCGATTTTTCGATTTTTCGATTTTCGATTTTTCGATTTTTCGATTTTTCGATTTTTCGATTTTTCGATTTTTCGATTTTTCGATTTTCGATTTTTCGATTTTCGATTTTTCGATTTTTCGATTTTTCGATTTTTCGATTTTTCGATTTTTCGATTTTTCGATTTTCGATTTTTGATTTTCGATTTTTCGATTTTTCGATTTTCGATTTTTCGATTTTCGATTTTTCGATTTTTCGATTTTTCGATTTTTCGATTTTTCGATTTTCGATTTTTCGATTTTTCGATTTTTCGATTTTTTCATTATTCGATTTTTCGATTTTTCGATTTTTCGATTTTTCGAATTTTCGATTTTTCGATTTTTCGATTTTCGATTTTTCGATTTTTCGATTTTTCGATTTCTCGATTTTTGATTTTTCGATTTTTCGATTTTTCGATTTTTGATTTTTCGATTTTTCGATTTTTCGATTTTTCGATTTTTCGATTTTTCGATTTTTCGATTTTCGATTTTTCGATTTTTCGATTTTTCGATTTTTCGATTTTTCGATTTTTCGATTTTTCGATTTTTCGATTTTTCGATTTTTCGATTTTTCGATTTTTCGATTTTTCGATTTTTCGATTTTTCGATTTTTCGATTTTTCGATTTTTCGATTTTTCGATTTTTCGATTTTTCGATTTTTTCGATTTTTCGATTTTTCGATTTTTCGATTTTTCGATTTTTCGATTTTTCGATTTTTCGATTTTTCGATTTTTCGATTTTTCGATTTTTCGATTTTTCGATTTTTCGATTTTTCGATTTTTTGATTTTTCGATTTTTCGATTTTTCGATTATTCCATTTTTAGATTTTCGTTAGTGGGTCGTACAACTGGAGTGGATTGTCCATATCCACTCTTGTTGCACAAACTACTAATTTTCTACACCTTCATGAATATTAGCTTATCTACGCACATACTACAAAATGAAAAAGTATGTCATTGGGCGTGTTCAGCCGACGCAACAATTGATTAAAACCGAAAACATTTTCTGATATGGTGAAAGTCAACAATTAAAAGTACCTAAACGGTATAAGTTGGTTCAGCGGTTAGACAATACACATACACGTGGTGACCTCTAGTGGTGATATAAATAAAATAATTTTCGGTTACAAATTAAGATGATGTAAAAATATACAGTCATAATCAGTCATAACGAACATTTTTCATCATGGTTTAACTTTAGGAGAATTTAAAAAATACTGGAAATCTCTAAATTAAAAATTCCTTTAGTTTGCAACACTGAGTACCTACAATACTTCGTTTATAAAAGTCACCATAGAATTTTCCTGGTGCCGATGTTGAGCAACGGTTGAAACTAACCAAAACTCAACAAGTGACGTTCAGAAGACCCAACAAGTCCCCATACTGAACTGTTGCGTCGGCTGAACGCGCCCATTGTGTTCAACTGAACGAATATATTTCATATCCATTCTAGGTAGTGAGAACACTGCAAAAAATAAAATCCACCAATCACAGTTCATATTTTGGACACCCAACAACTATTATTTTTATAATTTTAAATAAGGTGTACGGTTGGTTGCAACTATGAAAGTCTATGGAATGTTAGATGTTAGGAATGCTTGGAATGCGTAACATTAGTGACATAAGAAATGCATGGGAGGATTTTAGGAAAATTAATATTAAAGTAGTTAGGATGAACCAAAAATTCTGAAAATCAATAGGGTTCTAAGTTAGAAGCAATTATTCAAGAAAATCAAAACCGCAAGTCAATCAGAAATTTCGTTCTCGAGTTATCGTGTCGGCATACATACGCACAGACCACCAGACGAAATTTTTTTTTTCATTTTCGGAGTTTAAAAAATGGGGATAAGAAATTTTTTTCGTCTGCACGAATTTAATACTGATGTCCCATAGGAAGGGCCTCAGTAACACCGAAAAACAAAAACAAGTTTAACAAACGCTTTGAGAAATTTTTTTAGATCGTGCACGCTACTGAATAAAGAACAACTGACAGCTCACGTGTGGACTGTACATCAACTGTAGGTACGTTGATGTTTAAAACTTAAGTGGGCCACATCACCAAGCATATACCAAGACGATTCGCGCTTATTTGCAATGTTAGTGTACAGAATTCGTAGCATTCTCAGCGCTTTTAACGCACTACCGGTACAAACGCCTGTATTGGATTGTGTCTAGAAACACTATACAAAAATAATAATAAAGAATTAATAAAATAAAAAACCAGGGGGAGCAGGTAGAAATAGATCCTCTAAGCTACTGTTGAAATAGTGAAATCATTCGCACCGTATAAAACAATGTTACAATATAAAAGAAATAATAATTATTGTTTGAGTGAATACTTACAATTTACCCTTAACTGGATTACTTTACCAATGCCAGTACCGATTCCATTATCTGCTTGACACAAATAATACCCTTCACGATCTTCTTTGACGTGTTGTAGCAGCAACGTACCATTTCCTAATAATTTGGTGTACATGTGATCTCTCACCTCCTCATAGTCACCTGATTTGCTGGCTGGAAGGCCAAATAATCTATTATACTTAAATTTATTAGCACGAGGGTCAAATCCATGTTAAATTATAAATGTTTTTGTGCAAAATATAAATTAAATTAAAAACTGAAATCTTAAAGTGAACTAAAAACACCGGACTAGGATTTTCATTTTTCATCACCCTGTATAAAATTTTTATAATGTTTGACCCTGTTTGTACAAAATCCAATGAAATGGTCATTAAGTAATAAAGCACGTTAACATTTGTTGACATCAATCCAGGTTTATAACAGATCAATTTTAGTTAAATTTGATTTATTTTTCAAAGAGATTAATGCAACATTCTGGAAAAAGTACTGAAAGTCCAGTCCTGCTTAAAATTTTTCAACCAAAATTAGTTATACTAAAAATAATATACCAGGGACATATTTCATAAAAATAACATATTTTTAGTAAATAATATTAGACTAATAAAATAATAATATAATTTGGTTGTTTTCTGTTTCACAGATTATTTAAATTCACACATATTATTAGTGACAGAATCTTTTCTAATATATTAGCAGCATGGCAGCTACCTACTAGATCTAGTGTCATAATTGAAGTTTAGTTGATATGTCAAAAGGTAAAAGTGACATTCTTATTGAAATAAAAGGTGCCTAAATTAAGCAAAAGGGAAGAAAATAAAATGAAAAATCAAAACTTTTTAAGAAAAATATTAGAATTAAAGAATGAACTTTTTGGTCAGTTTTTTTACTAGTTTACCAAAAAGTCACGGAAAACAGCATGGATAAATGTAAGAGATTATTGGTCTAATAGGAAGCGACAGAGAGTTTTGTTATGTACGCGAAGCAACTTGGCCTAACCTTAAGGTACAGAACAATGGTGTTATCTTTATTTATAATACGACTACATAAATGCAGTTATTTACTTTAATTGTATTTCAATTGCATTCGATGAGATATCGCCACATTTAAGAATGAGTTTTTAATACATAATGATTTCACAAAGCTTATTCAACATTGGTGTGCCTAAATAATGGAAACATTGTAATAAAGAAACATCGCATTAGAGCCTAAGGTGTATTATAATTTTTAGTACTGTAAAACTTCTGATTATTTTTTTTAATTTTTCTATAATACAGGTCTGCAACAAAAAAATAATCTCAAATTTAATCAGTAATTTTTATAAAATTTTTAGTGCTGATTATGGGAAAATATTTAAAAACATTCCATCAAATACTTTTGCAAATATTTTCAAAGAAGCTGTTATATTTTACAAGCACTTTGGCCTTTATATTTATGCATTTTTTTAATATTGTTACGCAGCACCCTGTATCGTGCTGCGGTCATCATAAGTAAAGGTACGAGTAAATAAAGAAGATAGAATATTCCCGAAAAGTCTCGAAATGTCATTATTTGTCAAAGAAAAGTCTAGATTGTTCGAGAAGTTTCCAGAAGGGAAGGCAAGCTATATAAGGCGACGAGCTGACGTCAGAGTTCAGTTTTATGATAGACGTTATACGTGAATGTTATCAGTTGTAAGTTATTGTCAAAGTTTAATTATAGTTATTGTAAAGTTAAGTTGAAATGAATTCTGATTCCAAAAACCAGAGTAACATTGGTGACAGCGGTGGGATATAAAGTAAAAGTTCATGGTAAATACTAGATCTACTGAGTACGAAGCAGAAATGGACACTTCAGGCCCACCAGCATGGTTTTTTGAAGATGGAAGAGGAAAAGGAACGGCGTAGGAAGGAAGAAGAGGAGGAAAAGGAAAGGCGTAGGAAGGAAGAGGAAAAAGAGAAGGAGGAAAGGCGAAGGAAAGCAGAGGTAGAAATTATGAATGGTTTGCTGCAAATCCAAGAGACCTTCAAGCAAGAGGTTAGTCAGCTTAAAATTAGAATAGATCTGCTAGAGCAACAACAAGAGTATCTAAAAGCTAATTTAGAGAAACAGCAAGATAATTTGAAAGCTAATTTAGAACAACAAGAACAGGCAAGACTATAGTTGGAAAGGCAAATTAGAGCCAAAATGGCTGAGTTAGAAAAAATAATTTACAGCCAAGCTTCAGTAAACAGCATTGAAGCTGCAAACACTACTACCTCGTCTTCATCCATAACCGAACCAAACCGCATTCGAATCCCAGTTTCACAAAACTATACTAGCAAGACCCTGAAACCACCCACGTTTGACGGTCAGACAACATGGGAATCATATCGACTCCAATTTGAAGCTGCAGCTAGAGCCAATGGATGGACCGAGAAAGAGATGGCGGCTTCATTAATAGTGTCACTGCGAGGTCAGGCAGCAACCGTTTTACAGTTACTTCCTCAAGAGGAACCCAGTTATTCATCTCTCGTCCAAGCTTTGGAGACAAGGTATGGCCAGCAGTATTTGCAACGGATATTCCAAAGCCAGCTAAAGGTTCGTAGTCAGAAACATAATGAGAGTATACAAGAATTCGAGGCTGATATAAGAAGGTTGATTCATCTGGCCTATCCACGGGTGCAGAAAGATTTCCAAGAACAACTCGGAATACAAACATTCATTGATAGACTACAAGATGCGGAAATGCAGCAAGTCCTTCGTCTACAACATCACAAGACATTGAAGGAGAAATTGATTGCAGCCCAGGAGTATGAAGCGGTAAAACTCATATCTAGATCTTCTTGCGAAAAAATGAGAGAAATTAAATCCCAGGAAAGTGAGGAGACCCATACTAATGCTATTCCCCAACCTACCTTCTCGCAAATATTGAATATCCTGCAAAATATACAACGAAATAACCAAAATTAGAACAGAAGATGCTTCAATTGCGGAAGAATCGGGCACCTTCAAAGAACTTGTAGAAGCAGAGCTCCTTCTATAAATAGAGAATCAGGGAATGAAGTTGGAAAGTCACAAAGATCAATCTTCCGAAGCCCGTCACGAAGTCCAACAAGAAATAGTCACAGCAACCATGTGTCCCGAAATAGCCAATCACCCACATCGAGCCGGTTTTCTAGGAATAATCAGGAAGTAGAGCATCGTAGAGTCCATCTGTATAGCAATGCAGACATTCTCTCCAGGCGACCCTGTTTAGAACGAGAATGCCAGTACAATAAGGGGCTCGGAGAACGGGAGGAACCAGTTGATAAAGTTGCCCTTCGGGCAACTACTATCAAACTAGAGGGCGGCGAAGAAGAAATCACCCTTGAAAGTCTGAGATAGGGACAGAAAAAAGACAATGACTTAAAGGTTGTCTGAGAATGGCTGAAAAATAAAGTCACATCTACTTGGCAAGAGATAGCCAAATATAGTAGAACTATAAAAGGCTGCTGGACCCAGTGGGATTCCCTGTATCTTCACGATGGCCTATTGCACCGGAAGTGGGAGAGCCCCGATGGAGTACATGTAGTCCGCCAAGTGATACTGCCGAGGTCACAGGTGAGAAATGTATTGGAGAAGCTTCATAGCAGCCGTTCAGGAGGACACTTTGATACTAAGAGGACACTGGCACGAGTTCGGGAAAGATTTTATTGGGTCAACTGCCGACGAGATGTAGCGGATTGGTGTAAAAGATGTGATGTATGCAATGGTAGGACAAAGGTCTATGGATTCGCTCGTCAACGTTTGAAAGTTAATAGCGATAAGGCAAAAGCTAGAATCGACATGCATGCCACAGGGACACATTTTAAGAGAAGCGATCCAGTATGGCTCTGTACAAGCCCAAGCGCCGACAAGGACTTTGTCAGAAGCTGCAACGGAACTGGGAAGGCCCCTACACCGTCCTCAAGAAAATCAACGGCCAGGGGTGGGATTGCGTTCTGTGTCGAGTAACTCGATCTCGTTACGATTCATAATTCGATCGAATTATGAAAAGCAATTCTATCTGTTTTGACTTCGGAAATCTTCGACTCGGATTTGATATCAAATTCCATAATTGCAATTCCGTTCAACGAAATTCGACAATAAACTCGATAAAATAACTCGATAGCTCTAGATTAGTCGATTCGATATCAAATCATTAAAGTTGAATTTTTTTGACAATAGGTATGAACCTTTCCTGCAGCAATGTGCCTTTTCTAAATAACCTCTACTGCATTAAAGGCCTTATTTTCTCTATTAGGTATATACGGGGTCATTATACTATTTCATAGGGACAGTATCTGTATTTGTAACGTGTAAAGGGTGGGTTAACTCATGGCACTTAGGCCTTACTAGGCCCATTGTGCAATCTCCCAATTAGATAGGTACCTACTAGCTCGTGAGCCAGGGACAGTATTGCTATTTCTTAAACGCTAACAAATAGAAAAATGGTTGAATTTGACAAAAGTTGCGCAGTTTTGTGCTTATTAAAATGGTGCCAGAAAACATTTGATATATACAAAGAAATTCAAAATATCTGACAAAAAACGAATGAATGAATTTAAAGAAATTACAATTTTCATTTTTTGTCCGATATTTTAAATCTCCTTCTAGATATCAAAGGTTTCTTGGCACCATTTTAATAAGCACAAAACTGCGTAATTTTTCTCTAATTTAACCAACCTTATATCTGTTAGCGTTTAAGAAATATTAACACTGTCCCTATGAAATAGTAGGGACTCTGCATACTACTTGAAACATCAATAAGAGGATTTATTAATTACTTAAAACGCTATAAAATATAATTTAATAAAGGTAGGTAATCTTTATTCGGCCAAAAAAGCTATCCATAGCGATTTTCAGAGAGTTCGAAAGGATCGCTTCTTTCCCTTAGGTCATTCTTTCTTTTGCACAAAGCACAATAATATTAAATAATAATCTTTTTATAATTTAGCCCATTACGAGTGAATCCTGCAAATCTGAAAGCATATAGCTGGTATCGGGGAGGGACAACCGTATAATAATAATACTCTCCCTAATTCACCCCCTTACGAGTGAATTTTAACCCCAAAAGCTGAGCTTGTGCGGGGAAAGGGACGGCTATTATTATTATTATTTGCTGTGGCGCTCCGGGGCGACTTAAAGATGATTGATGGTGCCATTTGACTTACAGGTGAGGAAAACCCGAAAATCATCGAAAACGGTAATGCATGGTGATTTTATTTTAATAAGCTAGATGTCATAATTACAGAAATTAAATTTCTGCTAATATGGCATCCATCAAATGCTATAATGAACCATGCAAATAAATTCACATGGTCTTCCGTAGGATCTGAAACCGTGTCTCGTTTTACCAGAAAATTGGCTGACAAATGAATGCCGCGCCGTAGACACCTACACCACCGTGGTCGAGTATTATTATTATTTGCCATGGCGCTCCAATGGAACTTACAGATGGTGTCATCTAACTTATAGGATTCCCAGAAAAAAACCCAAGCATCATCATAAAAAAATAAATTATTAATCTTATGGCTTATGGCTAAAACCAAATACAATACAATTTAATTTTTGTCGGGGAGGGACGACTATTATTATTTTCCATGGCGCTCAGCGGCAACTTACAGATGTCATTCAAATTATAAATGAGAACACTACGGAAGAACCCCACCCATAAGAATAAAACTTAATAAATAATTCACGTCAAGACTAAAAAAATACAATTTAAGTTTTGTTGTTTGACGTTTAAAAGTCAGAATAGTTTGAATGCTTCATTATTTTGTCGAATTTCCGAAGATTTCCGAAGTCAAAACAGATCGAGTTATAGAATCGCTGTTTTTAATTCGATCGAATTATGTGTCGAGTTACTCGACACAGAACAGAATGTCACGACTTTTAACGTCAAACAACAAAAATTAAATTGTAATTTTTATTAGTTTTTATGCTTATGGGTGGGGTTTTTCCGGGGTATCCTCATCTATAATTCAAATGACATCTGTAAGTTGCCTCGGAGAGCCATGGAAAATAATAATAGTCATCCCTCACCGGGCACAAACAACTCTGCATTCAGAATTGCAAGGATCACTCATAATGGATTAAATTATAAAAATATTATTTATTATTATTATTAGGCTAAAGAAAGGATGAGTTACAAAAAAGAAACGATCGTTTCGAACTTCCAGAAAATCGTCGTGGAGAACTTTTTCAGCTGAATAAAGAGAACCTATAAATGTTTATATTTTGTATCGTTTTGTATAATAACTAATCCTTTTATTGATATTCTAGGGATATAAAAGACCTCTGTTACACAATAGGTTATCCAGAAAAGGTATTGCCAGAGACATATGTATGCCCTGGAAACCAAATTCCTTTCTTCCCTAAAATTTTAAGCCAGAGGCTTATTATTTAACCTCATTGACAGGTCATACCTAATGTCAGAATAATCCAACTTTAACGATTTGATATCGAATCGACTACTCGTTAAACGGAATTGCTTTGATGGAGTTTGATGATCAAATTCGAGTCAAATCGTGAAACGGAATCCCACCCCTGATCTACCGCATTCAGTTGTCAACGAGAAGTAAACCCAAGGTAGTTCACATTGAAAAGTTAGCGCCATACCGTGGTCCAGATCCTCCCCATTGGCTCCAGCCAGGTACCAGTAACCAAGTTATTCAAGGCGAATAACTAGAGAGGAGGGAGCAATGTTACGCAGCACCCTGTATCGTGCTGCGGTCATCATAAGTAAAGGTACGAGTAAATAAAGAAGATAGAATATTCCCGAAAAGTCTCGAAATGTCATTCTTTGTCAAAGAAAAGTCTAGATTGTTCGAGAAATTTCCAGAAGGGAAGGCAAGCTATATAAGGCGACGACCTGACGTAAGAGTTCAGTTTTATGATAGACGTTATACGTGAATGTTATCAGTTGTAAGTTATTGTCAAAGTTGAATTATAGTTATTGTAAAGTTCAGTTGAAATAAATTGTGATACCAAAAACCAGCGTAACAATATTCTGTTGTGTATAATATGTAAACCATGCCATCTTTTATCTGCTTATTAAAATTTAGAAACTTAAGCGTAAAATTTAGTTTTTTACCCAAAATAGACCATTCTTGTGAGATATTCTGAAGTAGCCGAAAAAATGAATTTTGTTTTTAAAATCAGCACTAAAAAATACACTATAAATCAGTTATTTGGAAAATTTTAAAAACATTTTTTGCATCCTGTGTAATATTAATTAGTTTTTAATTTTACTATTGAGCCGTCCTCACTTGTAAAGCATATAAAAGATTTTTATTTGATTACAGACAAAAATTGACCAATCAAATAAAACTGGCGCACAAGGAGGTCCCGAATCAAAATTAGATGACACTGATAAACTAGTGATAGAAATAATTGGAAAGGAATCTCCTGTTGTTCAAGGAATTGACGTACCCGATTCAATGGAAACTATTTCCGAAGTTAAAGACATTACTGAGGACTTTAGTTATTCTATGCCCAATGAAAACGATGATAATGGCACTACAAAAAGCAAATGCTCGCTTCAACAAAGTTCATGTAGAGGTAAGACTATAATGTGACTAAAATTATTTGAAAACAAGTCAACCTAGTTTCTAATTCAGATGATTACATACAGGGTTGGCCAAACCTCTGTCGTAGTTCTATAACTCCTATTATGCAAATCTTAACGATTTATTCGAAGTATACCTGTCAATGGTGGTCAAAACCAAACATCCCAAAATTATTTTCTTGTGTACAGGGTGGCCCAATAGTAAATTAGGCAAATCACTTATTTTTTTTTTTTAATGGAATGACCCAATTTTTTTTCCAATTTTAGGTACTCTATGGCCACTAGTGCAAACCCACAAAATATTGTTTCTAACATCCTACCCCTTTCGCAGAAAAAGAAGAAATACCATAAAATATTACATTTTCAGACGCCTATTAAAATATGCAGTGCTCTCTCGAATTTGACGTTAGAATTTAAAAAACTACAAATGTATAAAGCCAATAGACCAAAGATTTTTTAAGACCAAGTTTTAATTTTTTATTTTGTACAGGGTGGTCACAAATTAATTTCTAGGACATTTTTTTCAAATTTTTCAAATAGAACACCCTGTATTACTATTCATCGATAAAACGAGAATTTTATACCCTTCGACTTCCCCATGTACTTTCCTATACCTATCTGTCGTCGTTTAAAAGTAAATTCCAAAAAGACATTGATCTATCAAAAATCCAATTTCTACCAGTGGTTTTATTGAAAGTGAACATTCAATCAAGTAGGCTGGGTCTTAATGAAGTGTCAGATTATTTATTAATGAAGTGTCAAGTTATTTTTACTGATCGCGATAATTCTTCTATTAATAATGAATTTTACGAAAAACGAATTAATTGACATGGTCTATGTTTTGGGAGAATCCGACAGAAATTGTTTATTGGCAAAAAGAATTTATCATCAACGATATCCCGATAGACGCATCCCTGATCAAAAAAGTTTTGAAAAGTTACATGAAAGATTTACCGAAACAGGAAATGTTGCTTATAAAAAACCAATAATTGACAAACGTGCTACTGATAATGATAACCAATTATCAGTAATTTTGACAGCGATAGAAGATCCTCATGTAAGTCAAAAAAAGATTGCCGAAGTAGTAGGTATAAGTAGAACATCCGTTAGAAGGATTTTAAAACAATATCATCCTTATAAAATACAATTGCATCAAGAGCTGAAAGACACCGATTTTGATAATAGAATGGTGTTTTGTAACTGGGCACAAACTAAACTGCAACAAAATCCATTTTTTTTTTTGATAGAGTGCTGTTTTCTGATGAATCTACATTCCACAAGAACGGATTCGTTAATAGACATAATTTCCACTATTATTCCACGGAAAATCCTAACATCATCAGAACACATAGCCAAGAAAGATGGAGTGTAAATGTTTGGGGAGGTATAATTGGGGATCATGTTATTGGGCCGTATTTTTTTGAAGGCAACTTAAATGGTCTGATGTATTTAGATTTTTTAGCAAATCATCTTCCTACTTTACTTGCTGTAAGACTAACAATGTGGTACCAACATGATGGGGCAGCAGCGCATTTTTTACGCGAAGTGGCAGATGAATTAGATGAAAAGTTTCCAAATAGATGGATTGGTAGAAATGGTCCAAAAAAATGGCTAGCTCGATCACCTGACTTAAAAAAACCCGATTATTTTTTGTGGGGTTATATTAAAAATCTAGTCTATCTTACGCCACCTACAACACCTGAAAATATGAAAGAAAGGATAGTGCAAGCTTTCCATTCCATTACACCTGATATGCTTAGAAACGTTTCTCGATCATTCGCCCAACGAATAAATGTATGCATTAGAGAAAATAGCAGACATTTTGAGCATCTTTTATAAAATATAAATTTATGTTTTAGGATAAATTTCAAATAAATTTTATTATCGTAATTTTCTTCCTTTTGAATTTATTTCATAACGGCGACAGATAGGTATAGGAAAGTACATAGGGGAGTGGAAGGGTATGAAATTCTCCTTCAGTTGATGAATAGAAATACAAGGTAATACATTTGAAAAATTTTAAAAAATTTCCCTGGACATTTTTGGAAAGTGAAATTAATTTGTGACCACCTTGTACAAAATAAAAAATTCAAACTTGGTCCAAAAAAATCTTTGGTCTATTGGCTTTATACAATCGTAGTTTTTTAAATTCTAACATCAAATTCGAGAGAGCACTGCATATTTTAATAGGCGTCTGAAAATGTAATATTTTTTGGTAATTTTTTTTTCTGCGAAAGGGGTGGGATGTTAGAAACAATATTTTGTGGGTATGTACTAGTAACCATAGAGTACCTAAAAATGTGAAAAAAGTTGGGTAATTCCATTTAAAAAAAATTAAGTGATTTGCCTAATTTACTATTGGGCCACCCTGTACACAAGAAAATAATTTTGGGATATTTGGTATAGGCCACCATTGACAGGTATACATCAAATAAATCGTTAAGATTTGCATAGTAGGAGTTATAGAACTACGACAGACGTTTGGCCAACCCTGTATATTATTTTTGTAAGTAAGAAAAAAGTTATTGTTCAGCAACCAGGTGATGCTAATAACATTCAATCTTTTAAAATAAAGAAACTTCAGCTTGAGGTTCAGAAGTTGGAAATGGAAGTTTGGGAAAAAGAATGTTCAATTAATGTTAAACATTTTGTTCATACTATGAATAATATCCAACTATATCAGTGGTTGCGAAACATAACTGGGACAGGTTATGATTGTAAATTCTACTGATTGTGACGAAAGGCAGTTTATGTTAAAGAAAAATAATGATATTTTAATATCTTTAAAAGCATTAAAATAAAACATATGTTACACTTTTATTTATTTTATTACTATAACTGATGAAAGTTTAATTAATAATAATAATAATACTCTCCCTAATTCACCCCCTTACGAGTTTATTTTAACCCCAAAAGCTGAGCTTGTGCGGGGAAAGGGACAGCTATTATTATTATTTGCCGTGGCGCTCCGGGGCGACTTAAAGATGACTGATGGTGCCATTTGACTTAGAGGTGAGGAAAACCCGGAAAACCTCACCCACCATCATCGAGACGGTAATGCATGGCGATTTTATAATCTGCATGTCATATCAACAGAAATTGAATTTCTATTAATACGGCACACATCAAATTTTAAACCGAATCATGCAATTTAATTAAAAATATACATGGTCTGGTCTGGGATTCGAAGCCCAGCAGTCTCTGAGTCATAAACTAGCCTATAAATGAATATAAGTGCGTTAGACCGCTACACCACCGACCCGATAAAGTAGCTACTTCTCAAATGCCTACCAATTTATTATTTTGCAGAACAAAAAATATATACAAAATAAATTTTCCACTATTCTGAAAAATAAAATGTTTTCTTTACATTTATAGATATTATTTCAGGCATTCCGAAAGTGATTATAAAAGTAATGTAATGTTTTCTCGCCACCTGCTTCTCTAGGTAATTGTTTGCCGTCGTCTACCATATCAATGTTAATGTCATTTTCTTCTCTATTATTATACCTCTCAACTCCTATTTTTGTTAAATTGCAGAGTACAACGCAATATTTTATTACCTCGCAGGCAAATCTAGGTTTTAATCGTAAATGGTTGATGCATGGATATTTTTCTTTCAAAATACCAATGGCACATTTAATAACTCGTCTTGTACTTTTGTGTGCTCTTAAAAATTTTTGTTGTACGAAGTACAGGTAGTATAAGCCAAGGCTTTAAAGGATAAATTGAATCACCTAATAGTACGGCATTTGGAAAAGGTCTTCAACCATCTTCCATTCCGATTCTAAGTGTACTTCGCCTCCAAACTCGCTACCAGGCTAATTGGCATTTACATAATAAAACTTCATTGTTGGACAAGCATCATGTTTAATGAATGATTATCATGACGATCCACAAAACCAGGCTCATATTGACTTGGAGCATCAATTTTAATTAAAGTCTTGTCCACTGCTCCACACACAAGGGCATTCCAGCCATTTCACTAAACTCATAAATTACTTCAGCCACATCCACTGGCCAACAAACTGTTTCGTTTATTAAAATTTGATTATTTACTGTAACAACTCTGTGAACAACTCTGCGCACAGTAGTTTTACTAATACCATGCATATCTGCAACATCATGGTACTGCATCCCACTTCCAAGCCAATGTAGTGCATCAATTGCTACTTGGCTGTAAGCGCATGATTTCTTTGAGTATCAGAAGATAAAAGATGTTCTATCCGTTGCAGTATTATACTAAAACTTCCAGTAGGTAACCTAAACCTTTCATTGAATTCGTAGGTTTCTTCTAAATGTACATATGAAATTCTCTCTCTGAAAATTCTCGGTCGTCCAACTACAATTCTAATTTGATCATCACTTGAATTTGAATCAATAATTTTTAAATAAAATAAGTCACTTATAATATCAGTGCAAATTAAGTAATAATATTAGTAGTTATTTATTATTTAAAATTATTTGTTTACTTTAACTATGAAACATACTTCAAATTTTACAAATATAATAAATTAATATTAAGAGTAAGTTTACTAATAACTAATTTTATTACCTAAAATATGAAACTAAAACTAATATTTCTTACTCATAATATTAAACTTTGGCCAATATTATTAGACTAATAAGTTTTATGAAATAGGCCCCTGGCAAATATCTCCCAAAAACTAATAAAATTAAATAGTACACACAAGTAAAAAGGTATTAAAGTTATTAAAAGTGTAGTGTACCAATAACATGGAATGTACCAATAACATGGAATGCACCTTTAAACCTTTCTAAAAACGATTTTGGTCAAGCAACAAGTGTAATTGTTAAAAAAAAATAATTTTGAGACCTGTAGCTTTTTTCCAAATTACTGTCGGCGAGGGAACACCCTGAGCTTGACAATGTAGAGCAACGTGTCTATTGCGTTCTACGCTCACGTCCACTGGTTCGACTAGCCATCTTGGGGGCACTGAAACAAATCCATTTACGTTGAGCTAGAGGTTGGGAAAATTTGATAACAATCATTTATGGTGCCTTCGTGGGTGGGAACATTAACCACACTTTCTACACGGTTTGGGTAACCCCTGACCAAAAGCGTAGATGTGGTCAATTCGATGCTTGAAAATATTATTTTCTATATAGAAATTAATTTGAAAAAATATTATAAGTTAAAAACAGTTTAAAAAATTTTCATAGAGGATGAAATAAATTTTAGAAATGTAATTGCGTGCCTATCTATTTTTAATTTTGTTTTAATAAAAGTTTATTTTATTTATTTGCCATAACATTTTTTGCAAAACTAGGGTTTGTTTTAATAGGAAAAATAATTATTCATAAAAGCGATTGGACATTGCAAAATGATGAAAAACTGTATGGTTAGTCAAAAATCGTGGAAGAAAACCAAAACTAACTCTTTCGGAATGAAATAAATATTAAACCATATAAGTAAAAAAAGTGCTGCGTTTTTATTTATTTCTCGATATTAATGTAGAAACTGCAACTCAATGTATACGGGAAAATTTGGGAGGTCTCTCGGATTCAGAGAGAACATTAAAAATAAGATGACAAGTTTCCATAATTTTTTTTCTTAGCGGCCCTCCCTGCGGAGATATGGCCTACAAAAGGACGCCACCGGAAAAAAAAATTTTCTTAAATAACTTTCAAACTACGTAATATAATTCAATGAAAATTTAATATGATAAACAGTAGTAAGAACCTTTTAAAATATTGCCCTTAAAACAAAATTAGCTTGTTTAGTTTACCAGGGGCGGACTAGGTTGTACATTTTAATACTTACATTTTTAACACCCTGTATGATAGGGAGTTAAAAAAATTAATTTCGATACCTTGAACATTAACACATTCACCGCCAGGGCGGACACTGGTGTCCGCTGCGTGGTCGGCTCATCACGCCAGGGCGGACACCGGAATTTTGTAAATGTTTTAATATAACTTATTCTTTTTAGGCCTCTAGAATGGCCTACCGTCCGTGGTTTTTTGAAAAAGAGTTTTGTTTACATTTTATGGACTGTGTCCGCTATTGTGTCCGCTGTGGCGTGTAAAAAAGTTTTTAAAGCAGCTAAACTCTAGGCGCCAGAGCGGACAAATTTTTTTTCAATGGAAATGTAAACTACTTTTAACTACTAAAATATAACAATTCTTAAAACAAAAAAAACATATCAAAAAAATTCTCGTTATTTATAACAAATATATTGTTTTATAGGTACACACATTTTAACATTTTTTAGTATAAAAACAAAATGGCAAAAAACCTTATTTATTACAGTCCTTATTAAAACATTCCACAAGGGACATAATATGTCTCGATCTGCTGCTCATTGTCACTTTATGAAAAAACAAAATAGCAAAAACTTGTGACGAAAAACCACTGTCAAGTGTCTACTACGCTAATTTATGCAATACTGAGTTCAGCAAGACATTTGGCGCACGATCCGCTTCGGCAAACAGACCTGTTACGACGTGCCCGCTCATATATATTTGTGTCCGCTATTATGTCCGCTGTGGCGTGGTAAAATCGGAAAAATTTTGTCCGCCCTGGCGTGATGCGAGGGAAAAATGCCGGTGTCCGCTGAGTCGCTCTTTTGGGTGGCGTACTGGGAAGTTTTATGAAAATTGGCTTGGCGGCGAATGTGTTAAGCTAAAGAAATGGAACTCTTCTTCATTGTCGATAAAATGAACCGTTTTCGAGAAAAAATAAATAATAAAATTATTGTTTTATATTTATTAAAAATAAAAAGAAACCATGATTTCCAATTTTTTTTTGTCTGCAGTAAAGTGTGATACGAAAGTCATTAAAATAGAACTGTTATCTGTATTAAAAAACGCACTGTTTTTACAAACGTTACTATGGTACTTACGAAATAAATAAATAAATGAATAATTGAGGTGATAGCTGGAAAAAGGACACATTGCCTTATGCGTAGAACACGATTTTAATATCTCTGACATCTTAGTAACATTCACTAAAAATTTTATATCGATATTTCGAAACATGACCGAGATATCGAATATTCTGTCTCAGTGAGTGTTTGTCGTTGCTGCAGTGAATATAGAGTTGTTGTGAGTTGGAATAACTGCAAATATATCGTTTTTACTATGAGTGGTATTCTTGTCAAAAGTGTGACTGTATCTAGAAGGAAAGTAGCGTGAACAGTAAAGAGTGGAAAAATGAGAAAGCAAAAAGTGCGCGTCAGTCAGGAGAAGCGTACAAAGATTAAAAAGGTGTACAAAATGCAGGTAAAAATTTTGTTTATGTCGATAGCTGTTGCAACCAAAATTGCTTTAAAAATGTCAACAGAATTTCACAGGCGGACCTTTTTGAAATATTTTGGAGAAGTGGTGATAAACACATTTAAGATACGATACTCTCTAGTTGCATGGAAAGGCAGCCAGTGAAGACACAGATGACTAATCCCAAAAAAGTGCAGTTGTCTGTCTGGAAATATAACATAAATGTCAATGCACGTACAGTAAACGTATGTAGTGTTTCTATTAAAGCTTTATAAAGTCTCAATCAAACGTCTACGAAATATCCGAACAAAGACTATGGCAAATACTCCCCTAAAGGACATGAGGGGTCATACCAATCGGCCACACAAAATCAACGTGGATGTCTATGAACTTCTGCAAGAACATCTTCTCTCTATTCCACACAAAAAAGCCACTACTGCTCACATAAAACCAATCTGAACTATTTTGATGAACCTAATTTAAACGTTAAGATGTTACACGATCTCTTCTCAAGCTATTACAAAGATACAACAGGAAAACGATTGACCAAGAAGTATAAAACATATTTCAAGTATTTCAGCCAACATTGCAATTTTGCTTTTCGATGTCCACGCACTGACGTGTGTGATTACTGCACAAAAATGAACAAAATCCTGGTAGAAAATCCAAATGATGCGAAAAAGTTGGAATATGCCATCCACAAACGGAATTACTTACTCGCAAGGGTTAAAACTGACAACACCTTACTTGTCGTTGAATTTGATTACGGCCAAAACTTTGATGTCCCCAAATTAAATGTAAACCGGCAGTTTTACAAACGACTTCTTTGGATGTACACATTAAACATACATATTTACAACGACAACTCTTCGTCTATGTACTCGTCCAAAAAGGGATCTAACTCGGTAGCATCTTTTTTGTTTGACTGTCTAATGAAAACATTACCAAAATAGAGAAACTGTTCACAAATTTTTTTGCTCTCGGACAACTGTGGAGGGAAGAATAAGAACAAAACCATGACTCAGTTCTGTTGTTGATTTGCAGGGGCACATAACGTTACAGTAACACAACTCTTTCCTATTCGGGGTCATTCGTTTTCCGTTTGTGATCGAAAATTTGGCTTAATCAGGACCGTCTTAAAGAAAAAATAAAACATATTTACAGCTAAGCCATATATCAGCGGCATGGTTGAAGCACGAAAGAAAGACAACCATCCTTTTAAAGTGTTAATGGACCACACACTGCTTCCTGACTTGGAAACTGGGCTCTCTCTACTATTTAGACGTGTTCCAGCACCGCTTATCAAAGGTGATAAATACATAATTCAGAAGTATGTTTTGCCAAAAGCGTCATTGAATGGAATATTGTCGTGTTCATCAACGTATACTGAAGTTTACAGACACTTTCAATATTTCAAAAACCCAACTAGAGTAGTGCCTTGCCCACTAACTCTACAAAGAGTCAAAGCATGCGGGATAAATGCGATGAAAAAGAAAGACGTTTCTGGCCTTTTTTGTTTTCTTGACGAGGCAAGTATTCAGTGGATTCAACAAGAAGTATTTGATATAACAGAAAAAGCGAATGATGATATACAACAGGGCCTAGATGAAGAAGATGAATGGTTCTCCGAGGACGACATGCTCGACAGTGATGCTGTATCTGAGTAACATTTTTATAGGATTAAAGTGTTTGTGTCATAACAATTCGTTATTTTTTTATAGAATATCATCCCTTACAAAGCCATTGTATTGAAAAATAAACAAATAAACCACTTTTAATATTTTGTTATGATTCTATGGAAAAGAGGCAAATAAACTACTTTTTTTATTGTGCTATAATCAACTCTGTATGTGATATAATCGGTTTTTTAAAGCCTTATTCTTTTGAAAGCAATGTTAAAAAATCTTTTTCGACGACCACTACAGAAAATTATAAATTCCGAATTGTTTTTTAAGGGTCAAAGTAGGTAATTCCGTACACATTCATAATTAGTGTGGAAATATTATTCCACACGGTAATTCCACACTGTTTAGTGCATCGAATAAATTGTCGTACAACCTTTAGTATGAATGAAAAAACACAATATTATATTTTAAGGACATATCTATTTAACTAAATATTTCGTCGAATACTACAAAATTCAGTTAATTTAGAAAAAAACTTAAAATAATTTATAATTTATGTAATGTTGGTTGCCTATATAAAGGGGCTAATACAACAAAAATTTAAATCGAGTTACCCGATTTAAAATATTGACATTTCAAATCTTGACATTTAATTTATTTTATTTCGATACTTTTGAAAACTATAAATAATAAAATGGACAGTGATAGTAATAGTAGTGATAATAATTATAATACTCCACCACATATTAAAGAAATAGCGAATAACATTACAGAAGACTTATTGCCTCAAACATCGGCGAAAAAATACAACTTAGCTTATTCAAGATTTATGGATTGGCGACTACAAAATAAGGTGAACTCCTTTTCAGAAACTATTTTAATGGCTTATTTTGGGAAGCAATCGAAATCTTTTAAATCTTCTACATTATGGTCAATTTACTCGATGTTGAGAACTACATTGTCAATAAGGCAAAATGTAGATATTTCACGCTATCAAAAATTGCGCTCGTTTCTGAAAAGAAAGTCTGAAGGATATGTAGCAAAAAAGTCAAAAATACTTACACCTGAACAAATCAACCAATTTTTAAATGAAGCTTCCGATGATGTTTATCTACTTATAAAGGTAAATACTTAATAATATGAGAGATTAATATTTTTTCATGTTAAATTTAATTTTATAGACAGCTCTGATTTTGGGAATGATGGGAGCATGGGCTCTGCTGTTTTAGTCAATATAACAAAGACAAAAACTAAAGTTCCTAGAAAGTTTACAGTTACTGGAGATTTTTATGCAATATTTAAAAAATATAACACTCTTCGTCCTTCAAATATACCTCACGATTATTTTTTTACGAATTATCAAAAGGGCAAGCGCACTGTGCAACCAGTAGGAATCAATACATTTGGAAATATGGCACAACAAATTGCTGAATATTTGAAGTTACCAGATCACAAAAATTATACAAGCCACTGTTTTCGCCGTTCGTCCGCAACAATTCTAGTTAATTCTGGAGCAGATATAACAAAGCTTAAAAGACACGGCAGATGGAAGTCAACTACAACCGCGGAAGGATACATCGATGACAGTTTATCACATAAAATGGATATCGCAAATTCAATTCTACATTCTGTAGAAATAGGATTGAAGAACCTGAAGCTTCTACTAGCAGAATATCTATTTCAGAAACAACATATGAAAAAACCATCCAAGCTCATGATTTACCACCACTTAATATTTCAAACTGTAATGTTGTTAATATTAATTTTTATAATAAATAAATTTGTATTTGAAATTTAAGAAAATTCAAATACGTTTATATAGTTTAGTGAATTATTAAACAAAATTAATAGTGGTAATAATTTGTTTTATTTTATTTGGGGCATAAACAGGAGAAACCCGGACGATGTCCACGAAAAATATGAAAAAGAAACTATGTTAATTACACATTTAAAAAGTGATAACAATAATAAATATTTACCACCTCTTTATATTTCTAATTTTAAATCGTTAATAAAGATCATCCAATTATTAAAAAATATATTTGTGTTTTAAGTCATTGTGGTCGTAGAAAAAGTATAGTGTGCCACTCGTGCAGAAAACCAATTCCACACACGTGTGAGTGTGGCACTCGCATTCGCTCGTGCCACAAGTTTCACACATCGTGTGGAATTGGTTACTTTCTGCACTTGTTGCACAATATATTATTATTGAACCATCCGAAATTGATTTTGTTGTAAAATAATATGGTGCACTAGAATACAAACTTTGGACGGGGATATCTCAAAAGCACTTTTAGCTCTATGTGCCCTTTTTCCAGCTACCGCCTAATTGCATTGACGTGTGCATTTTAAATGAATCGGTGAGTGAAAGAACAATACATATCCAAAATGACCATTTTGAGAAAAACAAAAAAAAAACTGTTTTAAAGGAGAACTATGGGTTATTCGGCCTATTTATGTATTGTGAAGTTATAGAATTTTTATTAACCGATAATAATGTGGTGTTCACTTGCGAAACTACCTGTTTTATATTTTACCTTCTTGGTTGTTTCTATAGTTTTAAGTTGTTATGGTTTTGTGAAGTTTGTTATATAATATTTTTAGATGATCTGTATGTATCAAGTTTTGAAAATACATCATCTCTAACAGAAGCCTTACCTTTCGGTATGCGAAATTCAGCACAAACGTTTCTACGTTTTATAAATGAAGTTGTTTTTGGTTTACCTTTTCTTTTCGTGTATATAGATGATATATTAGTAGCAAGCAGAGATGAAAAAGAACATTTAGTACACCTAAAAACTCTATTTGAGCGACTCAATTCTTTCGGAGTTAATCTTAAACCAAATAAATGCATTTTTGGATCTCAAAAATGAATATTTCTTGGCCATACTGTTTCCTCTGATGGTATCCTCCGTCAGAAGAACGTGTAGACATCATAAGAAATTTTCCACGTCCCCAAAATCTCAAACAACTACAACGTTTTGTAGGAATGTAGGAACTTCTATCACAGATTTATTAAAGACTTTGCTAAATCACTTATTCCTCTATATGAAGTAATTACTACATTACAAAACCAATCCGATAAAATTATCAACCATTGGTCTGATAAATGTGAAAATAGTTTTGTGGATGTCAAAAACAAATTAGCCAATGCTACTATGCTTATCCATCCTTCTCTAAATGATCATATTTCTTTGACAGTAGACGCATCCAATACTTCTATAGGTGCTGTACTAGAACAGCTGCAAAACAATAGAAGGCAACCTATAGCTTACTTTTCAAAGAAACTCACTCTTACCGAAAGAAAATACTCTACTTTTGATCGTGAACTGTTAGCCATTTATGCATCCATCAAACATTTTAGATATTTTCTAGAAGGCCACTATTTTACAATTTATACCGACCATAAACCTCTTACTAAAGCTCTTACATCCTCTTCAGAAAAAAGCCCACGTCAATTTCGATTCTTAGAATTTATTGCTCAATTTACTTCTGACATATGTCATATTCAAGGTAAGTAAAATGTGGTCGCTGACACCTTATCACGAGTTGACGATATTATTTTCTGTTTAAATGAAAATTTAATTAATGTAAAATCGTTGAAGGACTCTCAAAATGCCGACATAGAATTGAAAAACCTATTAAAAAATCAATCAACCAAAACACAAAACAAACACATATTAGAACTCATAAAAATGTCTCATGAGGATACAGAAATATGGTGTGAAGTATCATCACCTATACAACGTCCTTACATACCTAAAAACCTCAGATACAGCGTGTATGAACATTTGCACAATATTTGTCATCCTGGTATCAGAGCATCTAAAAAACTTGTAGGCAGTAAATATTTATTTGTGGTGTTCACTCGCGAAACTACCTGTATATATTTTACCTTCTTGGTTGTTTCTATAGTTTTAAATTGTTATGGTTTTGTGAAGTTTGTTATATAATATTTTTAGATGATCTGTATGTATCAAGTTTTGAAAATACATCATCTCTAACAGAAGCCTTGCATATTATTAAAAAATCAAAAACTTTATATTTTATGGTATGGCGCACCGCCACCATAAATACGTACATAAATTTAAAAATAAAATTATGCAAAAAATGATATTTGAAAAAAATGACTTGCAGTTATACTGTTCTTTCACTCAATTTAAAAAAAATGCTTTAAATTTAACAAACTTATTTGTAATTTTTTAATCAGAATCTTCATTTTTGACTTTCCAAGAAATAATATTTGTATTCATCACTAAAGTAGAATAAAAGTATCTTTATATCTTCTTTACGTTAATAGGGACAACTTCTGAGTATGCATTTTCTAATGGCGAGCATACACGTAACGGTCTACCGGAGAGGTCTACCTGTGCAGGTGTGCCTGCTCAGGTTGGCTTCATGTCTAGCGTGTATGTCTTCTACCTGTGCAGGCACACCTGCACACACAGGACCGTAGCGTGTATACCCGCCATAAATGTAACTTCAGATTGGCATTAGGTTTGATCACACATAAAAGTGTGTGAGAGAAAACCGCCTATGAAGGCACTTGAAGTAACATATCTAGGAGTTTTACCAGTGTATGTAAACTGGCTGAATTGCGGAATGACAAAATTAGCTTTTTGTTCATCAGCTGATTTAGAGGTTTTTTTTTTATGAAATTGCGACCACCAGTTTTTGAAATCTGTGATAAATTTTTCTACGAAACGACATGGCTATTAAGTGAAAAAATAGTACATGCACCGTACTTGTACTGTTTTTTCACTCAGCCGAAAATTGAACAAGCCCTCATCGCTCGTATGATGTTGGTCGGTGTATTATTCTTTCGCTATGTGATAGGCCTATGAATTTTAAAGAATTTGCCTATCTTAGTTAAAATTACCGTTTTTGGCACTTGAATTGTTCTTTCACTCACCAATTCAACGTTGATCTTTTAGTACTCCAATATTGTTTTATTGAATTTTGAATATCTTGGTAAATTTAATTTGATAATGTAATACACATTTAGTGAGTATGCAGATATGCATCTTATGTACGGTCTTGTATCTTCCTATGCTTATGAAGCAAGAAGGTTGTATGAAGAAAAATATCCTAATCGCAATATTCCAAATGAAAAAACATTTCAGCGACGTGACCAACGTCTAAGAGAGACTCGTGGGCAATTCCCAGTTAATAAGGTAACATTATTGACTGTCTTTAATAATTTTAGTTTCGCTGTACGGGACCACCTGAATAACGTCTATCAAAACCGTTGATAGGCAGAGGAGATCAAATTGCCTGGCCTCCACGGTCTCCCGACCTCACGCCAACAGATTTTTTCCTGTGGGGTCATCTCAAAACCTTGGTGTATTCCTCTCCAGTTGATACTAGGGAGGAACTTTTACAGAGAATCACATTTCATTGTAATGTGATAAGTAATAATGCTGGGTTGTTGTGGAGAGTACATCAGTCCCCTATTCGTTGGGGCCGTGAGTGTATCAGAGTTCACGGAGCACATTAATTCCTTTTTTAATTTTTTTTTCTCGAAAACGGTTCATTTTATCGACAATAAAGAAGATTACCTTTTCTTTACCCTAATGTTTAAGGTATCGAAATTAATTTTTTTAACTCCTTATCATATAGGGTGTTAAAAATGAAAGCATTAAAATGTAATACCTAGTCCGCCTCTGGCAAACTAAACAAGCTAATTGTGTTTTAAAGGCAATATTTTAAAAGGTTCTTACTACTGTTTATCATATTAAATTTTCATTAAATTATATTACGTAGTTTAAAAGTAGTTATTAAAGAAAATTTGATTTCCAGTGACGTCCTTTTGGAGGCCGTATCTCCGTAGGGAGGGCCGCTAGAAAAAAAAATTATGGGAACTTGTCATCTTATTTTTTAATGTTCTATCTGAATCCGAAAGACCTTCCACATTTTCCGGACAGATTGTCAAGACATATATTCCAAGGTCCAGCTATAGCTGAAAGCTTAAACCTAAATAAGATAGATTTCAAAACAGTTAAAGATGCCAAAATTTGTTTAATTAGCTTGACTATTTACTTTGAGCTACGTTTTCCTAGCTGCGTCAAACGCGAGCGCTAACGCTTGAACAGTGTTTTCCAACTTGTCGCAAATCAGTTCGAATTAAAATGTTTTACAGGGCGTTGAGTATTAAAAAAGGCTAGTAATAATAAAATGATGAATTCTAGATCTCATCACGATTAGTATTTAAAAGGTCTTTTCCTTTGCGTCGAAAGTGTAGTACTGAGCTTCACTTCTGAAAATATCGTTCCATCCATACTATTTTTATAAAACGAACGATATTTTCAGAAGTGGTGTAGCTCAATGCTACACTTTCGATGCAAAGGAAAAACCTATAATAAGTACTTTGTAAAAAAAAATAGTCATAGTTAGTTTTTTAAAACGAGGGAATTGGAAAGCTGCTTTAAGTTACTTATTACTTATTACTAACCATTTGGAATACAATGAATTGAAATTCATCATATTATCTTATAGGTAGTCCAGAAAATCTTGATTGAGTTTCTTTGCCAGCCATACTCAACTAAAAATCAAATTCCTTCTACACGACGTTGCGTGATTGACTGCTCTTAAGGCACAGCCGACGTTTTACCCCAGTATATATACCAATCAGTATTGGCACTCTGAGGCGGCACGTTTGATCTTTAAAAGTAGAAATTTTAGTTGACACTTGACGTTTTCGGGATATGAAAAGTTTTCTTTACACGGTCTAGCTGGTTTCGATCAAATTTACAAGATGTGAACTTACCCAACTCGGGCCTTATACATCCGGGCCTTATACATCTGTGTGAGAGTGTGTGTTTATTTCGTTTCCATCATGACCATGGTTTCCATGGTTTCTATTAAAATAAACAGTTTTAACCTATGCTCAATACTTTATAAAATATTTGTTACATTTTTTTTTTAAATTTATTTTGACTAGTGGCGCCATCATAGACTGGTTGCCATTATAATCGCCCAAACAACTTTTGCCGAACAAAAAAATACATTCGAGTTACACGTCTCGCTGGGTTGTCTCTGACTGTAGGAAAACGTTCCGATTTAAACCATACAAGAGCAGTATTGGCCGTGGTGCGCCTGCGTCGTTCGAAGTGCGAGACACACAGCTAGGAAAACGAAGCTTTAGGAAGAATTATGATTTAATTTGAAAGTCAATGATTTGCCAATATTTTTGAAATGTGTTACTTGACTTTGAAGTTAATTATAGTTATTTTGTTTTACTCCTATAGAAACTACCATAGTATTTTTTGATTTCTTTTTAAGAATAAGAAATTAATATTGCGTTTTATTATTTTGTTTTTAATAAAAAATTAATACTTGTGTCAAATATTATTACCAACAAAGTTCTCAACGCATCGATTTTAGACCACAGTACGTTTTAGACAAGGGTGGGGTGGCTACTCGATACTGGATTTTGCTGCAATAAGCAATTATCGTGAGGATTATAACTTTATTAAAAATGTGGCAGTGTGAACATATTAAGCGGTATTCCTTACTCGAAATACCTTCTATAACACTTAAAATGTTTGGATGGTAACTGGATTCTATCTCTATTTATACAAACATGTTGTTACTAAGACAAATATTGTTACTTGGACAAATATTGTTGCTTAGACAGATACTACAAGGGTCCGATTACAATAACAAGAACACAGCTGCGTCATCACTTAGCAGAATAATTTGTTGGATATAGCCGCCCTACTGTATATTTAGTGGGAATATAGGAACTATTTATTGTACTAAACAACTTACTATTTCTTTATTTTTTATTGTTATATAAAATTATATATAATGATTAGAACATAGCAGTGTTCTTCTACTGTAATCTTACTTTATCTAGAAAACTATCATACCAAACAAATATTGTAAATCAGACAAATATTATTAGATAAATATTATTGCACAAACATTATTAGACAAATATTATAAGACAGATATTATTAGACTAATATTATTAGACAAATGTTATTAGACAAATATTATTAAAAAAATATTATTAGACAAATATTATTAAACACATATTATTAGACAAATATTATTAGATAAATATTATTAGACAAATATTATTAGACAAATATCATTAGATAAATATTATTATGCAAATATTATTAGACAAATATTATTAGACAAATATTATTAGACAAATATTATTAGACAAATATTATTGGACAAATATTATTATGCAAATATTATTAGACAAATACTATTAAACATATTATTAGACAAATATTATTTGACAATAATTATTAGACAAATATTATTAGACAATTATTATGCAAATATTAATCGATAAATATTATTAGATAAATAATATTAGACATATATTATTAGACAAATATTATTAGACAAATATTATTATGCAAATATTATTAGGCAAATATTATTAGACAAATACTATTAGACAAATATTATTAGACAAATATTATTATACAAATATTATTAGACAAATACTATTAGACAAATACTATTAGACAAATACTATTAGACAAATATTATTTGCCAAATATTATTAGATAATTATTATGCAAATATTTAGACAAATATTATTAGATAAGTATTATTAGACAAATATTATTAGACATATATTATTAGACATATATTATTGGACATATATTATTAGACAAATATTATTAGACAAATATTATTATGCAAATATTATTACACAAATATTATTACACAAATATTATTAGACAAATATTATTAGACAAATATTATTAGACAATTATTATGCAAATATTAATCGATAAATATTATTAGACAAATAATATTAGACATATATTATTAGACATATATTATTAGACAAATATTATTAGACAAATATTATTATGCAAATATTATTAGGCAAATATTATTAGACAAATACTATTAGACAAATATTATTAGACAAATATTATTAGACAAATATTATTAGACAAATATTATTAGACAAATATTATTAGACAAATATTATTAGACAAATATTATTAGACAAATATTATTAGACAAATATTATTAGACAAATATTATTAGACAAATATTATTAGACAAATATTATTAGACAAATATTATTAGACAAATATTATTAGACAAATATTATTAGACAAATATTATTTGACAAATATTATTAGACAAATATTATTAGACAAATGTTTTTAGACAAATATTATTAGACAATTAATATGCAAATATTTAGACAAATATTAGATAAATGTTATTAGACAAATATTATTAGACATATATTATTAGACAAATATTATTAGACAAATATTATTATGCAAATATTACACAAATATTATTAGACAAGTATTATTAGACAAATATTATTAGATAAATATTATTAGACAAATATTATTAGACACATATTATTAGACAAATATTATTAGACAAATATTATAAGACAAATATTATTAGACAAATATTATTATACAAATATTATTAGACAAATACTATTAGACAAATACTATTAGACAAATATTATTTGCCAAATATTATTAGACAAATATTATTAGATAATTATTATGCAAATATTTAGACAAATATTATTAGATAAGTATTATTAGACAAATATTATTAGACATATATTATTAGACATATATTATTAGACATATATTATTAGACAAATATTATTAGACAAATATTATTATGCAAATATTATTACACAAATATTATTACACAAATATTATTAGACAAATATTATTAGACAATTATTATGCAAATATTAATCGATAAATATTATTAGACAAATAATATTAGACATATATTATTAGACATATATTATTAGACAAATATTATTAGACAAATATTATTATGCAAATATTATTAGGCAAATATTATTAGACAAATACTATTAGACAAATATTATTAGACAAATATTATTAGACAAATATTATTAGACAAATATTATTAGACAAATATTATTAGACAAATATTATTAGACAAATATTATTAGACAAATATTATTAGACAAATATTATTTGACAAATATTATTAGACAAATATTATTAGACAAATGTTACTAGACAAATATTATTAGACAATTAATATGCAAATATTTAGACAAATATTATTAGATAAATGTTATTAGACAAATATTATTAGACATATATTATTAGACAAATATTATTAGACAAATAATATTATGCAAATATTACACAAATATTATTAGACAAGTATTATTAGACAAATATTATTAGATAAATATTATTAGACAAATATTATTAGACACATATTATTAGACAAATATTATTAGACAAATATTATAAGACAAATATTATTAGACAAATATTATTAGACAAATACTATTAGACAAATACTATTAGACAAATATTATTTGCCAAATATTATTAGACAAATATTATTAGATAATTATTATGCAAATATTTAGACAAATATTATTAGATAAGTATTATTAGACAAATAATATTAGACATATATTATTAGACATATATTATTAGACATATATTATTAGACAAATATTATTAGACAAATATTATTATGCAAATATTATTACACAAATATTATTACACAAATATTATTACACAAATATTATTAGACAAATATTATTAGACAATTATTATGCAAATATTAATCGATAAATATTATTAGACAAATAATATTAGACATATATTATTAGACAAATATTATTTGACAATAATTATTAGACAAATATTATTATGCAAATATTATTAGGCAAATATTATTAGACAAATACTATTAGACAAATATTATTAGACAAATATTATTAGACAAATATTATTAGACAAATATTATTAGACAAATATTATTAGACAAATATTATTAGACAAATATTATTAGACAAATATTATTAGACAAATATTATTAGACAAATATTATTAGACAAATATTATTTGACAAATATTATTAGACAAATATTATTAGACAAATATTATTAGACAAATGTTATTAGACAAATATTATTAGACAATTAATATGCAAATATTTAGACAAATATTATTAGATAAATGTTATTAGACAAATAATATTAGACATATATTATTAGACAAATATTATTAGACAAATATTATTATGCAAATATTACACAAATATTATTAGACAAGTATTATTAGACAAATATTATTAGACAAATATTATTAGATAAATATTATTAGACAAATATTATTAGACACATATTATTAGACAAATATTATTAGACAAATATTATAAGACAAATATTATTAGACAAATATTTTTGACTTAGACAAATATTGTTACTTAGATAATTGTTTCTACCTAGAAAAATATCATAACTTAGACAAATATTGTTACTAAGACAAATATAGTTACTGTGACAAATATTTTTACTTAAAAAAATATTGTTTCTTAGACAAGTATTGTTACTTGGACAAATATTGTTACACAGTGAAATATTTTTATTCAGACAAGTATTGTTACTTGGACAAATATTTTTATTCAGACAAGTATTGTTACTTGGACAAATATTGTTCTTTATACAAATATTGTTACTCAGTCAAATATTTTTATTCAGACAAATAGTGCTACTTAGATAAATATTGTTTTACCCCGACAAATATTGTTACTCAAGCAAATATTGTTACCTAAACAAATATTGTTACTTAGACAAATATTGCTACATGGACAATATATTGTAAGCGAAAAATATTATAACATAAATATTGTTACGTAGAAAAATGTTATTACTTTTGCTACTTTGATAAATATTATTACTCATAAAAATATTGACTTAATCAAATATTTTTATTTAGACAAATATTGTTACTCAGACAAATATTGTAGCTTTTGTTTTTGAATAACGGAAATCAGTGACCATCCAGACGCAACGCATAAAACACTATAAAAACAAAAAAATCGTCATGCAAACATCAAACAAAAACTAGGAAAGTGAAAGTGAGAGAAGAACAAGAACAAAAGTCGGTGCAACAGTACCTTGACCATTGGGTCCAATCGTCGCATGTGCCAAAGCAACGGTAGGTGTGTGTACTGGGGGTGAGGAGGGAGGTGAGTGAGAAGGACAGAGGCTCGGGTGGTTACCTTTGACCTGCAGTTTCGCAGTGTACCTAACCTCTGAGGCCGGGTTGCTTGCCACGCAGGTAAAATCGCCGGAGTGTCTCGAATCAAGGCTAGAAATGCTGAGGAGGCTAGAGTAAGGGTCAAGGGCCGAAACGTTGACGCCCAGGTTAGGCGTCAATGGTTGCCCGTCCTTGAGCCAAGAGACCACAAGGGGCGGATCACCTTTACTCACACCGCAGACGGTACGGGTACGCATGCCTTCTGACAGCCCGTCTTGGAAGGAAAAGGGCTCAATTATAGGGGGAACTGAGAGAAAAACAAGAGAAACAAACATCAGAGATAGAAAAGAAAAAAATAATAAAAGCGCGCAGCACGAGCATGCGCCGAATTACCATTAACAACTAATTGCTGTGTGTGGGAGACCTCTGCTGCAAGGTTCCTCACTACGCAAGAGTAATTGCCGTTGTGCTCCGGCGATAGACTCTCTATCACTAAAATGCTAGTGAATTGGTCCACCTGCGTTATCGACATCATCTGGGCTGGTTCGACAGAGCGGCCATCTTTGTGCCAAGATATAGTTAACGGTAGATCGCCTTTCGTTACGGAACAGGTTAAGCTAGCTCGGTCTCCAACGTGCAGGGTATCCTCTGCGTAGAAGGGGCTAACTTTTGGGGGAACTGTAATTAAAAGTTACATTAGCATATACATTTACGGCGCAAAAATGGTCCCCGAATTAAAAATTCCTGAAAATAAAATTATTGTTAATAAATGTCGGCATGCCAAAATTATTCTCTTTTAAATGTAGGTACTATAAACTTCTTTTGTCTATATACATAGTTCGGGACTCTAGTATTTTATTGCTTAAAAAACTATTTTACAAAATGTGAATTTTTTTTCTATTTTGTATTATTTAGATATTAAACAGTCTTTTGTCGAATAAAATTTTTCAGATCTCTATGCACTGTTTAATTGGCATAATGTTTCTGCAATTAAAATATTATCAGGTACGAACCTGGGACCGGTGGATCTACAGTGTGTCCATGGATGGGGTCCCCAAGGGGGAAAAATCTTTATTATTTATTTTACGACCAAAAGTCATTCTTTATAAAAAGTTCTGCTTGTTGAGAAAATGGAGTTGCCTTATAAAAATTTTAGATTAAATGTACAGGGTGTTAATAAATTAGGAAAATATGAAAATGCTTCAAGAGGGAAGTACCATTATTTATTATTTTTAACAAAAATTTTATAAAACAAAGTTGTTTATAAACTAGCATAAGGTAGGTGCGGTGAATATGCCCATGCAGGTAATATGCGCACCCGCTGCCATTTTAAAAAGTTTAGCTTATATGCTAATAGAGGGCGACCAACGCGCAAGATTTTGCACTTACAGCGGTACAAGTCAAATCAGTCTCTGCTAGTCTTTGCCCAGTGGCTGAAAATGAATCACCCGTTTTGAGCGCTGTCGAGTATAACAATAACACGTGTTTAAAAAGAGTGTAAACTTTGTGTGTGTTTGTTTACAAAAATTGTAAGTAAAGCATTTTAAAGTACGTCTATTTACCATTTTCTTAGTATATAATTTTAATAAAAATACTTTGAAATTAACCTTTAAACCCTAAAAAAATACATAACCTTTCTCTGTTGCTAATACGCCCATCGTCATCGGAAGCAAATATGCCCATATGGGCATATTACCTTCGGTTCGTAGTGGAACGTTTATTATTAGTTTAAATTTTTGTTTTACAGATGTCACCTTATAAAACAAAAGGAATTCGGCCTCAGTGGACGGAGGAAGACCTTAAACGCGCCCTTAGAGCGGTGGAAAACGGAGAGTCGAAAAACTCAGCATCTAAGCAATATAAAATACCGCGAAGGACTCTTAAGCGTTATATTGACAAAAGGCTAACGTAAAACAGCCACTTGGTAGAAAAAGTGTTCTGAATAAAGACCAAGAAACAGAATTAGCGGCCCGAATTATCAGGCTGGCGCAGGTGGGTTACCCACTTACAAAACGAATGCTTCGAAGATCTGTGTATCATTATTGTGAGCAAAACGGTTTACCTAACATGTTATGACAAGAAAAGCGTCTAGCTGGCCGTCACTGGTTAAAAGCATTTTTAAATAGAAACCCAGAGATTTCTCCTAGACGGGCCCAGAACATGAACCCGGCGAGAGCACAAAAGCTCAACAAATATATTGTTTCCGATTACTTTGACAAGCTTAAAACAGTGCTTCTCGAACTGGACTTAATGGATAAACCTGAAAGAATTTATAATATGGATGAAAAGGGTTGCAGGTTAACATTACATCATCAGCAGACTATTCTAGCTAAAAAGGGCATAAAAAGGGTTCACCTAGTGGCACCAGAACACGCGGAAAATGTTACTGTCGTTGCTTGCGGTAACGCCAGTGGAGGAAGAATTCCCCCAGCCATTTTATTCAAAGGCATAAGGATGAAAAGCGAATGGAGTAACAACTTGCCACCCGGAACTCTAGTCCTCATGACGAAGAAAGCAAACATGACAATTGAATCATTTAACGAATGGCTAAAGCACTTTGGCAAATATAAACTTCCAGGCAACTGCCTTTTAATCTTTGATGGCGCATCTTGCCATTTAGATCCTTCTATTGTTGAAACTGCAGACTCTTATGGCATCACCCTTTTATGTCTCCCAAGTAATACGACACATGAACTGCAGCCAATGGACAAGGCTGTATTTAAATCTTTCGAACATCATTGGGATGAACAGGTACTTTTATACTGGACTCGCCACAAAGACCGAGCTATAACCAAACAAAGGTTTGGGGAGCTCTTCTCTATCGTTTGGGATAAGTCAGTAACACCCCAAAATATAACATCAGGTTTCTCTGCTACGGGTATCTATCCGTACAATCCAGATTCTATTCCCGAAGTAGCTTTTGCTCCTAGCATTTTAACGGAACGAGATAATAACATGGAAGAAATTAACAGACTAGAAGAAAGACAAGAGCTTAGAAGGGAAACCACACCCCAACCTGGACCCTCTGGATGTCAACAAAGGAATGACCGAAGCACCATAGAAAAAACTCCTCCGTCAAAGATCTCCAATTATCCTGAATATTTTGGACAAAAACGCCAGAGTAAGAGAAAACGGTCGTCATCAAGTAGCTCCTCATCAACAGATGATAATATGTCTTTATACAGCGAGACCTTAACAGAAACGTTCTCTTCGGAAGACGAGGCAAAACTTGATGACGAATCGGCAACATTGGATGACGAAGAGGCTAAAAGGCCGAACATCAGAGAACAAAGGGCGTTAAAGAATTTAAAAATGGACGCAGAAAACCAGAAGTCAATCAAAAACATCCAGAGAGAAGATGAGGACCAAAAATCAAAGGACCCGCCTAAAGAGGAAGAAAATAACACAAAGACAAGAAACGATGCAGAAGAAAAGGTTTTAAACGTGAGTTTTACTGAAATGTTGGAGACACCATATAAAGATGTCCCAAAAACAACTAGAAAGAAAAAAGCTATTAACAGCAAAGCGCTTATTGTGAAAAAGGCAGTTTTTCCCACCAAAACCACAAAAAAAACTTACCAAAGAAAAAAAAATCGTTTTAAAAGACGAAGATAAAGGAGAAAAAATAAAACCCAAAGAATCGTGGTACTGCAAAGCTTGTCAAGAAGACATAAAAAAAGATATGCGATTGTGCTCGATGTGTTTAGTTTACTTTCACGAAGAGGGCGTCGGGCTCACCGAAGGTGATAAGACAGTTTTTGTTTGTTCAGACTGTGGCTAAAGTTGTCAGAAATTTTACTGTCTACTTACCAGTGTAAAGTAATGTTTAGTTTTTAAGAAATATTTTAATTTTGGGTTTGTTTATTAGTTTGTTATCCTTATGCATTGTTTTTCCGAAAAAATATACTTAACCGACGAAGGTTGTATGCTTTTGTTAAAATTAAATAATGGGTATATTAGGAACATGACATGGGCATATTAGGATCACCCTATGGGCATATTAACGACAGGGTTAGTAATACGCCCAGTATGACGCGTTTTTAAAAAAACGATATAAAAAAAATCTCAAAGAAAAAATCATCGATTTCTGTCCAAACATTACTTCTTTGAGTTTAAAGGTACGCTTTCTATAAAAAATCGAATTGAAAGGTTTGTCGTTTCTAATTTTTATCAAGGATTCTGCTTAATATGGGCATATTCACTGCACATACCTTAGAGACTAAATACAAATTTTTAAATAAAAATTCCAATATTTTAAAATAGAATATTAATA
The DNA here is from genome assembly GCA_927349885.1 of Psylliodes chrysocephalus. Lineage (NCBI taxonomy): Eukaryota > Metazoa > Arthropoda > Insecta > Coleoptera > Chrysomelidae > Psylliodes > Psylliodes chrysocephalus. The sequence continues at coordinate 7,168,225 of OV651818.1, forward strand.
ATTATTACTTTCATGTAATAATTTGCATTTTACAAAAAAAATCAATAAAGCCGATTTTGTATACGTTCATGTTATGTCAGCATTTTATTTACATCTGTCAGTATTTTTGACAACTTTGTTTTATAAAATGTTTGTTAAAAATAATAAATAATGGTACTTCCCTCTTGAATCATTTTCATATTTTCCTAATTTATTAACACCCTGTACATTTAATCTAAAATTTTTATAAGGCAACTCCATTTTCTCAACAAGCAGAACTTTTTATAAAGAATGACTTTTGGTCGCAAAATGAATAATAAAAATTTGTTCATACTTGGGGACCCCATCCATGGACACACTGTATATTAAAGCGTGTGAGAAAAATTTGTTATCCATAAATTAAAACACCGACTAATGGCACAATATTCAACTATTCGAAAACTGAAAACACAACTTATTTACAGGACAACGATTTTGTGCTTATAGGAAATTCAATCTCACGCTCTATGGTCTAATTCTAATTCTAAAGATTAAAATGTCGACCCCGAAACAAAAAAATGTTGTAGGTTCGAAGGTAAAGTCTGTGTAGTGTAACGAGATGCGTGCTGAGGCATCTTTACTGGAGTGCCGATAAGCGAAAAACAAAACGAGGTGTGTTACTGCTCGAGGTTTGAAAATTCAGTGTTTAACGAGACATGTTGACTGCTGAAAGTTTAGAAGCTGTGGGTCGAGAAAAAAGAATTGCATCGCTGCAGGCGATGAGAGAGGAATTTGTTATTTCTAAAGTTTTGAGGGCGTATCCAACTAGTGGTCTTACATCAACAAGAGAGTGAAATTTTGCCAAGTTATTTTAGCCTTGTTGAGTGGGATACAGAAAAATATTGCGATATGAGAGATAATATATATAACGAAACGTGGTTTGGTTTTTGTTCGTTTGGGGTCTTCGTGATGTTTCTCAGGTTTTTGCAGCAAATATGTTTAGCTTGTACTGTAATTGGGGTGAAATGAGATTGTTATTTGTGGGATATATAATATGCACTTATTAAATGCGTGAGTAGAGCGAGATGAGATTGTTATTTGTAGGATAGATAATATGCTTTTTTTGAATGTGTGAAGGATTGAACAGGGGCGGTTTATGAAAGTTTAAATTTAAGATTATGTTCTAAAATTTAAACATATGTATTATCGCTCTTATTGCCCAATTTAGCTCTGGGTTATTTTGTCTTTAAATCTTTAATGCTGAAAAGTAATTTCATTATACACTAGCACTCTTTTCTCTGAGTCCACTTTTCGACTATCCAGCCCTATTTTTTGGCCAGTACAGTGGTTTTATTGAATCTTGCTGACAATTCTAAATTTCAGTAAATAATGTAATTCCTGTGGTTGATAACTTGACTTCCTTTTTTCCAGGTTTAAATTAAGCAATATAATTTCATTGCCTTTATGCGTGTATAGGAGAGTCAGCATAATTTGGTAATCTTTTCCAATTTGTTTATGTAAGGTTTTTAAAATAATAATAAATAATTTTGCTAAATAAAATTATTCAACTAGATTCAATTTCAATCCTTTCTAAATTTTAGATTTTAAGGTGATTACAGCACCCTTTATAATTTTCGGACAAAAATATCTCAAAAAGTAATTTTGTTAAAAAATAAAAAAATTACAGTCTGTTCGCTATAGTTACGCGGGTTTTGGAATAAAAATTTTATGAGTATTTCTAGGTAAGTACCCGAAAGTTTGACCTGTTCGTTAGGGAAATATCAACTGGTTAAATGAAATGAAAAATAATGTACAACTTTTTAATTAAATAATAATGGAGAATCTTTTGTATAATTGAGAGCAGAATTAAACTTCTTCATTAATGGAGTCTAATGTGGCTATTATAAACCTAATAATAATTTTATGTTACACTTCACACAGAAAATATGGTCTATGTATAATAAGAGGGTTATTTAGCTCAAATGAAATATTTTCTAACATAAAAATTTCTTCCATGTAGAGAATTTCAAATGAAAAATAAAAAATTGAACTTGCCAACAAAAATGAAAATCAGTCATTATCATCCAAAATATCATAATCGTCATCATCATCACTGTCATTATCATTAATTGTTATTATGATTGGACTTATTTAGTTTATTTTATTTTCACGAGTCCACCAATCTTCTATTAGTTTCTCGCACTTGGATATACAGTTCTGCCACACTTCTGGAGTTGCAATTGAAAGTGTTTTTCGCCAAGTTTCCCGAATTGCGTCGTTACTATAACCATTAAGCCCAATATGGTTGTCATAATATTGTTTTGCTATTCCTCATATACAGTATGGTTCAAATGAAAGGAATACATTCATTATAATGGAAGTAGTTGTTTTTTTCGAAAAAATGCTCGGACAGGTCAATTTTGTTTACTCAAAGCGCAATTTTTTAAATAGAATTCAATTTTCCCCCACTTCACATTTTTGGGCAGTGACGTCATTGACAATTTTTTTAAATAGTAACCTACATTTTTTTTTCTTGATTTTGATAGATCTTGCAATTTCCTATTATTATTATTATTATTATTATTATTATTTTTTTAGATGAAGCACTTAATTACAAATAATCTTATATTCATTTATTGTGTTTCAAAATAAAATAAAATTTATGTATCTGATTTTTAAATGACTTTTATTAAAAAAAAATTGTTATGTCAAATATTTCAAATATTATGTTTCCGAGTAGGAAATTGCAAGATCTATCAAAATCAAGAAAAAAAATTGGGGTTACTATTTAAAAAAAATTGTCAATGACGTTACTGTCCAAAAATGGGAAGTGGGGGAAAATTAAATTCTATTAAAAAAATTGCGCTTTTAGTAGACAAAATTGATCTGTCCAAGCATTTTTTCGAAAAACCACCTACTTCCATTATAATGAATTTATTCCTTTCATTTGAACTATACTGTATATTCGATGGGATTAAACTGGCAATGATACGGTGGCAGACGTAAAACTTGATGACCGTACCTTTTAATAATCTGATCCACAACAAAGGTTTTTGGTTTTGCGTGTATATTTGCCAAGAGTAATAATTCTGATTTTAATATATATTGAGGAAATGGTATATGTTCCTTTGTCAACCATTCTTTAATTTTATCAACAGTCCAAGAATTCGCTGGACTTTTGTTTAATACTTCATAATGATAAGGCGCATTGTCTAACTTAAACTCACTTAAACCTGGGAGAAGTTTTTCATGCAACCATTTTACAAAAATTTCTGTGTTCGTATTATAGTAATAGTCACTGGATTTTGATTTAGATGAAAATATTAAATCAGCACCTTCTATAAAACCCGATTTCCCTCCTGCATGTAAAATTGTGTCGCTTCCCTTCTCCATTGGTATGTTTCATGGACTTTACGTTATCATCTTGCCATATTCTCTTGGTTTCACCCCTAGAAAATATGCATGTTTCGTCTAAATATACAGGGTAGCTGTTAAAGATGGAACCAAACCTATAGTGCTTAAACGGTTCAACATACAGAACCCAAAATTTCAGAATTTCAAATAAATATATTTGCGCATATTTTAGCCCAAAAACTATTTTTTTATAATTACAAAAATTTTAAACATGGCCGCCATATTAATTTTTTTAAATAGCAACATAGGTCATGTGACATGTTATTTGAAAGGGTTTAACACCCTGATTACAAAAATGTATCACACATGGGTCTAAACAGAAATTGGCTACCTCTTCGTAAGTGCGTTTTCTTTCTCCATACTCAACCATCATGAGTATTTTAATTCTTTCATTTTTGGTCAATTGATTCATTATTACTAATTACTTTGAAATGATTCAATTTAACAAATTATTTTACTATTCGACACTTGTATCTTGCAACTTAATCAACAATAAATGTTATTGTTATAATATTTGACGTCTTGTGTCAAATGCACAGCCTCCTACGCTCTCTATTAATAATATCCTTTCTGTTGTGTTTACACCGCATGTGTGATCCATTTTTGTAATCATAGTGTTAAACCCTTTCAAATGGTGTATCACATGATCTATGTTGCTATTTAAAAAAAATCAAGATGGCGGCCATGCTTAAAATTTTGTATTCATAAAAAATAATTTTTGGGCTAAAATATGCGCAAATATATTTAGTTAAAATTCTGAAATTTTGGGTTTTGTGTGTTGAACCGTTTAAGCACTATAGGTTTGGTTCCATCTTTAACAGCTACCCTGTATAAAATTCGTCCCTTCTTCTTTAAATTTATATTTTCTTAGAAAGTTAATTCTCTTGTGCACGACAGAACTTCTTTCACAAAGGGCCTTTCTGTTATCCTCCTTTTGAAATTTGAATCCCAAGTTATGTATCACTTGCCATAGACTTGTTCTGCCAATGCCGTCAAATTTTCTATCTATTAATTCCGAGAGAATTGTATTTAAGGTCACATGTTCCTTGTTGGCGCTCATTCGATAAATGGTATCACGAATTTCAAATTTCTTTCCATCTGGAATATCTTTCGTTTTCAATGATGGGCGAGTTTTGCGGTGATCTTCTTTCGGCAGTTCACTATTGTGATCTTCTAATACTCCTCTTAATTTGGTTTCACTAATTCCTAGAGCATCGCATACGCGTTGTTGTACAGACATTACCGATTTTAAAGGACCACCATTTTCTTTTTCATCCGTAAAATACTTATTTACACTACAAATTAGACTATCTACATCTAACACACGTCTAGGCATTTTTAAAATTTCCACTAAATTTACAATATACATACAATGTCAACACTTGCAAAGAATCAATTCAATCACATTTAGTACCTACCCTAATGTTATTTTAATTTAAATCTGACCATTAGGGCAATTTTACCTAATTTCTTGGGAAGAGTCTTATTGGAACTCGTCGTTAATGACTAATTTGCATAATTTGGTTAATCCGAAACCCGCGTAAGTATATCGAACATGCATATATTTTAAAGTTCTAATTCCATCAAGTTTCCGAGAAAAAAAATCAAAGGGCTTTAAATATTGAAATATCATAATGAAAATAAATAAATTGTTCAACAGAACTATTCCTAATATACTCCCAAAATTTAAGCTATTAATGTCTTGTTAATGATTTTTTAAAATTCACCAAAATTAGTGTCTAAAACGCCTGGTATAAACTGGTTGCAAGAAACGAATGATGACTGAGAGTGTACGATTAGATAGTTACAGGCGCGACACATCAGACGGCAGCACTTAACGAGGCGTTTTAGCCACATATATAGATAATACTACCTTATTTATTTTGCAAACATTTTAATTTTTTTAACAAAATTACTTTTTGAAATATTCTTGTTGCAAAATTATAAGAGGTGCTGTATTCACCTTAATAGCATTTGGGATATTTTCAATAATAATAACATTAAGTAGAAACACACCTATAACGTTGACTTCGCCGCTCCTCCTAGCGCTGTGTCCTTGCTTGTTCCTCGCCCAACAGGTGTACACACCGGAGTCAGCCTTCTTTTCGACGGGACTGATGACTAACGTCCCGTCACCGAGTACCTTTTGTCGCAAATCATCCGGCAGCTCTCGGCCACCGCGCTCCCAATGGATCTCGTCGATGGGGTAGCCGGCCACAGGACACTTGAGCTGCAGAGTTTCGCCTGCCACTGCGGTCACTTTCGGGATTAGACGGATGTACGGCATTCCTGAGGGAAATAAGAAGGGCGAGTGAGAATTCCAGGCCACACTGCGACGCGATTTAATTGTCTTGGTCGTGATTTATACACAGAAGGGATTAGGAAAGAGGTTGAGATACTGAAAAATGTATTATTTCTTTTATGTTTTATATTGACTTTCTCCTAAATCTGTATAAACCTTCAGATTCTGAAAAATAATTTCTGTATATTTTTTACCAATGCTTTAATAGTTGACTCGTTAAAAATACCGCCTTATCGTTAATTTATATAGGGTGTCTCGTAACGTTTAAGACTCACCTATATCCAAAATCGTTTGGTTAAGTCAGTATAATTTTTTTATAATTTTTGCTCTAGCATGTTCTGTGATCTTAAGTCACGTTTTGAGATAATTTTGGTCTTCACTAGTAACCTATACAGCACAAACAAATTTCAGAAATATTACATTGAAATATTTGTAATGTTATATAAATATTACGAAACATTCCAAAAATATTTCTGAAATGTGCCTGAAACGTAAAAATTTCCTGTAAATATAATATTTTACAGTAATATTTATGAAATAAATATTTGAAATCTTTTAGAAATATTAAATAGTAATATTTTAGAAATATATTTTAACTGTTTTTTTCTAAAATGTTATTAGACTAAAAAAAAGACATTTATAAATTACACATGTTTATTTAAAATACACAAAACTCAAACACTGATTCTGAAACAAATAAATAAATAATTTTTTAACTATTTCATAAAATATAAAGGCGAATAGGTTCATTTCCACAAATTCCTTTAAATGGACTAATCTGAAACAAATAGTTTTCTCTTTAATAAATATCCCAAATAAAGAAACATTTACCATTATTACAATCTATTCATTAAGATCAATTAGCAATTTTATTCTAATCTAACTTATCAAGGGATAAAAACTTCATTAACTAAGATTCTCCCACTCGACCATTCACTGTTGGGTTCTAATTAACAGTGCTGTCCCTAAAGTGGCGCTGGGAAACAGTAACAAAGCCTACACAGAACACGAGGCGAAATAACCTTAGCAGTTGAAGCCGATGACACACCAAAAAAAAAAAACTAAGATTCTACTCACTAGTATACCTTAGAGTTTAATTATGTAGTTACACTACAGTTAACGTATAGCACTTAATGAATTTCCTCTATAACAAATTCAATGAGTGGTGTCTACAAAATCACCTAATATTAAATTCTAAGAAAACGGTACTGATGAAATTTAACATTACTAATAACATTGAGAATGTAATAACAGTGACAACAGATAATCTAAATATGACAATGTCCGAGTCTACAAAATTTCTGGGAACTTTTCTTGACAGCACCTTATCATTTCAATCGTGCATTGATTATATTAGTAAAAAGGTTAATAGTGGGTATTATGTTTTATTTCAACTAAAAAATATTTTAGGCAAACAACAACTTATAAATATATATTACGCAATGATATACTCTCATTTGTCATATAATATAATTGTGTGGGGAAATTCATCATCCTCTAATAGGCTTTTCATTTTACAAAAAAGAGTTTTGAGATTAATTCTTGGTCTTAATAGAAGAATATCATGCAAATCATATTTCCAACAACTTAATATTTTAACACTGCCTTCTATTTTCATTTATAAATGCATAATATATATTAGGAAAAAAATTAATGAATTTAGTAAAAATTTAGATAATCATAACTACCAAACCAGGCATGGTAATTTGTTACGAATTCCGAATCATAGAACAGCGTTCTATCAAAAATGTCCGTCATATGCTGGCATACAATTATATAATAAATTGCCCCAGTCAATAAAAGATGAACAAATTTTTAATTCTTTTAAGAAAAAACTTAAGGAATTCTTGTTAGAGAATTGTTTTTATAATGTAGATGAGTACTACAATTTTGACTAAATAAGTATGGCTCCACTCGGTCTGTTTAATATTATTTATTTTTATTTGTTACGTGATATATGCTCTGTTTATTTTATATATATATTTTTTTTATGTTTACTTGCCTAAATTATATACATTCTTTGTAAAACACTTTGTAAAATTGACTTTTCCAATACCGTGTAGCAATGGTCTTACTGGAATAAAGATTTTTTTTTTAATCGCACTATATTCTGCTTTAATCAAATATCACTAAACTAACTCAAAAGACTTGGTTCTCTTGAGTCTTTTTATTAGATTGGCATTGTTGAGGAGCTGGATAATCTCAAGGTTTCCATGTTGAAGTAGTCGTTGTTGGTGACTACTGGCAAATTTTTGTATTATATCAGTAGCCACTTTAAGCTCACTATGAAGATCAGTAATGTGGCATTACCAGGGTACATCGACGATGTTTCTCAATATTTTATTCTGGAAACGTTGAATAACTTCGATGTTATTTTTACTGGCACAGCCCCAAAGCTGGCGAATCGCTTCATTTCCACCATTGCCTTTAAATGCACTAATCTGAAACTAATTATAGGTAATTAAAAAGGTCTATTAATATTGTTTTAAATTAACTATAATCAAACAAACAACACTCATGTCTAAACAAAACATGAAACTCCACTTTTCAATCAACTGGTGGAGGGACAGCAAATGTAGTATATATTTAAATAGAAATAATACTAAATCTGCCTATAAATTTTATAAACGAAATGACGTCACTCGTCTCAGAGAAGAGATAAAGTTAATAAAACAAGAATAAAACTAACCTAAACAAGCATTGTAATACTTGCCTCAATTTCTAGACATATTCTGCCTATTCTGCTTCCAATATAACAGCACAACGCATAAATAACAAAAAAAAAAAGAAATGACATACCAACAACTCAAATCTATAATTATTTAGAATATAAGGTTATCTCTGGGTGGACATAGGATGAAATATCCCATCTTGAATATCTTGATCTTCTTACAAACTATAAATTCTTTATTAAGTGTTAGCCTTTTACAATATAACACGTTTAGTAACCTTTTGTGTAACATGTATACCATGTTTCAGAAACATTTTCAGTGTAATTATTAACTTAAATATTTCAGAAACTTGTGCTTGAAATGTTATATGTTTGAAACGTTTTAAATATTTCTGAAACACTTCTGAAATAACATGTGCTGTATGGGAAGTTGTAAGCGAGAGGTATACCACTTTGGAATTATGATGTACAAAATGATGGAGTTCCAGAGGAGGCATGTGGAAAATAAACAAACGTAACAATAAGGTGGCGGTAATTTGGTCTAACTGAGGTGCTCACTTTCGTTATGGGTGTCTCACCCTGTATAGCTTCATAATATAATGGTGATGTTAACAAAATAAATAGACCGTATTTATTTTCACTCTACACTGATCGATACCGCAAATGTTTGCTATAGGTAAAAAAAGAAGGCCATTAAGAAATTTAAGCTCTATTTCGTCGTATCGCGTCGGCTTGAAGGTTAATGCCCTGGCACGAACATCATACGAAAATATAAGCTATCTCAGCGATTTGCAATACCACTTATCCACCCCCGGATTTTTTCACCACTTATCTCTTCTCGTCTTTGCACAACCGTCACAGAGTTTTATAGAAGTTACTTCAGCGATACGGTTGAAAACGAAACCTTAAACTCTACAATTATTTTAAAGGCGGAAAGAATTCCCTGAAGGAATTATTTAATATTTGATTTGGTTGTAATTAAAAAAATTGTTGACAGAACAGAACAATGCGCTCTATCGCAAAATTAATTTTAAAGTATGTAGATGCTGAGTGATCAAATAAGAGAGGATGTCAGCTATATCTAGCGGCTAAGGGTATTTTTTCAATATTGAAGTTCCGACTACGGCCACGCCTTATTGATTGTCAAAGTAAAATAGAAATAAATATAGTTTTCGCAGTATAATTTCAATGAATAGTTTACGTTGACGTGCACTAGTTTTCTTAGAGTACCTCCATGGTAAAGCGTGGAGGTCTAAAATTAGAATACATATAGTCAGGAAGGAGGAATCCTAAACGACCTTGGAATCGCGATGGTATCTAATTTTGACAGTGAACTAGGCGACAAGTGTTTCCGGTCTACCAGTGACGTACTGCCATAAAGGGGTGTAGAAAAGAAAATAATAAATTTTCATTTGCATATTATCTAAATTTACCGATTTCTCTAATTTTAACGAATTGCTATTTTCTTGCGAGAAGTTTGCATTTTTTTTATTAACCTTCATTATGTGAATAAATTTTACTTTAAAATTGCATGTTGGGTGGGATAAATATAGGAAAATATTTTTGGGATTATTTATAGAGAGATTTCATTTGAAAAATCAAAGCAATAATGTATTAAAAAAAAATAAATTGACTTTTTTTACGTCTTTATTATGACAATGTCTTTATTATTCTACATTTTATAAATTATTAAGGTTTGAAAAATAAATATGTTTTGTAGATATGCGTTAAAAAAATTAAATATCCTATACTTATATTAAAGTCAAACACCGCTGTGATATTTGTTTCTTAGATGTTTTTGTTGGAGTACATGTAAAACTTCCTAATATCGAAGAGAATTTCTGATCATTTTATTACATAATATTATTAGTAATATTTTTTACAGGACAATTTTGCATAAGCAGGTAAAACACCTTTCCAAGAAAGGATCCTATAACGTAATAATGATTCTATGAGTGCAAAATAGATTATTTTTAAATGTACATCCAACGCCTTAATTGTATGCTTAGTCCAGTTATGATGAGAGTCAATTTGTACTACTTTGTAATACTTATATGAAACTACTGAACATTACCCTTTTATTTTTTCTATAGGAAAAGGCCATCTTTTTGTAACTGTATAATGGAACAACATAAGTTTTATCAAAGGTTTGTAAGTTTTTATAATTAAACCATTTGAAAATTTCTATAAGATTTGCTTCTAATAATTTTAATCAATTCCAGTTCTCTGCATTTTACAGAATAACTGTGTCGTCTGAAAAACTTACAACATTTTCATCTGTATTTAAAAGACAAATTATTTAAAATAAATTAAACAAGATAGGACCTAAGACAGTATCTTGAGGCATGCGATATGCTACTTATTTCTTTACTTGATATATTATTAATTCTATTTGTGTTCGTTTTTGTAAATAAATTTGTAATAAATTATATAGGGTGAGTGCATCACATTAAATTTCTATTATACCAAAAAAAAACGGCACATGATATAGTTAGTAAAGAATTTATTTACTTATAAATCTAAATTAAATAATAATTTATTCACTTTGACAACCACATACATATCTTAAAATTGCATAAAAGAATTGTTTAAATAAAAGTATGTGAACCCTATAAACCATGAGACTACGCCTATGAGCATAGTTAATCGCAGACGCACTTACCATGTTTGTTTAAAAATTTAATACATTCAAAATTTTAAAAATCTTTAAAGAGGTTGAAAATTGAGAGAACAAAATACTTGCTTATGAAATGTAGATTATTTCTTTCTAATTTTAGCTGTGCTGCTATATCCACAATACTTACAACTGACCATATTGTCTTGTTTGTCTTTTAACGCGGAAAATTTAAAATTAACAGTAATACTAAATAAATACTAAAACACTAAACACTTTTTAAAAATGTCTACAAAACATACGCTTGATAAAAGTTTAAATTAACACATAAAAGATCCTAATTATTAACAAATTTTTATCACTAAAATTATGAACCAATTTTAGAAACC
>OV651818.1:7184572-7207072 GCA_927349885.1 Psylliodes chrysocephalus
AAAATGAATTCTTCCATGCATTTATTATTAAAATCAGGAGCGGATTCAAGAAAAGATGGATAAATTTCCCCCCCAAATTTGAAATTCGTGTGAAATAGCAACGCCATGAAGGTAACTATAATTTTAATTTTAAAACCTACAGGGTGAATCATAACTATTGGGATGTAGAGTAAGATCAAGTTATTTGAATCAAAATATGAGGATTGGACTGTAATAATCCTTAAACTTTAAGGCTTTATTTAACATGAAACTTTGACAATAACAAAATGTAAATAACCGAATGGATACGAGTTAGAACATACGATAAGAAGATAATATAAACTAAAAAAGAGATATATAGTACATTCTCCCCCATTTAATATTTGTAAATATAGTCATTTAGATAATTTGGAGGTTGTTTCACTCTTGATGATTTCCTTAAGGGCATATCACTTGTATTTTCTCTGTTTTCACCAAAGCTGAAAGTAGGAAGGATGTTTTCAGAAATGTTATTTGTAGAAAAATTTTGGATTAACTCATGATTCATGTTCAAGGAACTCTTAGCATTATTTGTTAATGTGATATTTCCTATAGGGGCCAAATATTTAATCGAAATAGTCGATTCGTTTCCATTATTATTTCGGATTAAAGCGTAATTTGGATTAACCTCTATGACTGCAACTTCTTCGATCAACGGATCGTATTTATGTTGCGCCTTGGAAGCACTACATACTAACTCCAACTCATAATATATTGATACATGTCACACCCATGCCACACCCATGCCACACATATTAATATTACCTATTAAGGCAGCTTAGTGGGAGGCAGAATTTAAGTGCACCCTATCTATCTACTTGACGACCTCGGTTGCCAAGCATTAATATTTATTAAAAAAGAGAAATGTCATATATATAATTTTCTGTCATGACGGAATTGTATATTCTATTATATTAATATATACCCTTTTACTAACCGCTATATTATTTATAACATGCGATCCTCAAAGTTAAAAGATCCCATAATTTACTTTGCCGAATATGCTTCTTCATTAAGACGATTTCTGAAGGGCACAACCATATAGGAAGGGAAGTTCCTTGAGATGCACGCCGTTTGTGTTTAAGCATACGTTCATAGGGTGTACAATTAATTGTACGCAGTACATAATAAGGATATGGTAGAATGAAGAACATCGGGTAAGACCATTTTCCACTAAATTTTCTGCAAATTTCTAGTTTTTAATGCCAAATTAATACTTTTTCATATGATTTCGTTATAGCGTTCAACTTGTCCATTACCTTCTAGATTATACGCAGTAGTTCTGCTCACAGCTATATTAAGGGAATGAAGAAAGTCAATAAACTCCTTGGAAGTGAATGAAGAACGACGGTCAGAATGAATATATGAGGGTAGGAAATAGTTGACTGACGCAATTTATAATAGATAAATGCAAATTGGAACAAGAAAAAGCAAATGGGAAACGTGAATATTCGTCAACTACTGTTAGCGTGTATTTATTTTTTTGTGTTGTTAGGCAACATCAATATTGAAACGTTCAAATGGACTAGAAGCCTTAATTAGATATGTTTCTTGGTTTTTATGAAAACGAGGCTTAATTTCGGCACATACTGGACAAGATGTAGTTGTTTCCTTGATGTCACCTAATGAGTATGGCAAATTGCGGCTTCTAACCAAATGGTATATCCTTGTTATTCCAGGATGACATAATGACTGATGAAGACTGAAGGATTTATTATGTATCGTAGTTCCACAGATTCTTGAAAAGCAGTCGCTGACTACATTAGAGGGCCCTGGATGATAAATAATGAACTAAAACATGAAAGTTATAATCTCCATCTTAATATTTTTTCATTTTTTATTTTTCGTGAATGCTTTTCATGAAACATGAATGACACAGATTCTTGGTCGGTTATTAAAAATGTCTCCCAATTAAAAAATGTTTCTATTTAGAGCTTCTACTTCTCAAAAGCAGAATGTCTTCGTTCAGAACTAGAAAGGGTTTTAGTAAAAAATGCTATCGGTCGTCCATTTTGACTTACCGTAGCAGCTATTGCAAAATCAGAAGCGTCTGTCTCTACTACTAGAATATCGTCATCATTCATACAACATAAAAACGATTTTGCAATATCTTGTTTTATGTTCTCAAAATCTTCTATGAGTTCTGGAATAAACGGAAAAGATTTACAATCTTTGATATAACATATTTTCTGCGAGAATTTTGGTATTCATTTCGAATAATGGGCAAACATTCCCAATATTCTCCGCAAGGAAGCAGTATCTTTTGGAGGTTTTAATTCCAAAAGGGGCTTTAATCTATCTGAATCTGGTCGAAGCGTTCTGTTTTCGATGCAATACCCAAATAACTTTATGGAACGTTTCGAATAGCTATACTTATTATCGTTGAGGGTTAAACCATATTTCTTTGCAATGCATAAAAATTTTTCTAAATTTTTATCATAAATATCTTGATTTTCACCACATATAGTTACATCATCTAAGTAACAAAAACCCCCTTCCAATTTTTCATTTGTGATTATTCTATCTTTAAAAGCACGCAACTCCATTAGTCACACCAAAGGGGATCTTGCGAAATTGGTATAATTTTTCACAAGCCTCAAATGCTATGAAAGGCTTTTCTGAATTACTTATATTTAGATATATTGGCTACTAAATGTTCAATATTAGGTAGAGGATAAGCATCTAATAGTGTAAATTTGTTTATGGTCTAAGAGTAATCAATAACCATTCTTTTCTTAAGATTTTCACTTGAAACTACTAGACTTGTGCTCCCCATGGTGATATGCTCTCTTCTATTAATTATTCTAATAATAATTTCTTAACTTAACTTTTATAAAAATTACATCTTGATCAGAGTGGTGGCGTGATTTTGTTGCTATGGGTTTGCAATCTGGAGTTAGGTTTGCAAAAAGTAAAGGACACTCTACTTTAACTTCCAATAAAAAGCAAATTGAAATAGGGGATTAAGGACCACCAAAATTGACATTTAAACTAGAATTTTGTTGAAGAATATGATGACTAATAATTACATTAGCACGTAGGTTCGGTAACACTAAAATTCTCATTTTGGTAGTTATGATATAGTAATTGTAGATGTATCACGCAATATCCTTGAATGTCCTGTGAAAAAAAGTTTACTAGTTATTTTATAATAAGTGATTGTGCATTGATAATGTATTACTGAGGCCCTTCCTATGGGGCCTCAGTATTGCGTTCGTGCATAACAAATTTCGTCTGGTCATCTGTGTGTATGTATGCCGGCACGATAACTCTAGAACGAAAGTTCAGATTGACTTGCGGTTTTGATTTTCTTGAATATTTACTTCTAACTTAGAACCCTATTGATTTTCATAATTTTCGGTTACCTCATATAAATTTTCATAAAATCCACCTATTCATTTCTTATGTGACTAATTTTACGAATTCCTAACATTCTTAACATTCCATACATTGCAAACATTCTCCAACGACCTGTCAAACAACAGCTGTTGATTGTAAAGGTGAGATTTCTAAGGTCGGTTGCGACCTTTATACTTTTATATAAGCAGTTTCTTAAAAATTACTTTTTTATGGTGGTCCTAAGTTAAGCTTACTACTATTTCGCCCCTAGTCACAAAAATAACATCAAATTTACTGGCCCTCTGTCGCAACTCCATAGAATAATTAACCGGCCATTCAATTTCGCAAAAATCAGAATAATGCTTGGTTGTGCCTGTCAAGTATCAAGATGTCAACTGTGATGTGCGAATGGCTCTTAAATGTCAAATTATTTAAAAATGTTTGTATGCTTCTTTTGATATTTATTGCAAATAATTTGTAGTGTATCTCAATTCAGGCTTTCCATAAATAAAGGTACAGTAGACAGATAATATAATTTTCTTATATTATATAAAAGAGAGGTAGGATATAATGCTGGTTTTTTGTAGATACCTTTACTTATACGATTTAGGAATACATTAAGGGGTTGAAGTGCAATATCATATAGTCCACATTATACCATATTGCAAAATAGATTTAACCAGCAAATTGTAAATAATAATTAGAAAACTCCTAGTCATAAATTTCCTCAATTCATAAAATTTAAAAATTAATCTTCTAACTTTGGTTGTTAATGACGTAATGTAATCAACCCATTTCAAATTTTGATCAATTATGATACCGAGGTATTTTGTTGTGTTTTTTATTTTAGTTATAAATTTATTTGTATGTTGAAAGAAAGCCTTTGTAAAATATATTGCTCTCTATGGAACAACTTAAACATAGTTATTAGTATTAATATAACATCAAGTAATTTTTTAAAATCAAGTACATGATCTCAAAACAGAAATAATTTATAATAAATGCAGGTAAAACGAGGGGTAAAGTAACAATAAATTAAGTGAAATACTTAAAAAGGGTAGGTTTAAAGAGTAATATCACAACAAAGTATATCCGTTCTGTTTATTTATCAAGTATTGTTTGAGGTTACTTTTAAATACATTGTTGTTTTTTTTTAATTTCTGTAGGCAGTCTATTAAATTTTTTTAAACATTTAAAAAATTGTATTTTGGGAACTTTTAGTGATGGCTTGCCGTACATTAAAGTCAGATTGGCTTCTTGTATTATAGTTGTGATATTGCGAATTATATTGAATTTTTTTCTAATAGATCTGATGCGATGGTGTTGTCATTTTTATTTTATAACTGAACTGAAAGCAAATATATTTCTTTTAACATAGTTGCAATACTCATCCTTCTGTCCTTTATTATTATTATATACATAGGCGAAATAAGGAGCCCAAATATTTTACATGAGGTAAAGAAATAAAGGGGCCTATTATTATTGGATACATTGCTCGAAGAAGTTTGTAAACCCTAATCAAAAGGCGATATGGAATTGTTTTAAAAATCAAGGCTTTCGAAAATCATCACATGGTATAACCTAAGTAATGTCAATGCTTCACAAACCAAAAAATTCTACGTTCTAATACTACTATCGGCTTTCGGTCTTTCGTTCCAAGTTAAATTATTTCTCGTTTTTTTTTACGCTACGAGTTTACCCTTGTGGGCATCAATCTCGATAAGGTGGAAACCACCATGTTAGCGTCTCTCGAATTTGTATATATTTTAAATATTATTCTGTAATAGGATAGTTAAATCTGTTGATACAAAAGGCAATAAACATAAAAATCAATAACTTTATTTTTCCTGTCAACAAAATATGTTTACTTTGTTGAGTTACAATGCCCAATAGACCATCTTCCGAAGTCCTTTAACTGATTTTACTGTATCTGTATCTGTAACATGTGGAGGGTGGGTTACCCCCCACGACACTTAGGTTTCACTAGATCCATTGTGCATCCTCCTAAGATGATAGGTACCTTCTATCTCGTGAGTCAGCCTACAGATTTATTGTAGTTGACAACGTCGCCAAGAGATGCTTCTATTATATCGGCCGGTGTTAGCCGATACTCGCCGAACAAAAATCTTCTAATAAATGAGAGCTTCGAGCAATCGTACAGTATATGCTCAATGGTCTCTTCTTCTTCTTCTTCGCACCCGCTACAGAGTGCGGATTCTGACAGCATCATGATATGGAGATGCTTCCGTACTTGGCAATGACCAGTCAGAATGCCTGTGACTAGGCGCAGATTCTGTCTAGTCATAGTCAAGTATTTGTTTGCTGCAGTGTTGCCAGGATAACTTAAAAGCTCCCTGGCAACTCTGCAGTTTTTTGTTTCATCACATCTTTCCTTGATTTCACTATAATTTCTAGTACATTCAGTATATTAAAATTATTAATGCCAGTGAATAAACAAAACTCTTTATTAGAATTAATTATCATTGAAATACAACTCGCTTATCTTTCTAGTTTCGATGTTAGGACCGACTTCGACAATATTTCGATACACAAAGCTTTCAAGGCAAGTATTAAATCAGCCACCCACATTCGTATTTCTTTGGTAACTAATACACACAGAAACGTCACAAAAGCCATTAAACGTAGTACCTATAAGAACTATAACCCAAATGAGCTCGGATTCATTCATTTTTATTATTTGATGTGAAAGCATTCATTTTAATATTTTACATTCAAGCAGTCAGTTATTATCTGTATCCAGCTATATACGCTTTTTCTTAACGACGTCTATCCTACAATACCTCCTATCCCCGAAGGTGTCAACGTCTTGACGCTCAACGTCCTCCCATTCTACTCCCCTACTTTTTTACGCTATAACTTCTAACACCGCTTTAGTATTTTCTATAATCATATTTTTTCCGATGCTCTACTTCTCAATGCTTGCCACCCCTAAATATTTCCTTCATAATATCCTTGTCGACACCCTTCGTCACGCCCCGCACCTCCTAAATATTTCTACCGTATATCTGTCCCAGTTCAGTATTAAATACCTTCCTCTCAACCACGACGTTAGGCGCATCGACACAAGGCGACGCTCAACGCTGCGACGTACCTAAATCGACGCCGCCACAACGCTAGATGAAATTAGTACATAATTTAATGTCTGTATTTTCAATGGTGAGTCAAAATAATTATGTAACTTTCTTTGAGGTAACGCCGGGGTTTTTGTTTAAACCACATGGCCTTCAGGTTATACACCCTGAAAGACAGTTAGGATAAACATCTTCTTTCGATGGGTGAAATTTTGAGTATTTCAATAAAAATGATAAAAATAAAAAAAATTACAGGGTTGTATGAAGTTATTTCAATAGAAATTATATTAATCAATATAAAAAAACATACAGGGTTGTATTAGGTTAATTTTAAAGAAATTTTAAAAATCAATATTTTAGAAATATACAGGGATGTGCTATCTTGGATAAATTGTACAAATCAAGATGGTGAAGTTTAATAGTAAGTTATCCAACTGGTGATTAAACTGTTCATTAGCTCAAGGGGGGACCTATACGCTAAGCCGCCCATTCTACAAGGTTTAA
Organism: Psylliodes chrysocephalus; assembly: GCA_927349885.1. Taxonomy (NCBI): domain Eukaryota; kingdom Metazoa; phylum Arthropoda; class Insecta; order Coleoptera; family Chrysomelidae; genus Psylliodes; species Psylliodes chrysocephalus. Next base: position 7,191,526 of record OV651818.1, read on the forward strand.
AACAAAGTATATGTGAAATCAACATCGTAAAGTAACCAACTTGCAAATTGGTACTGTTCGTTACTTTCGTTGGTCATCACCTCTATACTCGTCGAAATATTTACCTAAGAGGGTGCAACCTGTGTATATCTAGAATAGAATTAAATCAACATCAACACAATAGTTAACCAACTGGCGAATTGGCGCTGTTCGTTAACTTCGTTGGTCATCAACTTAAATAAGAATATAAACAACAACACAGTAGTTAACCAACTGGCGAAGTGAGATCTCAGTAAATAGTACCAATTGTAATATACTTTGCTAATTATTGCATCACATTTAGAGTATGAAAAATAAAAAAGAATTTAAATATGAATTTGTATGTTTTATTTATCAATGTGCACTAAACTTTGCATCGAATCCTGGTTTACCTTAACGAACATTATCACAACGTGGGTATATAAATTATCAATTATTTAACTAGATGATCACTTTTACTACTAGAGGAAAAAGGCCAAATACAGTAAGTATAATTTAAAGTAAAATAAACTTGTGAGGTAAATAGTAACATTTCAGAGAGTAAAACAAAGATCAAAATAAAAGGTACCGAGGGTGGGCAGTTACAAAATACTGATTACATTATTTTGGGAACATACTTAGTTTTTACTAATGAAATTCCTTTACGAAATGAACTCTGTGAAAAACACAAGAGGCGGCGAATATTTTTTTAATATCAGAACAAATTGGAAAAATGGTAAAAGGAGGATAATTCCACGCAAGACATTACATTTGAGTTTATTTTATTAAGTAAGTTATTTTGTTTATTTATCGAATTTAGGGCCAATCTTTTCACCTCTTAGAAAAGTTATAAGTAACTACTTACTGATTAAACTATAGGGCTATTGTTTGTTAATATGTCAAGTAAACCTACATGTAACTTTACTCAGAGGAGAAAAGATCGGCCCTTAGAAGTGTACCCTACTGTTTCTCGGCTACATTACCTGGTATCTGTTAAAGGTTTTAATGTTAAACATTTAAATAATAGGTAAGTTGGGAATACATAAAATTATGAAATTTAATTTGAGCGTCACTTGTCTAATCGGCGTTTAAAATTGTATTAAATCATCCAAGTTCTCCAACTAAAAATTGAAAACGTTTTATATTATTTTTTATTTAATTACCATAAATGTTGAGTCTGGCCGAATGTGAACTTCGTCCTGCCCGATTTTCCGCTGCGCATGTGTATTCCCCGCCATCTTCCACCATAACATGGCTGATATTGACGTGGCTGATTACGTCTCCATGAACAGTCACATACTGACCGATTACGAACCTGAAAAAAAGTAAAAAAATAGTATTATTGTACTGTTTTCCGCATATTGTATTTTTTTTTTAGTACCATTACAGATTATCTATCCCAAATAGGAAAGCTAAGCTACAGTGGTGATATCTTTTTCCAAGCGTCATTTCAGTTATACATCAGCAATTCGATCAGCATATGATCTTCCTAACATTTACGTCTTTATTGCTGTAATATATGATCTTACGATATCGCGACAGTGTATAAAAATATAATTATTTGATTTGAACTAAGTTTACTTAGTATAGTCTTCTGTGACGATGTCACTAAATTTGAATTGAATTAAAATAAATAGGACTATTTTAGAATAACAACGATTGTATCCAGTTTACTAATGTTAATTATCGCAAACTCAGAAATAAAGTGGCATAACCCAAAATGTGCATGGTTAAACCTTTAATCGTAAAACGGCACAAAATGTGACCTCCATACGTAGAGTTTTTTAAATAACGATGCTACTCCAACGCTAAGACATTCGACATGCAAATTTTGAGTTATGGTTGTACAATTGTACAAAATGTTGTACAATCAGTTTTATATGGTTGTAGTGTTGTACGCACTTCCGAAAAAAGGCAGAAATGTACAGTTTGAAGTGCTAAATATTTATCTAAAATCTGGTATATAAAAGACTTCTTCTGCTCAAAAAGTCTACAATTCGGTATAGATGTATTAAAGTTTTAATTTGGCGCCATTCGCGACCAATCGAAATCATTTTTAATTTTACGCTTTGGCAAGTGGTAAGTCGTAGGCTGACAGTAAAAAGACAAAAAGATTAATTAGTGGTTGTATAATCGAACGTAAAAGTGTACAATTTTGACACTAAAAATTGTACAATTCAAAAATTCCTAGGAAAAACACTGATTGTGGCTATATTGTTAATTACCTTTTAGTAGGAAAACTACGTGTGCAACCGTATCATAGATTTATTTAATTTATTGCGCATTTAAATCTTTTATTTTTTATTTATTCTTACGAAGCTTTAATTTTCTAAATATTTTCGTTAGGTTGATTATATTTTAACTTAAACTGGAGGTTACACCACTGATAAAGGTGTAGGTATGTCCGTTTAGGTGATTTATTTTTTTTTCTTTTTTATTTACCTCTATGAAGTTTTAATTTAGTAAATGTATATTTTTCATTTGGTTAATTATACTCTTAATTAACTTATCTTTTCACCGCTTATTAAGAATATCCGTCTTTATTGATTTATATTTAGTTTATTTTTGTTTTGGTTTTTTTTGGTTAGAATTTTTCATTAGGTTGACTATATTTTTAACTGGCTTTGGGTTTCGTATTGTTCCATCGTGGTTACCGTTTTAAATATATTATTTCGTATAAACTTATAAACTTATAAAGTAAAAGGTACGAGGGAGTTACACCGTTTAGAGTAAGGTAGGTATTGCCGGTGTTAAGGTTCTTTCAGGTACCTCATTTTCAAGTGACCGCCAAAAATTTAATTTATTCCATTGTGTGTGTGTGTGTGTGTGTGTGTGTGTGTGTGTGTGTGTGTGTGTGTGGTGTGTGTGTGTGTGTGTGTGTGTGTGTGTGTGTGCGGGTGTGCGGGTGTGCGGGTGTGTGTGTGTGTGTATTTGTGTGTGTGTGTGTGTGTGTGTGCGTGTGTGTGTGTGTGTGTTTGTGTGTGGGTGTGTCCACCATAACTCATTAACTGATACAAGGAAAAACACCAAAATTCATACTTAAGCTTTATTCTGGCCTGCGATGAACTGATTAGATTTTGGGCACTGTCGAAACTTCTGGGGGGGGGGGGTACTTTATGGGAGGTCATTTTTATAATTTATGACATATATCCGTTGTTTACGTTTCGAGAAGAAAATTCTTCAAATAAAAGTTACTGATAATATTATTCTCTATTATTTTTGTTTTATACAAAATGTTTCTATTCGAGAAATATGACAAAATGTAAAAAAATCAATTTTTTATGAAAATTGTTTAAATAAAAGTTGTTTGTGATGTAATTCTCTATAATTTTTGTCCCATACATAATTTCTCTAAAATAGACCGTATTCTAGATATTTGTGAAAATTTATTTATTTATTTATTAACGGGCAAGCCCATTTGAGAAATAAATTACAATTTTAAAATTATAATTAAAATAGTGAAATATATATGGTGTTAAAATACAATCGTGGTATAATTCATAAAATAGGTTAAGAATTTAAAAGATTTAAAAGACAAAAGACAATAAGGTTGAATAAAATAATTACATTAAACATTAAAATTAAAGATTAAAAATTAAAGCTCAGTACTAAGTAATTGCTTTATAAATTTATGAAAGGGGGTGTTAAATATCTCATGTGTAAATTTTGAAGAAAATTCAAAAACGGACAAAGAAACAAACCTTAAATTTTAAACTTATGCTTTATTTCGACCTGAGACAGAGTCGAAACATCTATTTCGCTAGTGTAGGCAGAAACGTGACGAGTGCAACATCGAACTATCTATTTTATTAAAAACGTGTTTTTTTCTTTGGGTCGATATTTTCGGAACAGGTGAGTATTGTTAGTTAAAATTAACTGAAATCAGTCGTTGAATATTTTGTTTAAACATAGTGAAGTTATTATTACCAAACTTTGAAGAAAAACCAAGTTTTGGATATATTTATTTTATAAAACATGACTTCTTTTGATGCATACTAATAAGGCCCGGGCCTTATTAGTATTAAATTGATATTTTTATTAGATTTCTTTTTTTATTTCAGCATGCCGCCTAAAAAAAGAGCTATGTGGAGTCAGCAACAATTAAAGGTAGCAATGGCTTCCGTCAGTATAGCGGGGAGCTCAGTGTTCGAGCTGCAAGTAGGCTTTACTCTATACCAAAGCGTACTTTGGATTTAAGAAACCACATGATAACAGGTAGTACGGAGAAAAAAATTGGTAGAAGTACTTTTTTGACTGAAGATCAGGAGAAAGATTTGACCATTTGAATTAAAATATAAGCAGAGATTGGAAAGGTTTTACGCATAAGCGTTTTTACATTTTGTGAGAAAAATAAAATCGCTCATCCTTTTTTAAAAGAAAAAAATGGCTGGGCGCAAGTGGATGACACTGTTTTTAAAACGTAATCCTGACATTTCGAAAAGAAAGGTTCAACCGCTTAACGCTACTAGAGCTGCAAAATTAAACAAATTTATCGTTAATGATCACTTTGCAAAATTGAGAGACCTGTACGCTGAGCTAGATTTGCACGATAAACTTCATTTAATTTATAACTTAGATGAAAAGGGATGCCAACTAAAACTACACAAAGCACCGTAAATACTAGCTCAAAAAGGGATGAGAAATGTTCATCTGATTGCCGAAGAACACGCAGAAAATGACACAATCGTGGCATGTGGGAATCCACTGGGAAACGTAATACATCCGATGATTTTGATGAAGGGATTCAATGAAAAATCAGAATGGAAGGATAACCTTCCACAAGGATCCATTCTTATGATGACCGCTAAGGGTAGTATGACGACGGAGGCCTTTGCAAAATATATAAAACACTTTGCGAAATTTAAACCGGAAGGTAAAGTACTGCTCATATTTGATGGTGCTTCATCTCATTTAGACTGTGCCATGGTTAAAGAAGCAGATAAACACAACATAGTTTTGCACTATCTACCAACCAACACAACACACTGGCTTCAACCAATGGACAAATCTGTTTTCAGTCCATTTAAGACATATTGGGATGAATAAATTTTTAATTTTTGGTTCAACAAACCTAATCGCCTCATTGATAAAGCTACATTTGGAAAAATTTTACTGCCGTTTGGCCAAAAGCCGCCTTACAAGCAAACGTAATGGCGGGATTTAGAGGTACTGGAATATTTCCCTTCAATCCAAATTTAATTCCTGAGACTGCCTTTGCGCCATCAGAGCTGAGCAGAAGAGAAGCAAACAACGACGAAAATACATCTCCAGAAAATATGAACCTAGCTTCTTTACAACCAAAAATTGTGTTACAACGTCAGGTCATGGAATTAATCGCAAATAAGCCAGGAACTTCTGGTCTTCAGAAAAATACATACAAAAAGAAAAGATCTAGAAGCTACAGCACTGAAGATAGTTCGAATAGTGAAGATATTTCAATCCATGACACTTCTTCAGATGACCAAAATATAGAAGAAGAAAATAAAGTTGTAAAGTTGAAAGGCACCTTTAAAGATCTGCTTCCAACACCTGAAATAGAACTAAAAAAGATTACACCTCGTGTCAGCAAGTAACCAAAAATCTTTTTGCTAAATATAAAGATCTAGAGAAAGAATCACAAGAGGAAATCTCTAAAAATAAAATGAAAAAGAAATCAATTAAGAAGGTAGACGAAACATGGTATTGCCATTTATGCAACGAGGACAGGATTATGGGTATGCGTCTGTGCAACATGTGCATGCGATATGTACATGAAGAATGTGTGGGTCTGACCAGAAAAGATAAAATGGATTCCTTTATTTGTTCTACGTGCTCCGATTAAAGAGTAAAAAACTTTATTATTTTTGAAGCTAGTGTAATAATTGGCATTATTATTTTTAAAATATAAAGAATTTAACAAAAATCCCAAAAATATCTAATATTTTTAATATCTATTAAATTAACACAACATATTTATTAAAACCAAACAATTAGAAATAGTTCATTGTACTAGAAAATAAAAGGACAAATCGTGCGAATAATCATTAAAAATAAATAAGTCGAGTTTCTTTTTAAAATAATCACGTTAAGGTTGATATAAATAGAGAGTCAATCGTTGACACAGAAGGACTCAAGGGGCGGCCGTTGGGCCAAACCTACGCCCAAAAATGTATTAATATCTATTATATATAGTAAAGTGTGTTGTAGTGTTTTATTTTCAAAGGTAATATCTATTTTATTTTAACATGTTTAAATCTCTTGTTTGGGTTATGTATTTTAAAACAGTTCATTAGTCTTTCTTCAAATGCCAATTCTTTCAATTTCCTCCCAAGTTTACTCATTAAATGTTTATCAGTTTTAAGGGTTTTATCATATAAAGAGTTTTTTTTATATTAAAATATTTTTGTGATGTAAAAGGTTTCATTATATCAAAGTTTCATCATAGATTATATTATATTAGCATGGTTTATCATAATAAAGATTTACAATTGTGGGTAGTAATTCTTGCTATGTCTTATTTCAAAAATAGAGATTGTTTTGATTTATTGAAATTGTTAATCATTTTTTACTTATATTTAAATATACATGTTATTGTTCATTAACCTATTTTATTCTCACCTCTTTCCAAAAACCAGTAAGAAATATTCCGAGCATGTTAAGCCTCGGCGTTCCTACCCTTAAGGACTTGAGAGTCTTAAGTCAGTTGCCAAAACCGCTCGACATATGCTATTAAGGGATGTTTTTTTTTGTATTTTTATTATTTTCTTTTATTATTTTATTTTGCCACTGGCGAATGGATGTTCCTTCAGGACTCCAGGAACCTTTGGCTGGTGACGTCGCTGCCCTAATCCCTTAATAGTATATTAACAACAGTAGCTAAAGACCTATCAGTAGTTACAAATGGTCTTTAGGCATGCCGGCTCTCTTTGTGAATTAGTTTAATGACTTGTTTTTTAGTTTTTATTTGTTACAACAATCTTGATTTGTTCGTTTAAGTATTTAGTATAAAATATATGTTCAAAATATTTTATAATAAATTGTTTTAAAATACCATTTTGAGCAACTTACTATAGCACTAAGGGAGGGCCTTATTAGTTTCCACATGTGAGCCTTATTGAGAACTATTGTTCCTTACAAGGCCCAATGTCACCTTGCATTAAAAAAAATTGTCAAATTTAAAGTAAAAATAAATAAAAGTTAATTCAAATTATTGAACACATATTTTACTTTTTTTTTTATTTTTCCGGCCCCCTAAGTTAAGTGGGCCTTATTTGGTACACCCCCCTATTTCAATTGTTTTAGCTACTTACGGAAAGGGTTAAAACAGAGCCCTGTCATGTCGACACGGATTAATGTAGACGCAGACAGATAAAATATTGTATTTAAGTAAGTCTCGATAATTTAAAAAGAAATACGTGGTATGCAATTAGATTTCCGAAAAAAAATTTTTCATCCATATAAGGGACACCCTAATGTGTAATAACCATAATATTTATTTTTATGTAGTTACTAAATTATTTTAATAATTATTAAAAATAAATGTCTAGGATCTGGATATAAAAATGAATGCTAATTATTATATCGATACAGAAAACTGCATCCGGCGATCGGGATCATCTTCATTAAGTTTCTGGTGTAGTTGTATTTTGTAAGGATAGTACTTTTCTGTTTTCAGAACACTTAATACCGATCGCTAAGAAACTCCATTGTCTGCTGCAAATTGTAGTAAAGTACTATGAGGATTGTCGTCAACTCCTAACAAAATATCAAGTTTCACGTTTTTATTAATTTTGCGACGCGTACGTATAATAAATTGCATATCTCCTGATGAGTTTTACTTTTATCTCAGCATCGAAGAAGAATTAAAACTTCAATTTGTTGAGTTTTGATAAAATGAGCCATAATGTAACTTTTTAAAGAGTTACTTTTGCCTGATAAATGGTATTACTTCGCACTACGTATAAAACTGACATGTTGACTGGCTTTTCACTTTGTTAATTCATTATTATTGTATCTATAACGTGTCGAGGTTGGGTTACCCCCACGGCACTTAGGCTTCACTAGGGCCATTGTGCATCCTCCTAAGATGATAAGCACCTCCTAGCCCGTGACCCAGCCTACAGATTTACTGTAGTTGACAACGTCTCCAAGAGGTGCCTCTCTTATATCGGCCGGTGTTAGCCGATACTCGCCGAACACAAATCTTCTAATAAATGAGAGCGTGGAGCAATCGTAAAGAATGTGGTCTTATATTCTTGTTCGCACCCTCTGCAGAGTGTGGATTCTGACAGCACCATGATATGGAGATGCTTCCGTACTTGGCAATGACCAGTGACTAGTCGCAAATTCTGTCTAGTCATAGTCAAGTATTTTTTAGCTGCAGTGTTGTCAGGATAACCTAAGAACTCTCTGGCCACTTTGCAGTTTCTTGTTTTATCCCATATTTCCATGAATTTCACAAGGGAATGTTCTTTAATTAGGTCTGTCACTACCGGATTTTGTCAGGCCAATAGAAGGACCATTCTTCCAGGTTTGGGTATACATAATAATTAGTTGTAGACAAACTGAAAATTTTTTTAATTGTCCCCTGACTTTTTCCCGCAGACGCCCATGACTTTAATTTTGTAATGTTTTAAAATTTAGGAACTTTAAGTTTCTTGAATAAAAAAAAAACAAGGAGCACTATCATATAATTATGATTTCTCACTTTAAAATTGAATATAGAACTACTAGAACTATTAACAGTACTAGCAAGAAAGTGTAATAACATTGGCTCCTTCCGAAAATTTGTCCTGGGGCCGCCATTGCTTTTAACAACGTATAAATGTGGGGATGCAGATTTAGCTAGATGAATAAATCATTGAAGTAGCTGAATGCATGTGTTTCGAGATTCGTTTCCGGTTAATTAGAAAGCATTTATGGGGTTCATGAACTTCAGAAAACCGGCTCGAGAAACTTTACCAACGGTTTCGATGCGAATCGCGGAGTTTGCATCTCGCCGAAACTTCGGGACCGCGAGATTGTTTAAGAACAATAAACTCACTTAATCTTGCGTTTTTATTTTTATTTGTATGCGAGTGTTCGATGTATTTTGACGTTTTGGTCGATAAAATAATTATATAATTAATGAACGGTTACCGATCAACGATACCTAACAAATATTTAAAGTTCCATAGGGCATTCGCCCACGGAAACGAGTAGTTAGAAGAGCTGTCAAATTGCGGAAAGAGGAAACAAGGGAATATAATAAAACTGGCCAAGTATGTGTCGGATACGCGCATGAAGGGTTCTGCACCATCATACAAGATTTAATACTATGTAGGTACTTTTTAAATACTTTATTAAGATCAAGCAAAAAATACAAAAAAAACATGTTTCCAGTGGGGGAGCCTCCTTTAATTTTTAATGTATTTTTATTACTTGTTGTTATAGTAACAACATAAATATACATTCTGTGAAAATTTCATCTGTCTGTCTATTACAGATCATGAAATACAGTCCGCTGACAAACAGACGGACGGACAGCCGAGGCCTACTAATAGGGTCCTGTTGGTTACCCTTCGGGTAAGGAACCCTAAAAACGACAGAAACTGAAATTGGATTTTCAGGAATCTTAAAAAAAACTATATCATCTGTCCTGTCAAATGAATGTGATAAAAGTAAAAGAATGAAACCTCAAAATCAATACCACATCAATTTAATTATAAATAAATACAGGAGCGACTAGTTCCGGCCTCGCAGGGCAATCTTCAGGCCTGTAATACAATAATCCTTAATTTTAATAGGAACAATATAAGAGATGGTGCTCACTTACGATTAAAATTAAATAGTTGACAGTATGTGTAAATCACTAAAATGAATCCATATTGTAGCCTTAAAGTATTATTGTAGAATTAAAGATGTGAAAAAGAAAAATATATGGGTATTAAAAACTTAACTAACAACTAACGATAATAAAGATACCAATGAGAAACTGCGAATGCGTTTAAATAAAAAAAAATGAAAGGAAAATATAATTATCTTTAGTTTGAATTTGTTCGATTTGTCGCTCGGCTTTTTCTAATCATATAATTGCTACTATTCATAATTTTTAAATTTCTGATGTTTCCTTAATTCATCAGTTCCCCAAAGGCATAAGGATGACCCTTGTTGATTATTTTGAAATTAAATTAATAAGGCTCTCAAAGACTCTAATTCTTAATAAAGATAATTATATATCTTTATAATTTTATAGTTTTTTTTTGATAGCTCTTGTTACCTTATTTCTTTGTTATTTTCTCTCAATTGTTCACTTCCTTCATGCCTTGGTCCTTATTTTTGTCACATGTATAAGTCGTCTTGAAAGACACCTAGACGTGAAGAGAGTGTCCATATATAAATCCTTCTCAGTATTCTCTGTATTACAATTTTGGGTTTAGTAGGGAATTTAAGCTTTTACTTTTCTTTAACAATTTACTTGAACATTTTGGCCATAACTATTTAATTTAACTCTTATTTTTAACCTCTTATCGTACTTATTATTTGGCTGTGTGGCGTTGTTAGCCGAAGGCCAAAACAGGTAAATATATTTTCCTCTTATTTTCAAAATTATATTATTTAAAATATTTTAAAATTCGTGTTTAGGGTAATCATAACATTCTAAATTTGATTTCATATTTTGACATCTAAAACTAACTCAAATTTTATTTGCAATCCTTTTTTGATACTTCTTCTTTAATATCTCTGATATCTATATCTATGATGGATTAATTATTAATATTTTAGATTAGTTATTTTCTTATCGCTTGTTTATATTTAGTATTATTCTAACTTAATTCAGTTTCACACATCCAAAAACAACACAAAAAACTTATTTCAACTAAAAAACAAGAATATCATGCAGAAAACATATCTAAACTCTCCAATGCATCAAATACTAAAGACTTTTGGTTAACTATTAAGCAGTTTCACAGTGTTACAACAAATAAAAACTCTTCCATTTCATGTTTGGGATGCATTTTACTTGGAAATGTATCTAACTCAGATAAATACTGATATTTACTTTTTTGATGTTCGTCATCCATACCTTGATGATCCCACAAACTAGGAAAGGACCCCGCACTTTTCTTATGCAAAGTGGCAACCCGTCAAATTTTCTGAAACTTTGGTATGTTGTTGTAGTCAACCTAGCAACCAAAAGTGTCAATGGGCCCAACCCAATCCTATGACTAGTTTTCGATATACGGGGTGTTAAAGTTGAAAATTGCCCAGTTTTTGGGAATTTTTATTTGTAAACTTACGAGCTAGATTGAATTTCTGATGCATACACACGTTTACTATGAGTTTTAGTAACACATTAGTATATACGTACAATTAAAAATATGTATAATTAGAGGGCGATTCACAAATGTATGACGGTAAATTTTTTGTAAAATCACACTAATTCTACTGTGTGGTCAGAGAAGCATATTTTCACAGAAGTAGAGGTTCTGACGCGTTTTTGTAGTGTTTTCCCCAATAGGCCGAATCAACGTAATTATGAATAATCTTTTTTTTTTGTTGTTGGAAGTGCGTGTTAAATTAATTAGGAGGTTCTATAGATATAGGAAGCACAAAAATATATACCATGCCCGGTGGTAGCAAATACTTGTAGCAGATATGGAAATGTGAAAACGGATGAGTACAGTAACCAAATAGATAAAAGAGGTAGAAACTACAATAAACAAGTGATATTAAAAAGCAAAACAGATCTGATACACATTATAGTCTATTTAAAAACCAGGAGGAGTAATTCGAAAAGCCTTACTCACACCACTAAAAGTAACTAAATTAGTTACTAAAAAGCGTGTTCCCTAATAGTCGCGTTCAAAATCTCTAAAATAGTTATCATTATCGGTCCGACTGGTCCTAGTCAGCGAACGGCCAATGAGAGGTCAAGACACAAATAAATATGTCTAGGAGTCAACTTTTTATTGGTCCCAGACAACGGTAGTAAATTTCTGTGATCTTGGGCAAAAACTAACTGTCAATAGTGTCAATTAATTGAAAATTGAAATTAAATATGGCTGTTGACTTTGTTGATGTTACAGGTTATCAGAAATATAAATATAAGTATATTATATATCTTTGTTAGAAAATCGACTTTTTGAGAATAACTTTAATCTTTTTGAAATTGAATATTTAAGAAAATGTTAATAGAATATTCAGATGCAGGTTAGTATAAAATATAAAAATACGATCTGTTTACATTTCAATGATAGGTACATTTGTTGTAGGTATAAACTTAAGTAAAAGTTAATAAGTGGCTTGGACCCCTTTACCACACAGTACTCTTTACTCTGGATTACACAGTGACTGGAATTCCTCCCATGAGTAATATGAATATGTGGCTTATTTAGTGTTAACTTATAGTTAATACACTAAAGGGCATAGAACATAATTGGGCGATTATGTGATGTTTTTATATCAACATTTATTTGTGATTTGGCCCTAATATTAGACGTTTATATTGAATATTTTGTTTGTTACATACATGTAATGTGTATATCGAAGTAAACGTGCTACTTCTAAGAAATCCTTCAATTCAAGGGTTTAAGAAATAAATAAATAAATGTTCAAGAATTAAGTGAGTTGTGTTTTAATAAAAAGAGTATATAGGTAGGTACTTAGATTTTTATCAAATATATAAGATTATATTTCCTGCTAAAACATCTTTTTAAAAAATTCATTGATATGGTCCTGGTAAATAGAGTATAGTAATGACTCTGATAAGTAGAATATAGTGATTGTTTAGAATAATACACCTATACCTATGTATATCATCTAGAACTTGTGAATGTAAAAACTCTTAAAACATTTGGTTGTGGTTTTAAAAAACTGTGTGTAAGGCTTTTATTTTAAATTTTTGTTTGGTTACTTTAACATTAAAAGTACATCACATGGGTTCAATGTTTTATGGGGAAGTAGCTGTTACATTCATAGATCGTTTTGTGCTCGCTGGGTGAAGATATTCAAAAGCTTACAGACCTATAAAGTTTATGAGTCAGGATTTGATTTTACGAGTATATTTTTTAATTTAAAGTATTTTATTTATGTATTTATTGTGACAATTTTGTGAATGGTTTTGTTTTCTAATAAATAAAAATTACTTGAATATTCACTTACAGTTTAATCATTTAGGTAAATTCCTCAATTTTTAAAACTAACAAATTTGTTTTTTTGTTTAACTAGAACACCAAGAAGCAATGTTGACCAATTTATAATATGTACTACAGTGCACAATTTTGTAAAGTTTTTTTTTTAAATGTGAATTAAAAAAACAACATGAATAGTAGTTATCTTTATTTTACAAATTTGCTATAATATTTTAATTAATAATAAGTTTGCAAAACACAAACAGAACAAATACATAAGTAGTGTCTATACAACATTTTAAGTAAAAACCCAAAGTTCATCTTGACATTTACATAGAAACAAAGAAAAAACACCAGGTACTCAATATATTAATCAACATCAGACGATTCGGATTCAAAAGATTCCATTTCGTCTGAGCTTCCAGTGTTGGCAGTTATTATTAAGGGCTTTATCATGTCATCCATTATTCCATCTGATGTGTTCATTTTATCTTCTTCCTTAATCACATGTTGTACACTTATGCTAATTTGTAGGCGTTACATTTCCAATAGCTTGTAATAAAAGGCCTTTCACATCTGCTAACTTAAAAGTTGTATTTTTAGCTGCCACCTCATTCTTTATTTGTGCCCATATCAATTCTATCAGATTTAACTCGCAGTGGTATGGGGGCAATCGCAAAACAACTTTATTGGCTTCTTTTGCCATTTCATCGACAACATACAAATTATGTGCATCTTTATGTTGCCCAATTAGGTGTAAAAGTTGACACCTCTTCATATATAAATCAAATTTAATATTTTTCATATGTAACCACTCCTGCATTTTAGCTTTTCTTGATGACGAAGAGGGAATTTTCTCAACTTTTCGGCTATGATATAATGCATTATCTATCACAATTACAGCATCAACAGGTATTTTTGTCAAAAAAGTAAAAAACCAATTCTCAAATACTTCAGAATTCATTTCTTCATGGTAATCTCCTGTCTTTTCGCCTTCGAAGACCAATAATGCATCTTTTACAAAACCTTCTTTAGAACCAGCATGTAAAATAATGAGGCGTCTTCCCTTTCCTGTCGGGCTTTTCAGGCCCATTGTTAAACCTTCAATAAATGCTTGACGTCTACTGATTACATTTTGGTCCACCCATGTTTTTCCCTTACTATGACCTTCATTAGTCCAAGTTTCATCTAAGTAAAATATTGGCCTGTTTTCTATATTGTTAGATTGATTGTAAATATGATAACCTCCATCTACAGACATTATCACGTTCTATTAATACACTTTGACGATTTCTTTTCAAATATCTAAAAAATATATATAATAAATAAACATTTCATTTGACTTTTCAAAGTTACAAACTTACCTAAAGTTAATAAGTTTCAAGTATATAAAGATGACCGAGATATTTGTGGCAAATCTAAACGTTTCTTCAATGCTTGTGAAATTTTATTTAATGTAGGTAATTCATTTTTTAAAAAGAAATTATGTACCAATCTTCTAACAGCATTTTTGAACCCCTCATCAAATGTTTTTAGAAGTCCGGGTCTTCCACCTATATTTTTTGGACTAGATATGGTTCCACTTTTACGGTATTCTTTTAATACTCGGTAAACTGTTGACTTTACAACTCCTGTAAAAATTTTTGGGTATTTAATACCATTTTTAATTTCAAAGTAATGAGTAGGTATAACTTACCGGCGGCTTGAGAAATTTTGGATACAACATCCACAATGTTGGTTTTTGGTTTATCATCCAACACCTGTTTGTATATATTTATTATGTGCTGTTTTTCTGCGAGACTTAAATGGCCTAAACTCAAACGTTTTCGCTGTTTTGGTGGACTACGCAAGGAACTGCTATCTCTACTAGTACTCGGTGTAGAATTATCCATAATCGCAGATATTCAATACAATTGCTTACCGAAGTTCTGAAAAGAACTGTTTTTTAAAGAAATAGAGTAAAAACCTAAGTAATAATGATAAGAGATCAAACAAAAACCGAAAGCAATAACAGAACTAAAAATAAAATGTCAGAAGTGTCAATAATGTCAGTTATCAGCTGATGTTAATGCAAAAGTGATGTGTGAAACTGGCTGCAATCTGACCAATCAGAAGTCTCCAGAATTGCCAACTTAAATTCAAATCGCTCCTCCTGGTATCCTGGTATCGAGTGTTTCTACATAAAGAAATGTTTTAAAACACAAAAAGTCTTTTAGGAATTTTTAGTAAACGTTATTTTAAATCACCTCAGGACCAATGTGCAACTCTTCTGTCCCGTGAATAAAAACTGGTCACTTATATCGGAAAATGATGTGGTATACCGATATATTTGGTAGGTAATTATAAAACAGTTAGATTATCCTGTACTTCTATTTGAAAATCTTACAAGCATAATGTAACTTACTCAAAAGTCTCCAAAGAAATGTAACGTCTTGTGTTAATAATTTTAAATGTAGACT
>OV651818.1:7212072-7430802 GCA_927349885.1 Psylliodes chrysocephalus
TTTGATTTATTGATTTTTATCGATTATTTTAGATTTTTCAAAGATAATAGAATAATCAATTTTTAAAGGAAATATGAAAAGGATTATTAGAAAATAATCGATAATTCGGTTATTTTTTTGGAAAATAGATTTATCGTAGAATCGGCTTCTTAATTAATCGATTATTTTCGGTATTTCAATGATAATCGAATTATCGATTTTAAATGAAATACAATAAAAATAAATTATTGATAATAATCGATTGATAAAAAATAATCAATTATTTAAAATAAACGACAATTCGGTTTTTTTTTGAAAATCGATTTATCAGTTAATTGACTTTTTAATTAATCGATTATTTTCGATTTTTCAAAGATTATCAAATAATCTGTTTCAATGGACGAAAAAAAATGGATTATTTGAAAATAATCGATTATTTAAAATAAACGATAGTTTTTTGTAAACACTGATTTATCGGTTAATTGACTTTTTAATTAATCGATTATTTTTGATTTTTCAAAGATAATCAAGTAGTCTATTTTAAAGGAAATACGAAAAACAAATAGTTTAAAAACAATGGATTGATCGAAAATAATCGATTATTTTCAATGATCGATTATTTATTTCGACAATCACTCATCCTCTATATTAATTAATATTCCTAAAGAAAGAAGCTGAGATTACAATACAAAACAGCATTTTCTCATTTTGACTAATTTTTAATAATGTAATAGCCGTAGAAAAAATATAATGTTTGACTCAAAAGGTTTGATTTGCAGTATTCGCCTGCGCACAAGCTTTTTTATAATACTCATAGACAATGAGTACCATTTCTTGCTCTATTAACAATATTTTATTTCAACATTTTACTGTATAGTATCTTGCTGAAAAGTCCGTAGTAAATAAACGCTAACGAAATATTCTATAAAAGGTATTCTTTTAGCATAGAATGTTGTGCATCTGTTTGATATTAAAAAATCACGTTAATTTTATTTCATAATACAAAATTCCATTAAACATATATTTTAAATAAATCTAATAGTTCATTATGATGCTAATAAACAAAGTCCGGTCCTTGTCACAGATTTCGGGTTTCTGCCCAGTTTCCCCACTCCGTTAACCTTTCTTTGGAAATTGGCAACATTTGCGCAGGTTAAATACCGGTGTATGTTATATCTCTGGTCTCTTTTATCTAAGGTTAAAAACAATAATTTTAAGCGTGCCTGTATTGTGTTCTCGTGTATTGCTGACAATTATCTGTGTACTATGGAAGTGGTCTTCAATTTAATTAACGTAAAGAAATTTTTTAAATATACATACGAAGAAAAGATGGAATTAAAAGCAAAAGGTAGGCCATTACCAGATATAATTACAGAAAAAACTGGTGTAAGTAGAGGAAAAAGTCCGAAAATTTAATAGAGATATTGATACAAAAAACGAATAGATATGTGGATGCAACAAAAAAATGCTCTGTAATGTTTTCCCTATTTACTTTTTGGTGGCGATAAAGCTTGGACAGCAATAGGGGTCACCGATCTAGAACACTTAAGTTTAAAAATAAAAAACAAGAAAACTCTAAAAGCCATTTTCATAGTTGCACGGAATTTTCGTTGCTGGGGACCACTAATATTATGGCTCAATTAGATTCTGCTTATTGGTTAAATATACACAGACATAATGAAAATGTGTCAAAGAATAGGTATATTTTATTCAAAATTATTAATTGCATTAAGTTTTGTGGAGCTTTTAAACTGGCTCTTTGGTGACTTGATGACAGCGATTCTTCCGAGAATTCGTGGACATTTCGTCGACTCATACATTTCTTGGCTGAATTAGATGCAACTCTAAGTGACCACCTAAAATTTTTTTCGGAATTTAAAGGTTTCCTACGGCGCTACAACCCGTTGGAATTTTAATGTAAGGACCATTAATGTTATGTACGAAAACAGAGCATCTCTTATTGAGCGTATGCATGAAATAGAAGAACAATTCACCAACAACACAATCTGTAGTGCCGCACATTAAATGATCCGATCTTTAATTTTTGGCTGACTTTTTCATCATGTGATGCCCCACGTAGACATCCTATTCAATCAACTATAGCAAAGAAACATTGAACCTACTCTAATAAAAGACGCTATCGATAATTTTAAACGCAGTATCACTCAAGTTTGAAATAATATTGATAGCATCATTACTGACGCATCAGGTATAATAAGCGATCAGCTATAACAAAATAAATGCAATCGCCCTGGTAACAGCAGATTTGATCATCGGATTTCTGCTTTAGAGGTGTGTGACGTTATCCTAAATTGTGCAAAAGATCGATTTGTTTTTAAAGAGCATCTAGTAGTTGCCTAATTTTTTTTTTCGGAATGCTTTGGAGAGTATTGTGGTAAATTTTTCGACGTTAAAGTCACTTGCTCTTGTTATCCCACACTTAACAAAGAACGATTGCGAACTGAACTGTCTGTTATTTTTTCAAGAAATGATTGCTGGACATTGAATGGCACCCTACCTCTACTATCAAACAATCTAGGAGAGTGGTCGCCAACCTATCGATCGCGAGCTACCAGTAGCTCGTGGAGGCAATTCTGGTAGCTCTCATAACGATTTTAATTTAAAAAATACAAACTGCAAAAATCAGAGAAGCTTCCGAACATTCCACAAAAAAATCTAATTGTCATAATATTAAACAAAAACACCGGCAACGTTGAGGTGAGCGATCTGCCGCTGATGCCATCAAGCTAGAATCGGCTAGAACCGACCAGCCGAACCAGCGCGTTAGTGTTCGAGAACGAACAGGATTGCTTTGAACGGGATAAATACGCACGGCGCCACGACATTTCCCTTAGTTTAAAACTGAACGCGTAACCAACGTCCAGCGGTTGGGTTAGTAGAGAATAACAAAAAATAATATTATGGCAAGCAGTTGTAAGAAGGTAAAGACATACCACTTTCATTCGGAATGGGAAGAACAATACTTTTTTACAGAAGTTAAAGATAAAAATGTGTGTTTGTTATGTAATACTTCGGTCTCCGTTGCTAAAAAAGGAAATATTGAGAGACATCATAA
Source organism: Psylliodes chrysocephalus (assembly GCA_927349885.1). Classification (NCBI taxonomy): domain Eukaryota; kingdom Metazoa; phylum Arthropoda; class Insecta; order Coleoptera; family Chrysomelidae; genus Psylliodes; species Psylliodes chrysocephalus. Next base: position 7,215,128 of record OV651818.1, read on the forward strand.
AACTGTACATTCTAATTTTGAAAAATCATTCCCACTACATTTTGCCGCCAGAAAGGAGAAACTAAAACAATTAAAAAAGCAGTTAATTGGACAACAATCAATATTTTTAAGAACAGTCGACAAAAATAAGGCTGCAACTGAAGCATCGTACCGTGTGTCCCAGACAATTGCACAAAAAAAGAAACCTCATGTAGACGGCGAAATGATAAAACAGGCGTTTTTAGAAGCTGCTGATTCGTTATTTGCCAACTTTAGAAATAGTTTCAGCTATAAAATCTATGCAACTTTCTGCTAATACAGTGATGAAACGTGTAGAAGTAATGAGCAATGATATTTTTTTACAGTTAAGAACTGACTTAGATAACTGTGTTTATTTTTCACTTCAACTGGATGAATCAACAGATGTCGTTGACACTGCCCAGATGGTCGTGTTCGTCAGGATGGTTTTTAGTGATTTTACGAATAAAGAAGATCTTTTGAATTTTATTCCACTGAAAGGACACACTACTGGACAGGAGTTGTTTTCTCATTTAAAAAATATTATTTCTTCCGAGAAAATTCCAATATCGAAAATGGTAGGCTTGACAACCGATGGCGCTCCAGCTATGGTGGGTTCTGATAAGGGTCTGGTGGCGTTATGTCGTAAAGATGAAACTTTTCCGCAATTTCTCTGTTACCACTGCATTATCCATCAGCAAGCATTATGTGGAAATTTCCTGAAACTAAACAACGTTATGAAACTGGTGGTAAAAATTGTGAACAAGATTAGAGCTCAAGCGTTACAAAGAAGATTATTCAAAACCTTGGCCGATGAAGTTGACTGTCAATACGGGGACCTACTCCTTCACTCTGAAGTTCGATGGTTAAGTAGAGGACGGGTGCTGAAACGTTTTAATAATGTCCTATCTGGCATAGTTTAATTTTTCAAACAACGCGTTGAACCGACTCCGAAACTAGAAAATTCAATCTGGCTTAGAGATTTTAGTTTTCTCGTGGACATTACAGAGAAATTAAACGAACTTAATTTGCAGCTTCAGAGGAGAGACAAAGAACTAGCTGAAATGATTTCTGATATAAAAGCAATTATCAAAAAGCTGGAGTTTTGGGAACAAAACCTAATTAACAGCGAGGCCAAGCATTTTCCTATTCTTTCAGAAAAAATATCTCAAAATCCATTAGAACCCTAAGACAGCAAATATCATGTAGAAATAGTTTCTACCCTGAAGAATAACTTCAAAAATCGTTTTAAGGATTTCAACGAAATGGCTTTAGTAGCGCAGTTTGTTGTTTCACCCTTTATGGAAATTGATATCCAACAGTTTGCAACTTGTGTTATGCAGAACTTTGACGAAGGCATCGCTGCAACAGAAATGGAAGTAATTGAGTTTCAAAATGATTTAGCCTTAAAATCGTTAGTCTCAAGTACCAAATGTATCTGGCCTATTGTAAATAAAGACAAATATTCAGTTCTATGCCTTGACAGTGAAAGCATTATTCAGTTCAACCTATTTGTGTGAATCTTCTTTTCCCAATATGAAGTTTATTAAGAAAAAATATCGCAATCGACTAACAGATGAATATTTGGATAATTGTATTCGAATGGCTGTATCAAATTATACTGCAAACATTAAAAAAATTATCGATGAGTCTGAGTGTCAGCCTTCTCATTTAACGTGCTTTTTTATTTTTTAATGTTTATGTTCATGATAGTGCGTTACTTTTTTGTTGTTATTATTAACTATTTTTAAATCTTACGTGACATGCCGTTGTGGCTGGATAAAAGTTTGTGTTTAGTTTTCAAACATCTTTGTTTGGTAGGTAGGAATGTAGCTATGAACAAGTACGTACTAGTAATATTAGTTATTTTGTTATTAGTTTATTATTAGTACCTATGTATTATGTATTACCAGTTAAATAGTAAAATAAATACATATAATGATAAATTAACTGTGGATTATTTCATTTACGTTGCGTTACGTGGCTTCCGTGTGGGTAGCTCGCTGTTTATTCCAAAATTAACAAAGTATCTCAACACATTGAGAGGTTGGCGACCACTGATCTAGGAGATACGTTAAAGGAGACTAGAAAATTATTAGAAATTGTGGTAACAACTCCTATGACATCACAGGCCAAACGATGTTTCTCAACACTAAATCGAATCAAAACGTTTCTAAAAAATTCTATGACAAAAGATTGTTTAAGAGCTCTTTTCGTGCTATCTATTAAAAAAAATTACTTCCGAAATAGACAATTTTAATGAAAAAGTTATTACAAAATTTTGCGAACCGAAAAGAACGTAGGATAGACTTAATTTATAAAAAATAGACTGTAAAATCACACTATCTATTTAAATTGTTCACGAGTACAGTAAAATATTGCTTTGTGAGGCAAACGTTTCAGCAATCCATCATTCAGCAAGCACGATAACATCGATCGGACTTTGACTAAGAAGACAACCCCCCTGAAAGATAAGCTTTTTTTGCAAAAATTGCAAAACACCCTAAATTTTTTGCCACAAGCCGCCACTGGTTGAAGCAGTTTCAGATAATGGCTCTGATACGTTTTCGTCTAGCCATCTTGCTTCAGAATGGTACATCTGGTAAGAGTTTTCTTATTTTTAAAATTTAATTTAATTGTTATCTTTTTGATTCTCCACGGACTCATCGTAAAACCCACAAATAAATATTTAGTTTGGAAATGAGGCAGAATATAAAACATTGTTAACTACTTTTTAACAAACCGAAAGCACTTCTTTTGTCATAATCATTAACCTCGCGATATTTCATCCAAAAATATACTAGCTGGGGGGACTTAATTAGAAAATAGTTGAGATTTCCGAGGAGAGCGTATGTCTCGGAGGACTTAAACTTGTTACATCATGTAATTCGGCAAAGGCAATAAGTTGAAATATGACTTAATTACGACGTACATATTCTCCACACTTTCATGGAGGGTAGAAGCGACTATAACGCGAGAATTTATTGTGAAATTGTGGAACGTACCAACAACGTGAAAAGAGAATGAGGGAGAAACGCATACCTAAGTTGATGCTAAAAATTTTCACACGTTCTCACAAACGAGTATTAAACGTTATTATTTTTTTTTGTAAACATGCACTTTAGTTTAATAGCATCTCATTTTAATGTATACATTTTTTAGTAGAAAAGCAAATTATATCATAAAACGAGATTGTTTGAAAATTATCAATACATAATACGAAGTCGTAGGAAAAACAAAGTTCGCAAAATACCATTTTCCAAATCTCTATAATTGTTACATTAAAACAAAATTAAAAATCTGATGTGTCCAACACATGACTTTCCTATCTAGTTATTATAGGCTTTTTCCGGTTATTTTGTACAACCTATTGCAGCACCTCTATAAATATTTAGAGGATAAACTAAATATATACATTTTCCACATACATCTACCTCGAAACATTTTTATATAGATATTCATTGAAAACGAAAATACTGAAAAATTTAAATTTAGCACTTCTCCTACAATTTTTCCATTACGGTCCATTTTAGAAAAATCATGTAAAAACAAAAATTATAGAGATCGATATCGCAAACAACTTTTAGTTCAACAATTTTGATAAAAATCAGAATTTTGCACATTTTGTCAAATTTCTCGAAATTTTTTAGGAAATTCTGATATAAAACTAAAATTATAGATAATAATATTAGAAGTAACTTTTATTTGAACAATTTTCTTCTCCAAACATAAATAACAGATATATTCCATAAACTATAAAAACGGCCTCCCATAAAGTACCCCCCAGATGTTCCAAAATCCCATCATTTAAAATTTAATGTTTTTTTCTTTATCCGTTTTTGAGTTTTCTTCAAAATTCGAAATTTACACATTTTCTCAAATATCTTGAATACGGTCCATTTTAGAGAAATTATGTATAGAAAAAAAATTATAGAGAATTATATTACAAACTTTTATCTGATTAATTTTAATAAAAAAATATTTTTTTTTACATTTTGTCAAACTTCTCGAATATGGACCATTTTAGGAAAGTTTTGTATAAAACAAAATTATAGATAATAATATTAGAAGTAACTTTTTTTCTCCTGGGCTCGTCTGACTTGTATCTCCGAATAACACTGAAGCCTATTGGCTTATTGTGTTTTACCTCATGTTAGTTTATAGCACCCACTCTGTCACCTTTGTACCTTGTACAAGTTTGTACAGATCCTTGGGTGAGCGGGTTCTATACGTTGTTGATTCAACCTGGGGTTGTCCAAAAAGAGCCTGTCTTGTGCGATCTAGAGCTTCGCATTCGCACAGTATGTGTAACTTTTATTTGAAGAATTTTCTTCTCCAAGGTAAATAAGAGTTATATTCCATAAAATATAAAAAGAACCCCCAATAAAGTACCACCCTAATGTTCTGACTCTGCTAAAAATCAAATCAGTTCACTGGACGCTGGAATAAAGCTTAAGTTTAAAATTTGGTATTTTTCTGTGTATCGGTTCATGAGTTATGGTGGAGACACACACACACACACACACACACACACACACACACACACACACACACACACACACACACACACACACACACACACACACACACACACACACACACACACACACATACATACACACACACACACACACACACACACACACACACACACACAAACACACACACACACACACACACACACACACGCGCACGCACGCAAGCACGCACGAACGCACACACATACATACACATACACACACACAAAGACATACATACACACAAAGACATACATACACACACAGACAGACATACACACAGAGACAGACACACACACACACACATACACACAGACACACAGACACACACAGACACACACACACACACACACACACACACACACACACACACACACACACACACACACACACACACACACACACACGCGCACGCACACACACACACACACACACACACACACACACACACACACACACACACACACACACACACACACACACACACACACACACACACACACACACACACACACACACACACATCATAGCGAAAATAGTCAAAACGGATTCAGGGGACCTCAAAACGTAAAAATCCGTCAAAAATTCGACAATCCACAAAATAAAATAAAATCTATTCTGATCTGAAAACATGCATTTTTATTAGAAATAATCTAGTTATACTAGGACAAAATATTGGAGAAGGTGAGTCATATGCATAAGTAAGTGATACCAAGCTTAATTTACATATTTTTATAATAAACAAAATACAATTATAAACATAGATGAATTATTATAACAAAAATAGATAACCAACCTACTTTCATCTAGTAATATTCACAAATACCCATTTAATTTTGCCAATATAGTATTTCTGCGACACTGGAAGAGTGTATTTTGATATGATACCGATACCTTTTGCAGTTTTAAGGCGCACCTTCTTCAATATTTTCCAATAGTGTTTCTACGCCACTGGCATAATATTTACATATTTTAACAATAAAAAAAAAACAAAATTATAAACATAAATGATTATTACTACAAAAATAGATAACCAAACTTTCATATAATATTATTTACTATTACCGCATTTAATTTGCCAATAGTTTTTATACGCCACTGGCGAAATTCATTTTGGCAATAAACATGCATTTATGACTCGTTGGCACGTGATTCCGATAACTTCTGCAGTTTTAAAACTGCGCGTAATTCCATTCATTATGCTCTAGTATAGTATGATTGTTGTACTAGAACAGGAAGGAATCATCTTCTTTAATATTTTATCCGAATATAAGAGTCTTGGGCAGAGCAGTTTTATTAAAACACACAAAAAATCACAAAAAAACCACAAAAAACAAAAAAAAAACACAAAAAATAACAAAAAAACACAAAAAAAACTCAAAACCCCACCAAAAACCTGAAAATTCCAGAAAAAACACAAAAAAATCCACAGAAAACCCACAAAAAACAACAAAACCACACAAAAAACACATACAAAAAATCCATTAAAAAAAAAACAAAAACAAAAACTCACAAAAAAACACAAAATATCCACAAACAGAAACTACAAAAAATCAACAAAAAACCGATAAAAAACCCACAACAACTCACCAACAAAAAATTCACAAAAAAAACCACAAAAAAAAAATAAACTTACGAAATCAAAAACACAACAAACACAAAAAGCCTACAAAAAAACCCACAAAAAACACAAAAACCTACAAAAATACACAAAATCCTCAAAACCCTACAAAAACCTACAAAAATCCATAAGAAGGACCACAAAAAAAATGATTAAAAAATAAAAACCCAAAAAAAAAAACTACATAAAAACAAAAAAACCACAAAAAAAGAACCCACAAAAAAAATTCACAAAAAAAATTCACAAAAAAAGAACACAAAAAACACAAAAACCGCACCAAAGAAACACAAAAACAAAAAAAAAACAAAAAATCCACAAAAAAGAATTAAAAAATCTCAAAATAAAACATGAAAAACCCACAAAAGCTCACAAAAAAAAAAACATAAAAAAATAAGTAAACCTTTGGTAATTCGAAATAATTATTTTAACGTACCAAAATAGTATAAAATTGAGAAATTTTACAGTTACAACTGACACTCGCTATTTAGAGTTCACATCGTAACACACATTTTAAGCCTAACACTAAACTAGGAAACATCAGTAGAATCATCAAAAAATTAACTGAAATCGTTACAAAGTGAGAATGTCTATTTACTGCCATTAGATAAAATCTAGTCTAAATGTTAAAAATAATTTTCTACACGGCCACTATTAATATTATTTTGAGATTTTATTGTTTTTCTCCTTTATTTATACACGCCTTTCTAAATTCAGTAAATGTCGGATCAGCGAAAATCTTTTTAGAATCTAAAACTTATTTACTTATCGCTTACCTTCCGTGACTAGGTAAAGGAAATCCATCCAGCGTCCAAGATATCTGAGGAGTTGGATTTCCAGATGCACTGCATTTTAAAGAAACTGCAGGCCCCGGCTGTAGCGTTTGTTCAATGAAGCTATACAGAAGAATTGGAGGAGCATCTGAAATATAGTAAAAGAAAAGTTGAAATGGTTTGAATATTATAAAAAAGGATATCTGTGGTAAATGGGAATCGTTGGGTTTGTTCCAACATAGATATTATTATAATTATCAGAAACAGTTACTAATCTTTAGGATTTTGCGTGATGATTTATTTGTCCAAACAGATCCGGTATTTCTGCAGAGGTTACTGATAAAAATAATGCGTAAAATTATTTGATTGTTTTTAGAACAAACCCATTATTTATTGAATCTACTTACCGCCTAACTGCAGTTCAGCTGCTGCTTGAGCAGTGTCACCTTCAGCTCTTCTCACCACACATTGGTACATTCCTCTGTCTTCTCTACCTATATTGTTTACTATTAGCGTTTCACTGGAGCCTCTTCCTGTACTGGGTAGCTGGCGGCCATCTTTATACCAAGTTACAAGATGCGGTCCTCCACTTTGCGATGATACGACGCATCTGGTTTGAAGAATTAAATTCATTAATTAAATTAGTTTGTATAAAATTTTCTGAATAAAAAGCAACTAAAACAATATTAATATATCCACAAACAACAAATTTAAGTGCCTATTTTTGTTCGGAAATAACTGAAAGTAAAAATGATTTACCTGAATTCGGCACTGCCGCCCATGTGCACGCTGAGCAGCGGCGGAGAAATCTCTACGTGCAAATTAGTGGAGACCATTAATCGTAATTCCGCACTGGATTCCCCACCTGCGTTCGACGCCGAACACCGGTATACACCGCCTGCGAAAGAACAGAATAGACATTCATTGTGGTAATCCCCGAAAATTCCCGATCAGAAATAAATCTGTCGACAAGTCGCAAATTATCTGTGCTTTAGCGTTGTAAATGGACTAGAAGTATTTTCATGTATTTCAAAGATGATTAAGTGTCTGTACGATCTAACTTTGAAGTTCTCACATATATTTGCATATTTTGTAAGTATACAGAGTATTAGGAGGGATAACACGAGTAAAATTTTGAAGAAAGATTGATCTGCCTTTGAGAAGGGGCCTAATAGAATGTAAAAGTGTATTGATGCATTTAGCACAGTGTAGAGAACAATCAATAGGGGAATAAAATTAGTACCTTCGATCTTTACAGGTCAAGGTTTGCCACAAGAAGAGAGGGGTTTGTCAGGCGACGCCATTTTATTAGGATAATTCTCATATCAAGTTCGCAGTTTTTAATGATATATCTTGCTTTAGATAAATTTTATATATCTGTATAAAACATTTTATTAAAATGTATTGTTACACTGGTTTTTGGTATCACAATTTATTTCAGTTCAACTTTACAATAATTCAGTTCAACTGACATAATAACTTTACAACTGATAACATTAACATGTAACATCTATCATATAACTGCCAAGTGACGTCAGGTCGTCGCCTTATATAGCTTGCCTCGACCTTCTACAACCTTCTCGAACAATTAGGGGTGGGATTCCGTTTTGTGTCGAGTAACTCGATCTCGATACGATTCATAATTCGATCGAAATATGAAAAGCAATTCTGTTTTGACTTCGGAAATATTTGACTAGGATTTAATATCAAACTCCATAATTGCAATTCCGTTCAACGAAATTCGACAGTAAACTCGATAAAATAACTCGATAGCTCTAGAGTAGTCGATTCGATATCAAATCATTAAAGTTGAATTTTTTTGACAGTAGGTATGAACCTCTCCTGCAGCATTGTGCCTTTTCTAAATAACCTCTCCTGCATTAAGGGCCTTATTTTCTCTATTAGGTATATACGGGGTCATTATACTATTTCATAGGGATAGTATCTGTATCTGTAACGTATGAAGAGTGGGTTAACTCATGGCACTTAGGCCTCACTAGGCCCATTGTGCAACCTCCCAATTAGATAGGTACCTACTAGCTCGTGAGCCAGGGACAGTATTGCTATTTCTTAAACGGTAACAAATAGAAAAATGGTTGCATTTGACAAAAGTTGCACAGTTTTGTGCTTATTAAAATGGTACCAGAAAACATTTGATATCTACAAAGAAATTCAAATAGTCTAAGATCCGGCTCCGAAATTAGTACATTCATAATATAGTTGATCGAAATCTAATTTCGACGTACTTTTATAGCAAGGAGAATCCACTTTTCAGTAGGTGCCAATTAAAAATTGCCCGCTAGTATTTTTAATTAAAATAATATTAATTGAGTTTTCGGGAAACATTTCGTTTACATCTTACGGAAATAAATCCTACTCCACTTCACAACAATGTAATTGAAAACTTTAAAAAGGTACAGTTGCTGTTGATCGCTTAGCCGCAACCTCGTCGCAGCCAGGTGTAAACAGGTATAACTTTGTCTAATTTTTTCGTTCATGACGTATATTCATTCCAATTGTGCCATATTATAGCTAATTTTTTTCTGTGCTTAATGTAATGAAGCTGCCTATAAAAAAAAAACCGCAAATAAAAGTTTCCTGCCGTTAAAGATGCTAGGCATTGTAAATAAAGTGACAGAGTGAGCGGGTAATGCTACTTGTCCGACAAAGATGTTAAATGCCGGCTGTACGCGCTTTTTAAGCTATTGCGCATGTCTCGATAGATAGGGTTCTCAACTAAGCAGCTGAGCTGAGGTGTTTATTATTATCCTAACCTCACAGTTTTGGAGCTCGTAATACACATAATTATTTTTATAGTTGTTGCTTTATTATTATTGAAATAATATTACTTTTGTTTATAAAAAGATAAAATTTAAAAAATGACCACGTGTTTTTTGTGCAGTAAAAAAGAACAACGTCTTCCAATTTAGTAATGCATCGTTTAAAAAATGTTTCTCAATGTTATTATTCCGACGTAAAAAAATATAAATATCACGATATTATATTAACAGTGGAATCTGCTAATTATTTTGGTAACCATACTGAGTGTCTTAAGAAAATCACTGTTTTGAAGCAAAAAGATAAAGAAGAATTTGAAAGTTTTTGCAAAAGTCAAACTGTAAAGTAAAATTTTTTATTTAGTGTATAAATGCACGTGACTCTGTCAGACATTAATTAATATTTAGAATATTAAAAAATTAGAAATGAAAAGTTTATTAATAAATAAATATACAGTACACTCAGACAATTAACAAATCTATACTTTTTTCTAATGAATAATTTTTAATTGTGTATTAATCAATTTTTAATTATAAAAAATTAATTTATGTCTGTTACATTAATATTATGAATTATACAGGGTGTTTCAAAATGTATGTCATAAATTCATCCTCAGATAGATTACCAAAAAATAAGTGGATTTGGCTATATTTACCTATATCAAAAACTGGCTCCCAACAAAGTTACAGGGTGTTAAATTAAGATTTAGAAAAACTTTTTTTTATATAAAAAGTTTTCTGTTGCGATTTTTTTTCGAAATTTTTGCCAGTGCTGTAGATTTGAAGGCCCAATATTCTAAGAAAAAAAAATTTAAAACAACACCTTTAAAAAAAAGTTAGGGGGTTGGGTACCTTTTAACCCCCCCGTATTTTTTTTGACATAAAGAAACTTGCTTTATTGATCCTAAAATCAAAAAGAACTATGAATTTTTAATTTTTTTTTTATAGCGAAATGAACTTTGTATCTTTCTTAGTTAACGAGCTATTTACAATTTTTTAACTGAATTTGTAGAGCAATTCGTCCGTTCTGCACTTAACATATCAACAAAACTAAGAGTAGGTCAGGAGTAATTGTACAAAAAACGCATATAAAAATCAGTGGTGTGCCTAGGGCTGTGCTTCAGCCGCCCCTGCAAAAACTACCTCTTTTATTTATATTTTAGTAAAAATGGTATTTATAATATTGGATTGGCGCCATAAAAATGTTGTGGCTCATGGGTTCACCATGCCACTGATAAAAATACACGTTAGTTGGGAAATGTATTTATTAAATTTATTAGTAAATAAAAAAACTATTTTTTTAATTAAACAATTAACAAAAAATTAACAATTAAAAATAAACATTTGGTAATAATTATTATACATATTTTATAAACTATTTAATTTAGTAAATATTCAACATATCCTCTACTTCTTGAATACAAAAATATAAATAAAAGAGGTAGTTTTTGCAGGGGCGGTTCAAGCAAAGCCCTAGACAAACCACTGATTTTTATATGCGTGTTTTGTACAATAGCTCCTGATCTACTCTTAGTTTTGTTGATATGTTAAGTCCAGGATGGACGAATTGCTCTAGAAATTCACTTAAAAAATTGTAAATAGCTCGTTAAATAAGGAAGATACAAAGTTCATTTTGCTATTAAAAAAATTTAAAAATTCATTGTTCTTTTTGATTTTAAGATCGATAAAGCAAGTTTCTTTATGTCAAAAAAAATACGGGGGGGTTAACAGGTACCCAACCCCCCAACTTTTTTTAAAGGGGTCGCTTTAAATTTTTTTTCTCCTTATAATATTGGGCTTTCAAATCTACAGCACTGGCAAAAATTTCGAAGAGAAAATCGCAACAGCAAACTTTTTATAAAAAAAAAAGTTTTTCTAAATGTTAATTTAACTTTGTTGGGAGCCAGTTTTTGATATAGGTAAATATAGCCAAATCCACTTATTTTTTATTGTTCTATCTGAGGATGAATTTATGACATACCTTTTTGAAACACCCTGTATAATTCATAATATTAATATAACAGACATAAATTAATTTTTTATAATTAAAAATTAATTAATACACAATTAAAAATTATTCGTTAGAAAAAAGTATAGATTTTTTAATTGTCTGAGTGTACTGTACATTTATTTATTAATAAACTTTTCATTTCTAATTTCTTTAATATTCTAAATATTAATTAATGTCTGACAGAGTCACATGCATTAATACACTAAATAAAAAATTTTACTTACAGTTTGACTTTTGCAAAAACTTTCAAATTCTTCTTTATCTTTTTGCTTCAAAACAGTGATTTTCTTAAGACACTCAGTATGGTTACCAAAATAATTAGCAGATTCCACTGTTAATATAATATCGTGAAATTTATATTTTTTCCGTCGGAATAATAACATTGAGAAACATTTTTTAAACGATGCATTACTAAATTGGAGCACGTTGTTCTTTTTACTACACAAAAAACACGTGGTCATTTTTTAAATTTTATCTTTACATAAACAAAAGTAATATTATTTCAATATTAATAAAACAACAACTATAAAAATAATTATGTGTATTACGAGCTCCAAAACTGTGAGGTTAGGATAATAATAAACACCTCAGCTCAGCTGCTTAGTTGAGAACCCTATCTACAGTTCATCAAATTTCTAGAGGCTTTCGACGGCTAGACAGAGAAAGCACTACTGACAGGCATCCCGACGGATTTACGCAATGAAAGTACACTCTGCGCATCAAGTATTTCACTATTTCATTCAGACGTAAATGTCAGATGTAAATTTCGCTAAAACATTTTTTTTATTTTCGTTTGTGTTTTTTGCTCATTACAGTTTAATAGAACCTAAGTATGGAGTTTAATAGCAAATTACGAGACCGCGTGATTAACAGTCAATCTCGCGAAATAATAGCCAATGTTATAGAGTTTATGAGAAGAGAAGGAAACTTTAATTCACCTTCAATACCATTTAAAAATGTAAATAATCGTGTTGCTGCAGCCACAGGAGTATCTAAAAACACTGTCGTCCGCATTTCTGGAGAGAAAAAAAGAATCGATAACCGTAAGATATCGGAATTTTCATCACCAAGAAAAACCATTAAAAAACCAAAAACAGTTAATGATATAGCTGCACAAGAATCAAATTTTATTTTTTTAATATTAGATAGCTATTTTTGTTTCTGAGTTGTGTTCATTTACAAGCTCAATTTTTTTCCGTTTCTCCTTTTTTATTTTATATGGGGTTTCAAGTTGTTTTTGACTTATTTCGACGTAAATCACAACAACACACTTTTTTATTAAAGCAAACAAGTGTTAAGAGGTATATGTACGTGTAAACTACAATTACAAAAAATTGATATGAAACCCATGAAACCACCAACAAAAATGTAAAGCTAGCTTCCGTACTAGAACATGGTGTCATTCGTCGAGATAATTTATCGTTTTGTTTAATAGATCAAGAAATGTAAATATTCCCCTGTTATTTTTTATAAAATTATAAGAGAAATAATTTTTTTTCTAAATAGTATAGTTTATTATTTTGTAGAAAAACAAAATTTCGAAAATTTTAGTAATATTTCAGAAACAACCGTTATTAATAATAGGTACCATTTTCCTTAATAAGGTAGAAATAAAATATAAACTATTTCCACGATTTACAAAGGCCTACAAAAAAATTATAGGTATTTTCCGCTATCCTATAAAATTTATATTTTATGACTCAATTTTAAAAGGTTGAAGAAATTCCAAAACACCTTTTATGGCATAATAATTATTTTCAATTCTACATACTATCTTTAGCTGCTTTTAAAAACGTTCTAAGAAAGTCCAATCAGACCAATTTAATCCCTAAACTGTTCCACACTTTTAAAATTTAATTACCTAAAAATATTAAAAACTATTTAAAGTAACTTGTTTAGCAGACTGTACAATAGCTATCTTAGTCACACGTAGCGCGTTCTCTGTCTGGGCGTCGAACACCTCTAGAAATTTGATTAACTGTATCGAGACATGCGCAATAGCTTAAAAAGCGCGTACAGCCGGAATTTAACATCTTTGTCGGACAAGTAGCTTTACCCTCTCACTCTCTGTCACTTTATTTACAATGCCTAGCATCTTTAACGGCAAGAAACTTTTATTTGCAGTTTTTTTTTATAGGCAGCTTCATTACATTAAGCACAGAAAAAAATTAGCTATAATATGGCACAATTGGAATGAATATACGTCATAAACGAAAAAATTAGACAAAGTTATACCTGTTTACACCTGGCTGCGACGAGGTTGCGGCTAAGCGATCAACAGCAACTGTACCTTTTTAAAGTTTTCAATTACATTGTTGTGAAGTGAAGTAGGATTTATTTCCGTAAGATGTAAACGAAATGTTTCCCGAAAACTCAATTAATATTATTTTAATTAAAAATACTAGCGGGCAATTTTTAATTGGCACCTACTGAAAAGTGGATTCTCCTTGCTATAAAAGTACGTCGAAATTAGATTTCGATCAACTACATTATGAATGTACTAATTTCGCAGCCGGATCCGTACTAAAAATATCTGACAAAAAACGAATGAATGAATTTAAAGAAATTATAATTTTCATTTTTTGTCCGATATTTTAAATCTCCCTCTAGATATCAAAGGTTCCTTGGTACCATTTTAATAAGCACAAAACTGCATAATTTTTCTCTAATTTAACCAACCTTCTTTATATCTCTTAGCGGTTAAGAAATATTAACACTGTCTCAATGAAATAGTAGGGACTCTGTACACTACTTGAAACATCAATAAGATGATTTATTAATTACATAAAACGCTATAAAATATAAACTAATAGAGAAAGGTAATCTTTATTCAGCCAAAAAAGCTATTCACAGCGATTTTCAGAGAGTTCGAAAGGATCGCTTCTTTCCCTTAGGTCATTGTTTCTTTAGCACAAAGCACAATAATATTAAATAATAATATTTTTACAATTTACCCCATAACGAGTGATCCCTGCAACTCTGAAAGCATATAGCTGGTATCGGGGAGGGACAACCGTATTAATATTATTATTATTATTATTTGCCATGGCGCTCCAATGGAACTTACAGATGGTGTCATCTAACTTATAGATGAGGATACCCAGAAAAAACCCCAAGCATCACCATAAAAAAATAAATTATTAATCTTATGGCTAAACAGGCTAAACCAAGTACAATACAATTTAATTGTTGTCGGGGAGGGACGACCATTATTATTTTCCATGGCGCTCCGCGGCAACTTACAGATGTCATTCAAATTATAAATGAGAACACTACGGAAGAACCGCACCCATAAGAATAAAACCTAATAAATATTTCACGTCAAGACTAAAGAAATATAATTCAAGTTTTGTTGTTTGACGTTTAAAAGTCAGAATAGTTTGAATGCTTCATTATTTTGTCGAATTTCCGAAGATTTCCGAAGTCAAAACAGATCGAGTTATACCGGGTGTTCAAATTGAAGTATTACAGTCAAATACCGCCGAAAATATGCATTTTAGAAAAAAAAGTTTCAGACAAAAGTTTTATAGTTTTTTGGGGGAAACATTTTGGCTAAATTCATTTTTTTGTAGCTGACTATAATATGGCCATATCGAGGTGGACTTTGTTTTTTTAAATGGGAATCCCATTTTTTCTTACATATTCTTAAAATACATAAAAAAATAAGAAACTTTTGAGGGAAATATTTTTTTTATTGGACTTTTACTTTTTGAGTAACAACTACTTGAAAATGTAGCTGCGCGAAAAAAAAGTTGGCCATATTATGATTAGCTAAACAAACGATTTTAGCCAAAAGTTTTTCCGCACAAAACAATAAAACTTTCGTCTGAAACGTTTTTTTTTTATAAAAAGCGGTATATAGCTGTAACGCTTTAAGTTGAACACCCGGTAGAATCGCTTTTTTTAATTCGATTGAATTATGTGTCGAGTTACTCGACACAGAACAGAATGTCACGACTTTTAACGTCAAACAACAAAAATTAAATTGTAATAATTTTTCCTACGACCACTTAGGAAAGTGACACATATCACACTATATAGTCCTATGGAAAGTGTCCTATATCACACGCGTATGACTAAGAATTTACTTTCCGCAGTAGTTGTCAAAAAATGTCAAACGCCTAATTTCTATTTTGATCTATGTAATGTCCATATGAAAACTAAAATCGATATGATTGTTAAATTATTGAAATTGTTTTAAATTAGATCCTAGATATTTATCTTTAACAATTATTATTAAAATAATTTTAAAATAACTAAGATTATGTTTGCTCTTTAATTTGGGTAAATACATAACCGATTAGATCATTCAATTGACGTAAGGTCCATTAGCTCAGTTGGTTTAGACGTCGAACTTATCAACTTTGCCATTTTTTGACCGCGTTCAATCTATGGTTCAAATCCAGGCGGAGCCGAATTTTTTTTTTGTTTTTTTTTTATTTTTTATTAGTTTTTTTTGTTTAGAAAATATAAAAATTGAATAAATACGATTATTGTTGATTATTTTTTTAAATACATTTTAATTAATATAGTAATAATAACCTTGGTTTTACATTTTTTTGATATTATTTTGTAAGCTAATTTCTATTTTGATCTATGTAATATCCATATTAATACTAAAATCGATATGATTGTTAAATTATTGAAATTGTTGTAAATTAGATCCTAGATATTTATCTTTAACAATTATTATTAAAATAATTTTAAAATAATGTTTGCTCTTTATTTTGGTTAAATACATAACCGATTAGATCATTCAATTGACACAAGGGCTGTTAGCTCAGCTGGTTAGGACGTCGAACTTATCAATTTTGCCATTTTTCGACCGCGTTCAATCTATGGTTCAAATCCTGTCGGGACAGAATTTTTTTTTTGTTTTTTTTATTTTTTTTTATTTTTTTTTTATTTTTTTAGTTTTTTTTGTTTAGAAAATATGAAAATTGAATAAATACGATTATTGTTGATTATTTTTTTAAATACATTTTAATTATTATAGTAATAATAACCTTGGTTTTACATTTTTTTGATGACATTATTTTGTGGTCGTAGGAAAAATATTGTACATCACTTGTGTGAAAAGTGATTTTCCACACTCGTGTGATAGTCGCACTCGGCTTGCGCCTCGTGCGACTATATTTCCCACTCGTGTGAAAAATGTCACTTTCCACACTCGTAATGTAATATACTATATTAGTTTTTATGCTTATGTGTGGGGTTTTTCCGGGGTATCCTCATCTATGATTCAAATGACATCTGTAAGTTGCCTCGGAGAGCCATGGAAAATAATAATAGTTATATCCCTCACCGGTACAAACAACTCTGCATTCAGAATTGCAAGGATCACTCATAATGCATTAAATTATAAAAATATTATTTGTTATTATTAGACTAAAGAAAGGATGAGTTACAAAAAAGAAACGATCCTTTTGAACTTCCAGAAAATCATCGTGGAGAACTTTTTCAGCTGAATAAAAAGAACCTATAAATGTTTATATTTTATATCGCTTTGTATAATAACTAATTCTTTTATTGATATTCCAAGGATATAAAAGACCTCTGTTGCACGATAGGTTATCCAGAAAAGGCATTGCCAGAGACATAGGTATGCCCTGGAAACACATACTTTGATTACTATACGAGGCAAGAGAGAGGTCCGACACGCCCAACATAGGGCGCGGTCATTTTGAACCCTGTGACACAGTTTACAGCTAAAGAATCAGATCGCTCACTCTGCGTCGGCACTTTGGATCTCAATGTTTCAGTTTATACACTGTGCAACTCGGATAATACAATATATGATAACCGCCTATAACAAAACAGCAGTCTTCTGCGTATCCTGAATTTATATCCCTGGAGTGGATGTTATTTTGAAACTTTCAACTGGTCCGAGTGAGCTAACTGATTCTTTAGCAATAAACTGTGACTTCAAAAATAATATTCACTGACACTGACAGCAGCAAGCAAAATATCAGATGCGTTTTAATCATCCGCTTCTGCTTCCGGAATTGTCGGTTTAGTCGTTTTAACCTGTCAGATTAAAACAAGAAAACCGACAATTCCGAAGCAGAAGCGGATGATTAAAACGCACCTATTAAAAATATTGCGCCAAGATGTAGGCAACACGTAATAAGGGTTCAAAATGGCGGAGTTTTCTATCTCCTTTTAAAAGGCACTCAGAAAGCTGCGCAGTGCGACCATCATCCGTATAGTAAAAGGACATCAAAGTATGTGCCTGGAAACTAAATTCCTTTCTTCCCTAAAATTTTAAGCCACAGGCTTATTATTTAACCTCATTGACAGGTCATACCTAATGTCAGAATAATCCAACTTTAACCATTTGATATCGAATCGACTACTCGTTAAACGGAATTGCTTTTATGGAGTTTAATCAATGACATATATAGTTTAAATATACTGCTTATCCATACGTAAATAAAACGATGAAAAGCGGGTCGAACTGGGAGATGTTTTCTCTTTGTCTAGTGCATGCAATGTTTGTGTTTTGTCTCAATTTTGAGTGCTCACTGGTAAACAAAACTTTCACAGGACCGGTTTTAAAGAAAGTTTAGTCTAGTTGAGATTTTGTTCTCATTGTCATTACTCAGTCGGACATTTTGTTGAGTTGTTTATTTTATTTAGTTTTAATTACACTTATGTTCTGTTTTAAATTTTTTAATTATTTGAGTATAAAAACTTGTTTTGTTTTTAAATTTAAATGGTGAATTGCTCTATAAAGGGTTGTAAGACCAGCTACAGAAATATAAAAAGTATCAATACAAGTAGGTACAAATTAAATACGTTTATAATAATTTTATGAATTATAATTAATTATAATAATAATATTAATAATAAAGTATTTATTGTAAATACAATTACATAAATATTATTATATTCAAAGGCCCGAGTTAGAGCTTTCTGGGCTTAACAAGTACATTTTAAAATTTAGTTAGATACAGAGTAGTATCGTATAATAAAAACAATATAAATAGAAGAAAAACGGACATAAGTACCAATACAGAGAGACAAACACTTTTATTCTTTGATAGGTTCTTTCTATGTGAATTCTAGCTCTGGCAATTTTGGCATTAAGTAAAGCCTCTTGATGGCTGAACTGATTTTTTTTATTGAGGAAAGGAGGCTGTATAATTTGTATACCTTCAGCTTCTGTTATGTTTCCAATAAGAAAACCTTTGTTAAACATTTTACTATCGAGAAATGATTCACACACTTCAAGTATTGAACTTTGTTAAAAAATGTCTATTTCTGAAGTTCTACCACCATATACTTCACTTTTGTTAGTAATGAGACCATAGTAGGTGACACTCCAGTCAATATTTTAATAGTATGCCTCTTTTTGTAGTCAGAGTAATTTTTTAGCCTACAACAAAGACATTTGGCTTGCTGTATTGGGATTTCGGTACAATCAAGTAGTACTCTTACCTACATAGAGGCACATTATTTAATATTTCTTGTTTTGAAGGCCGAATTATACCATACTAAGAACTTCTACCAGTTTTATTAAAAAATGTTAAAAAATTTAATGATAAAAAGTTTCATTCACTCCAAATAAAATGGACAAGACATTATATCTTGCATATCAGTTTTCAACTTAATAAAAGTAAATATAACTTGATCCTTTACAGACATAACTGATCTCCTTTTTCCTATTCTTTAGAAACAACGAATTCCACAATGGTGGCTAATAACTGGAAGGATTGCAATCCTATTAAAGTAGATAGTTCTTTAGCACTGACAATTCTCTTTGAAAACGGATCAACTAAATCACCACTCTTCACTTGTGTTGAACAATCGATCCCAATTTTCTGCTTCTAAACGAAGTTTTGTAAATTAAGCAAAGCTCTTCAGCAGCACACAAATCTTCATTATCTGCTTCAGTAGTAGATATATGTTCATTAACTGCAAAAACACATTAAATATAATAATAATAATAATAATAATAATAATAATAATAATAATTAACCAAACATTTTAAATTATGCATACCTACATTCATTGCCTGAAGAAGATAACTCAACACTTAACATTCTACTAGTACTCTCAACATATCATTATTAAAGATAGTAGCCATAATTCTTGTTTTAGCTGGATTACTTTTCTTTTTATTAATAGTCGCTTTCTTTTTACCACTAATCTGAGCTAACTTACATCGACTAAGCTTAGTTGTACGTTCTTTTTGTGATTGTAAGTCAGAATCTTTCTTTCCCCCTTACCGATGCTAAACGGATCTTGACGTCAACTAAGATTGCACTTTGTACCTAGTTCATTTTAATATGATGTTGATCAGATTTCCACTGGTGGAATCTTATTATTATTCATCAAATCATTCACATTCACCGCCAAAATAATCCTTAATTGTCTAAAGGGGACAAACTTTAGAATGTGAAAAAGCTACTAACTTTTAGTAAAATCTTTAAAAAGTTCATTCAATTTTTGCATAATATCTGCTTTTATAATGCGAAATAAATTTTAAAAGAATAATCAAGTGTCCGAATAGTGCCACTATACAGTGGTCGTGGTCTAAAGTTAGTTATATACACATTAGTGTAAAATTGTTTATATCTATCTTCAGAATTGGTTAGATCTCTTAAAATGTTTTGAAAATTGGTAAACTAGACGTTATGACTCAAAATCCTTTTTTAAAATATCTAACGCAAGCTCCTGTCTTGAAATAAACATACAGATAATTTTTTTTTAATTCAATTCCTACTTTGATGAAATATGAGTTTTAAACTCATTTGGGCCAGACCGATTCTGCCTGGTGAGCACTCGGCAAGCCAAGCAATATGACCCGCTTTTCGTCGTCTTGTTTATATATGGATGAGCAGTCTATTAATCTATATATGTCATTGAGTTTGATATCAAATTCGAGTCGAATCGTGAAACGGAATCCCACGCGACTTTTGTTTGACAAGGAATGACATTTCGAGACATTTCGGAAATATTTCTTCATTTACTCGTACCTTTACTTATGATGACCGCAGCACACTGTAGAAGGATGAGTAACATTCCACTTCTTTTTCTATCTGTACGTTTCCTATGATAGCCTCAGGCTACTGCGTAACAGTATATTAACACATTCGTCTCCGACAACGCACGTCGCGCTTTGTTGTAAATTTTACCGTGTGCCACTAACGCGCCTGGCGCGCTTCCCACCTATTTTTTCATTTTGCCTAAATTGATGGTATCATGTTATGTAGATTATTGAAAATTTAATGGTACATAAAATAAGGTGTCATTTGTTTCAGGGAATACTTAGTTTCGTCTACGGCAATGCCAGTTGCGCGTTAATGTATATGTTACCATAGGGTTAGAGGCATAGGCATAGGCCAGTAACGCGCCTGGCGCGTTCTCAATTTATTTATTCCAATTTTCCTCAAAACGAAAATAGGCAGTCAGTAGCATGTACGCAGGGTGTTTATTATAGTAATAGCGGGTGTTATTTAATGTTATGTACTTATTTTAACGGAAAATTCTTGGGCTAATTTTGAGTCAAAAAGTTTATATGTATAAAGATATTCCTATAATACTGATTGATATCAACTTAGTTCTGCTCATTGCAGGTATATAATCATTTCTTCCTTTTTTTGACCGGCAACGACGTTGAATAACCAATAAAAAATCTCAAAACCTTTGTATTTACTATATTTTTTTTCTAACACACTACCGCCGAGTAATTCTGCTGTTTCGGGTAGTTGGGATCCCCGTGTATAGCGAACCGTCAAGAAAAAAAATAATACTTAGAGGCGGCTGTGAAATATAAATGTTTGGAGTTGCTATGTTACAAAAATTAATAATGTCAGTGTCAGATTCACAGTTCAATAGAGATAAAGAATTTTTTATTTATTTATTTGATAATTCGAAGTTGCATAAATTTGACGGTTTCATTTGCCAGTTTTAAATTTAAAATGAATATCGATAGTGCACCGTCAACGTCAAAAAAAGGAAGATATGATGAGAACTACTATAAGCCTGCAATGAGCAGAACTGAGTTGATATCAGTATTAGAGGATTCTAGTGATGATGAAGTGGATTATATACATGATTCTGACTGGCAAAATGAAAGTGAAGATAGTGGTAGTAATGGTAATTCTCAAGGTGAGAATTTATCTGAAATCCAGCAATTTCTTCAAGGAGATAATCAAAATCAAAATGAACAGCAGCTTCTACAAGCAAATGACTTTACTTGGTCTGAACGGGTAATTCAACCCGATAGAATACCATTTACAGGTCAACCTGGTTTCAGGATAAATCCAAATGGAAATGCTCCTATAGATTACTTTAACCTGGTAGCCAATAATGATTTTTATGAACTTGTTATTTCAAACACAAATGACTATGCTATTGAAATACTTTCAAAAAGTGAAACAGAATCAAGCAGGATTTCTTTCTGGAAATACTTAACTGCAGGTGAATTTAAAACTTTTCTCGGTTTTTTTTATTCCATATGGAAACAATAAAGCTAAACCGCATAAATGATTATTGGAAAACTAATCCGTTATTTAGTCTGCCAGTTTTTGCGAACTATATGAGTCGCAATAGATTTATTTTAATTTTACGAGCCTTGCATTTTTGCGTGAATACAGATGAAGCCGTGAGTAAGCTGTATAAAATATCCCCTTTGATTGATTTTTTCAACGATAGAATCGCAGCTATTTATTATCCAAAAAGAGAGATAACAATTGACGAATCTTTAGTTTTGTGACGAGGAATACTTCAATTTAGACAGTATATAAAAGGTAAACGACACAAGTTTGGTGTAAAATTATATATTTTAACAGAATATACTGGAATTATTCAAAAGTTAATCGTCTACGGTGGTTCACAAGATCGTACAATTGGAGGAAGATATCACACACAAAAAGTCGTACTGAAATTAATGGAGAGTCATATGAACACTGGACATGCTTTGTATATGGATAACTTTTATAATAGTGTTCATTTGACCAAAAGATTACTTGAAGCTAATACCTACGTCACAGGCACATTGCGACAAGACAAAAAAGGTAATCCGAAAAATTTGATGACAAAAAAATTAGAAAAAATCAAGTAGCAAGTATGTACAGTCCTGAAGGAATATGTATTACCAAATGGAAAGAAACGAGAAATTTGCATGATATCTTCAGAATTTTGTGATCAGATGACTGCAACAAGATCTAGAAGAGGAATTGAATCCGAAAAACCTGAATTAATTGTTAAATACAATAAATATAAAGTTGTTATTGACTTAAGTGATCAAATGCTGAGTTATTACAGTTGTGAACATAAGTGTATACGGTGGTATAAAAAAATTGGAATACATATTTTCCAAATAATATTAAATAATGCACATTTCCTCTATAATAATGGAAACGAGAGAAAAATGTCGTTGTACAATTTTCGACTGTCTGTTATTGAAAGCCTTTTAGGACCATCGCCACAATCTCCGCGTGTTAGAACACCATCAGTTGGACATTTACCTCAGTATTGTCCAAAAGGTCTTAACAACAAAATCAAAAGAAGACGTTGTAAATATTGTTGGGACACCAGCAAAATACGAAAGGATTCTATTTTTTACTGTCCTCAATGTCCTAATGAACCTGGTTTGTGTTTAAAGAATTGTTTTAGATTATTCCATGAGAATTTGCATAATTAAAATTTGTTTAGTGTTACGTCCCCGTTGGATATAGTTTTAATTACTTGTATTTTATTCATTTGTTTCATTCATGTTCTATGTATTTCGAGTTTTCGTTCTTTTTTAAAAATAATTGTTACGTTTTGCAAATCGAAACGCGCCCAGAGCAGTGGAGGCACATGGAACAAAATTTCAAACCACATGCCAGCGCCGCGTCAGGCGCGGTCATTTTTTATTTTTATTTTACACGAAAAAAAAATTCATAATCTGTTTATCTAGACACAGTTTAATATTTAACAATAAAATATATCACAATATTTTGTAAAAATCGTACTGGCATGTAGATATTATTTGAAAATTGTACCGGAGACGAATGTGTTAAATAGCCCACTTTCAAAAATTCTATATTTGGTCTTCCATTTGAAATTGAGAAAGCATTAAAGTTCAAATTCAAAAGACTATTGATAAATTATACGTGATATTTAAGAAAAGTTTATAATTTATCATTAACAAACTCTGAATACCACCACTAAAAAGAAAAATAACTCAACTGACAAATGCCTGGATACAACACTCACAAAATATTACTATAAAAAGCATTGACAACAGCAAATCGCTTGACATCTCGTAAACTAATCATGAGAAAATAGCGACAAATTCTCAGTTCTGCAACATTGATTGTTCTCTATACTATGCATTAGTCTTCGATGGATCACTGTAAGGATATAAAATATTGGACTAGAGTTTAACCTATGGGTTACTAGTCTAAGACTTGAAGTGACACAATAAGCCTAGGCAGTATCGCCAAAAAGCGTAAAAATAACCCTAGCAGGCATAATTTAATAAACATTCTTCTCACCGTCTTCTATATTTACAGCTTCAATGGCCAAAACTGGTCCAAGTTGTCGCACTCGCGGACCAGGAATTATCAGACTTGGTTCCAATCCTGCGTGATTGTACCACCTGGAACAGAGAAAATATATTTTTTTCTACGATCTACATTCAAAACTCACTACAGTATAAAAAAAGAAAAATAAGAATTTTAGACATTTTTTTATCTGCACAAAAGGTGTTTTAAATATCATCATTCTTTTTACAAAGTGGGTTCATAAGAAGGTCTTCAGCTACTTTCCATTCCACTTTTTTAGTTTTTCAATATTTTATTAGGTTTTGGGGAAAATTATAATTATGAGAATGCCAACCCAGTGAATTCATTTTTTGATGAGATTGGTTTAACTTAATTTCGCTTAAAATTTACTATAAGAGTAGATTACTTTGATTTTTGATTTTGGCATTTCCTTAAATCCAATCTCATATCGAGTATGTTTTTGGCAGTTAAAAAGTGTCATTAAAATTCATTTAGTAGAATATATAAAGACTAGAAATAAGGAGGCGAATCGGCATGCTCAAAATACGGTCCCAAAAATCACACGTCAATTGAGCTTTTATAATTAACCGCATGGGCGCTGGTACGGTTTACGTAGTTCAAAATGCATGGCTTCTTATGGGAATTAATAAACTTCTTTATAGCTAATAGACCAGGGTCGATAATTTTGAAAATGGTAAAAAGTGAAAAAAAATTATAGTAGGATGAAACCCGTTAAAAAGGACGAGAATATAACAAAAATGCAAGGAAACATAATTTACGGGCGATCTGAAGTCGGGAAGTGGAAGGGGGTGAGTTTTTAAGGGTAAAAACGGTGTATCTCGATTTCCAGCAAAATTACAAGTCTTATGGAAAAACATTAAATAACAAAGTTGTAGAAAATAGAGAGACCTACAACTTTTGTGATTACACTTTTTTCACATAACCTTAAAATTTATGTGAAAAATTCAAATAATCAAGTTTTTGGTTTTTTATTTTTATCTTATGCAAATTTTTTTTTTCACGAAATCTGGTGAATACTTACCTTTTTGTGTCCTAAAGACACTGTAATTTTTTTGATTTGGAATATTTATTTTTTCACCTTATTTTGACTTATATCGAAAAAACACCATAATTTTCAATCGAAAATTCTCGCGTCAAAATATCAGCTTTTTAAAAAAAGTCGGGAAGTTTTTTGTTCGTTGAAATCTCTTCTTTTTGATAATGTAAAAAAAATATATACTACTATGGTAAATGTTCTCAGAAAATGCAAAGAAAAGAAAAAACTCGAATGCGAATTTTTTTTTTAATCACTGCAGATATTAAAACTTCGATAGAAATTGCCAGAGATACCAATAAAACTGTCATTGTTGTGGGTCAAGATATTGATCTTTTGGTCCTTTTGAATCAATTAACTTCAAATAATCATGACATTTATTTTCTCAAACCAGTTTCTGGAAATGTAAAAGATCTATTTTTCACGTCTAATAGTTTCAAATATGAATTCTTCAAAAATATGGTTGCATTTCTGCATTGTTTTTCTGGTTGCGATTCAACATCTGGATTTGCCATAAAAGGAAAGAAGAGTATTGTAAATTCATTATTATACGATAAAAATATGTCAAATTTGGCCAATATTTTTTATAAAAAAGATGCAAACAAAAAAGATATCGAAAAAAATATAACACTGAATTAATTAAGATTTCAAAAATATCAATTGGCAAAAATTAAATCATCTTTCATATTGGCAAATCTCCCACCCACAGAAGGTGCAGCAGAACAACATTGTTACAGGGCATATTATCTATCAACTTCAAACTTGGCTAACGAACTGACAGCAACAGATTGGGGCTGGAAGCAACATCAACGTGGGATTATGCCCAAATTTACAGAGAGGGAGTTAATTCCGGAAATATTGCTCAAAACTATTTGCTGCAGCTGTGAAACTGGATGTAACAGTCCAAAATGTGGCTGCCGAAAACATGGCTTAAAATGCACAAATTTATGCTCAAATTGTAATGGTTCTGAAAAATTAATGTGGAAGAAAAAACCTACGAAGAAGTTAGTGATTCACATGAAATTGTGGATGAAGGACCAATTCAGACTAAAAATAATATTGGATACGAAGACGGTGATGGTCTTGAAGATTTCGAAGATCTACTAGAATCGGGAAGGTTTGTCGAATCTAACGATGAAGAAATGCCACCGAAAAGACAGAAAGTAATGGATAAGTGATTAGGGTTCAAGATAAGATTAAGAAGATTAATGCATTTTAAAATATTATTATGAATAATAATAATCAGTATATAGTATCTAAATTCAATAGTACGATTTACATTTCTATTCATATATTATGAGATTTTCTATGACATAAATGTAATAAGAATTTAATAAATAAACTTTTTGACTAAAAAAAATTGCAGCAATTACATTTTTTAATTGAAATCCCCCCTTTAAATCCTATCTTTAATATTTAGATAAACTATTTTCGCATGTTTCTTGCAATTTTTATGATTTATGGATTTGTAATTTTTTTGTTTATCAATGTAACATAGAATCTGACGTTTTTCAAGTAATTAAAGTGTCAATTTTACTAAATAGCTCAAGATTGTTCATAATGATTAAAAAAAAATTTTGGATTCGAGTTTTTTTCTTTTCTTTGCATTTTCTGAGAACATTTACCATAGTTATGTATATATTTTTTCACATTATCAGAAAAAAGAGATTTCAACGAACAAAGAAACTCCCCGACTCTTTGACGCAAGAATTTTCGATTGAAAATTAGAGTGTTTTTGGATATTAAGTCAAAATAAGGTGAAAAAATAAATATTCCAAATCAAAAAAATTACAGTGTCTTTAGGACATAAAAAGGTAAGTTTCCACCAAATTTGGAGAAAAATTTTTTTTTGCATAAGATAAAAATAAAAAACCAAAAACTTGATTATTTGAATTTTTCACATACATTTTGAGGTTATGTGAAAAAAGTGTAATTACAAAAGTTGTAGGTCTCTTTATTACCTACAACTTTGTCATTTAGTTTTTTTCCATAGGACTTGTAGTTTTTCCGGAAATTGAGATACACCGTTTTTTACCCTTAAAAACTCAACCCCTTTCACTTCCCGTAAATTATTTTTCCTTTTATTTCTATTATATTCTCGTCCTTTTTTAACGGGTTTCATCCTACTATTATTTTTGTTTTGTTTCAAAAATTATCGACCCTGGTCTATAAATAAAGCACATAACATACTATTGTATTTATTTCTAAATAAGTCTCACATATTTTAATTGATACATTATTTACTATTTATTCCTATTTAAGTAAAATGCAAATTATTGATGATAAGTGTTGAAATTTGATGGGTAGGGCTAATTATTTTTTAATTAAAGCTAAATAAGGCTGAGGGCATACTAAGACACGGTTTAAATGAAAATATTTAGTGAGGGATTTTACAAAATTTTATGAAAATAATAAAAATCAAATTGTTTATTGCTAACTAAAGCACAGAAAATACTGTTGATTTTAATTATAGTAAATAATTCTTTGTTTTAATTGCTAACTAAAGTACAGAAAATACTTTTGGTATTAATTATAAATGAGTCTTTATGTTAAACATTATTTACTATTCATTATTTAATTTTATCTAAATAAAATGAAAATTAGGTATGACCAAATTTGAAAAGGTTTGTTAAATGGTGAAATTTGGTAAGAACAGTTCTGTGGTAATTTTATATTCGACAACTACAATTTCATCATCCTGGTGAATAGTTTCTTCAGCAATAGGTTCTGGTATTTTCTTCCTTTTTTTTATTCTAACAAATTCAGTTCGGTTCAATGGTAGTTTTGTCTTTTCCTAATACTGGGCAAGTATGAAGGGAGATTCGGGAATATACATGGTATTGCTTCGTTCTTTAATATTGGCCTTTCCCTTTTTATTTTGTTAACAGTACCATTAGTTAAAATAGTCTCATCAAATTTTAAAATATCATCTTCTAAAAAGTGTAGCTCGCAAACAGAATCATAACTAGACAGTACTTTATCAGCCCTAGGAATCACATGCTGCCATTGTTCTAAACGTTTAGGATCCTATAAAAAATATTTGCAATGACTAAATTGGAGTTCAATAAAGAAAAATAACAGTAGTAACTCTTCATCTAACATCAAAAAACATAAAAAAAGCAAATTTTCTTTTCTGGTAATTTAAATTTAATGTGTAATTATTGTTGTTTGTAAGTCAGGATTAATGAATTTATTATTTTTTATTATAGAATTTTGTAATTAAATAAACTACACTCCGTAAGATACGGGTTGTGACTATTTTACAATAAATATATATTATTTAGAAATACATACATTACTTTACTCCTTGTGTTTTCTTTAATTTTATTTCGGATTTATATCCCGTTTTTCAACCCGCAACGAAGCAAATCCTGCTTTGCCGTTTTTTGTTACTCATTGATACTTGTAGTCAGGTTCTTTATTTCGGCTTATTTTTATTCTTTTTACTAAATTTTACAAAAATCACTTTAATTCCCATTGACTTGCATAGAAAATAGACGTCGTTATTTTGCCACCCGGCAACTACAGTAGTTTTTTGGAAGTCCGTAAAAATAGGGACGGAGATTTGAAATTTGACCAAGGCCGATTCGCCTCCTATAGTAGAATAATAATTCATTCTTATTGAATTCATGTGTCATTAAATTTTATGTTTTCTCGTTTAATTTTTAAATAAGTTCTGTGGTTTAATTGTTATGGAAAAATTTGCTTTTTTCATATCATTTATCATTTTTAAGGTTTGAAATTATCAACTAAGCCTAATTTTTTAATGAATATTTTCCCTGTATTTTTATCGTACCGGTAAAAGAATTTTTAAGTCTTTATCAGCATATTTTAATATTATTATTATTGCAAATTTAACGATCACATTATCTTTAGTTATTGGAAATTTATCATTATTTATTTTGTTGTAACCAATTAGATGTCGAGTTTGTCAGTAAAAAAATTGCATCTAACGTGCCTTACAGTTGATTAGAATTTTTTAAAAACGTACATTTAATGGCCACATTATACAACGCTTATTATATAATTTACTTTAAATTCAACTATTGTATTTTTTCTACCCATTTCATAAAAACGGCACCTAAACAGAATTTTTGTCATTGTTACATAAAACATTTTCCGATTGCTTCATATAATCCAGCTTTTCAGATAAATTGATTTATATCCCTGCATTTTCCCCATCGTTTTGTCGTGTCCTTTTCACGGAGGTATGGAGAAGGAATGTTCAAATTAATTATTATCCAGGTTCGCCATCTCCTGAATCTATTGACAAAGCTCTGTGTTCACCAGAAACCGTTTAATGCTATACATCACAAACAGCAAAACAGAAAATTGGTGCAAGAATTCTTTTCATGCCTGTCTTCGTCTATAATCCCATGGCAATAAAAGATATAATACGTTTTTAAAATTTAAACTCTTGTCGTATAGTGTATATATTATAATAATAAGTATATAATAATCTTTATTCAGAAGAAAACAATATAATATAAATTAATTAATTGGAAATATTACGAATAAAGTAAGAAAGATGCCCATTGATGACCTCTAAGAGGTTGCGCATGGGCTACTTTTTACAAATTCGGCTTATAAACATATAAACATTATACAAATAAAATAGATGGTAATATGAATATATAAGTATATGATAAAATTTTATGATAAAAATTAATTGAGTACATAATAAAAATTAGTTTAATTTAACACACATTTAAAATTAAAGGGAACACAAAACAGTAGTAATATTATATATATGGGAAAATTTTAATACATAAAACATATATACACATGGAAATACAAGTGATTCAGTTTTTTATTATTTATGTTCGATTATATGAAACCGTAAATATTTGAATAAAAACGAGGTGAAAGCTAATATTGAAAATCTGACATATCTCTTTTTATTCTGACATCAACCAATATAATCTAGTAACTATACTACAAGTATTAAGGATATAACAGTCTCCCACACTATTTTAGAACACTTTTTTTTTTTTTAACAAAATAAGGGAAAAATTACTAAGGTACAAAACGTTGTGGCATATATCGAATTCTATGTGAACGCCGCAACTGAATTCTTTCAGGGTGAAACATTTCGGGTTCAGACTTTACAATTTCACTATCATTATTATTATTATTATTCTGTCTGTTATTTGCTTGCTGTAGAATAATAGGTAGGTACTGTTCATAATTTTGCGACTGTTGTCCTTCATTAGATTCATCCAATTCTTCATCAGCAAACCTTACTCTCTTCTTTGTAACTAGGGTATCGCGTAACTGATCTATGTGTCGTTTTAAGGAGTAACCATCATCTAATTGGACTAAATAGTGAAGACGTCCAAACTTTTTAGTTATTATGCCGAATTTCCAAGACATCTTATTTCCTTGATAAAATCTTGCTTGTACTCTCGTCCCCATTTTAAAACTACGAACTCTTGGTTAATCTAATTCTGATTTAGAATGCTTAAATGGTCGAATTGCTTCTAGTCTAATTCTAACATGTCGATTTAAATATAATTCTGCTAGGGATTTTCCCGAATTGAGGGGAGTAGTTCGGTATTTAAATAATGTTTCTTGAACCTTCCTATAAATAGGACTTCTATCATCGGACATTGGCTTAAGACGATTTTTCAAAGTTTGAACGTTTCTTTCCGCCAAACCATTGGTTGCTGGATGACCTGGTGCAATAAATTTTTGGAAAATGCCATGTGTCTTTGAAAAAGAATGGAATTGTTCACTAGTGAAAATGGAAGCATTGTCGGAAACTAATATCCGAGGGTATCCATGAAAAGAAAAAATTTCTTGTAACAGATCGATTGTTTTCCCTGAAGTAGGCGCCTCACGTAAAATGTTTATTTCTGCCCATCTTGATTTTGCGTCAACAACAACTAAATAGTAATATCCTTGAAAAGGTCTGGCGTAATCTATGTGGATACGATCCCAGTTATCCAAAGGTAGATCCCAATGATGTAACTGTACTTTAGAAGGAGAAGTATGGACTTCAGCACAGGATTGACATGATTTAACAAGTTTCTCGATGTCTTTATCGATATTCTTCCAATAACAGTATCTTCTGGCTAGTTGTTTCATTTTGGTTATACCTACATGGGTACTATGGAGTTCGGAAAGAATTATGGTTTGAAGATTAGTTGGAATTACTACTCTTTGACCTCTAAACAAAATATCATCTTGGATCGTAAGATCGCTATCAATTTTATTGTTTGATTTTAATTCATGTATAATTTTAGACAAAACTGGATCACTTTTAGTTGCTGAACGGATATTTTCATGAGTCAAATTATATGATGATATCTGGCAAATTGTTGAATAACAAAGTTGATCTACCTCATCGTTTAAAAATTTATCCATTGACGAATACTTTTGTTCTATTGGAACTCTAGACAGGCAGTCTACATTTGTATGATCAGACGATTTTTTAAATTCAACTTCATAGTCAAATCCAGATAAGAATGAAGCATACCTCAGAAGTCTAGAGGATGTCATAGCTGGAAGTTTTGAATTTTGATGAAAAATTCTACAGAGTGGACTATTGTCAGTTACAAGTTTAAACTTACGACCAAATAGGTACATATAGAAATGATTAACAGAAAACATTATTGCTAATGCTTCACGGTCTAATTGACTATAATTTTGCTCACTAGAGGTCAGTGATCTTGAAGCAAATCCTATAGGTTTTTCAACATTATCGATGAGATGTGAAAGAATTCCAGCAACTCCTGTAGAACTAGCATCACAGGCTTAAATTAAGGGTAAATTCGGATCATACGGAACTGGAACTTGATCACTTGCTATTTCTTGTTTAATGTTCATAAAAGCAAATTCACAGGAAGAGTTCCATTCGAATTTTTTATTTGTTTGTAAAAGCTTTCTTAAAGGATATGTTTTAGTAGACATTTTATGAATAAATCTACTATAATATGTAACCATTCCAAGAAATCTTCTAACTCCATCAACATCTACTGGCTTTGGCATCTCCAGGATGGCTTGAACTTTTTTTTTGGAGATTTTGATATTTCGTTATGCTTATTAACATGTCCAAGGTACTCAACACTGGTCTCGAAAAATGTACATTTCCTGGAATTTAGGTGAAGATCAAATTCTTCTAGTCTTTGAAAACATGCAATCAGGTTTTTTTGACATTCCTCCTTAGTTGACCCATGAACTATAATATCGTCAAAATAAGAATCAGTTTTGGGTAAATCAGATAGTATTTGATCAATGATTCTGTTAAATTCAGAAGGTGCAGTTTTGATACCAAAAGAAAGACGGTGCATTCGATATGTTCCTCGATGAGTTAAAATAGTTTGAATGTAGCTACCTTCTTCATTCACTTGTAGATGTAGATATGCTTTAAATAAATCAAGTCGACAGAAATATGTTGAACCTTTTAAGCTGTTTAAAATATCTTCAATTTTTCTAATTGGATAATTCGCTGAGAATAATCTGTCATTAACTCCAATTTTATAATCTACACATAGACGAACTCCACCATCAGCTTTAGGAATTACAACTAAGGGTGATCCCCAATCGCTATTGTCAACTTTAGATATAATACCTGCAGCTTCTAGGATATCCAGTTCTTTTTCCACCTTGTCTCGCAAAGCGTAAGGGATATCTCTATGTTTGTAAAAAACTGGTTTTGCATTTGGACGTAGTTGTAATGAGACTTTAAACTTTGGTACCAATCCAATTTCCTGTTCAAAAATTTTTGGAAATCTAGCCACTATTTTATTTTCATTCATTGGAGTTGTACAAAGCTGATTCGTGTCAATTTGTTGAAGATTGATATTTAGGTGCCGAATCCACATACGCCCTAATAAAGGTTCGAAATTGTCTGGAACAACATAGAATTCTTCCTTCGAAAATTTATTCTGATATTGAACAGAAACATTTGCTTTTCCTATTGGGTAAAATACATTTTTCGTATAGGACCTAAAAGCAATGTCTGGTCTTTCTAGTTTAATGTTTAAATTTAATGCATTGTAACTTGATTCTGGTAACAAAGTAAATCCTGCCCCTGAATCTACTTCAAATTTCTGAGGTTTTCCTTCGATGAACACTGTAGCAAAAAATTTCTTTGAATCAGTATTTGTTCGATTTTCAAAAATATTAAAAATTTTGTTGACACCAAACATTTCTTCCATATCTGATTCATCTTCTGGTCGATCTTGAATATAATTCGTATCTGCCGTTGATTTATTTTTGTTCGCTAATAAAGTTGTAATGCAAACTTTTCAGACATGTCCTGTTTTTCCGCAGTCTCTACATTTTAATTTATTCTGGTCTGTTTTACATTCTTTTACCATATGATTGTCTTTACCACATCTAATACAACAGTGATCGATTCCTAAATTTTTGAAATCAATCCTTGACTTTGACTTGGATCGATTTCTCTCAAACGATTTCGAACGGTTTTGATTTCGTGAATTTTTCCTGGATGAATAATTTATTTTATTAACGTTATTATAAACACTGTTGGATGATAAAGCTTGACTGTCTATTTTTGAAGCCTCGATAGCTAATGCTTTTGAAACAAAATCATCAAAAGTTGTTCCACTTGATTGAAGTAATTTTTCGCGAATTGAATCATCACGTATACCTCTAATAAATTGTGCTCTTAGAAATATATCAGCAATACTTGTCTTGCAATGGCATGATGAAATAAAATCACAGTTGATAGTGTCTTGCTTCAACGTAGTAATGAATTCGGCTATAGATTGATTTTCTAGCTGAAATGTAGATAAAAATTTGTGTTGTGATACAAGAACATTTTTCTTTGGGCCCAAGTGATTTTGTAAAGTTTTAATCAAATCTGGATATTCGACATCGTTAGGCATCTTAGGAGCTAGAGCAGGGCAGTTAAAATTGAGTAAGTAGAAGAACCT
Organism: Psylliodes chrysocephalus; assembly: GCA_927349885.1. Lineage (NCBI taxonomy): Eukaryota > Metazoa > Arthropoda > Insecta > Coleoptera > Chrysomelidae > Psylliodes > Psylliodes chrysocephalus. The sequence continues at coordinate 7,249,278 of OV651818.1, forward strand.
ATTTGTCATCGAATACATTTTTCAGTTTTAAATAGTTTTCAAAATGTTGTAGATAAGTGTTGAAATCTTCTTTCTGACCATTAAAATTTTCAAAAGGATGTAGTAGCACCTTAGGATTAATCGAAGTAGTTGATACGTTATCTTGAGGTTGTTAAATCATGTCAATCCCATCCTCGTCGCCAAAATATTGAAACCGTAAATATTTGAATAAAAACGAGGTGAAAGCTAATATTGAAAATCTGACATATCTCTTTTTATTCTGACATCAACCAATATAATCTAGTAACTATACTACAAGTATTAAGGATATAACAGATTAGCATATGCAAAAGTTCTCTATCTGATGTTATTAAATAATTTTTGATAATTTTTTTAAGCAAATGTATTGAGTTGATAGTCCGTAAATAAATTTTGTATATATCAGGTAGTGAATTGAAAACTTTACTACAAAGGTAATTTAATGATTTCTGGCCAATAGATTTGTTTGATAAATGAATTTGTACATTATTTTGAATTTTTGCTCTTGTTATGTATTTATGTTGTATCTCTTTTAAAACATTTCTATTTTTTTTTGGTATATAATAAGATATTAAAAATAAAAATTTGTCTAACATCCAGTAATTGTGTTTCTTGGAACAATAGATTTGATCGGTAAGTATTTTTTTTATTGTAAATACCTTTAATTATTTTTTTTTTTGTATTATTTCCAGTTTTTTTAGATAGGTCATATCTGCTGCACCTCACGATGTTATACCATATCTTATTCGGGTTTCTACTAAACTAAAATAAATTATGCGCAAGTGAGTACTATCTATAAATGTTTTCAAATATTTGAATTTATATAAAAATGCTCTCAGAGTATTTACCGTATTATTTATATGGCTATCCCATCTTAAGTGACAGTTAATACTTACTCCAAGATATTTTATTTGTTCCTTTTTTTTATGTCTTCACTGTTTGTTACATTGTTTATTTGTAATGCGTTATAAGTTGGAAGTGAATTTTTGTAGCTACAAAACGGAACAAAATAAGTTCTTTCATAATTTACTGTAAGCAGTTTATGTTTAAACCAGTTAATTATATTTTTTATATAATTTTCTGCTATTTCTTTCAATTCGGTCCAGCTGTTTGCCTCATAGAATACAGCTGTGTCGTCTGCAAAGCTCACAATTTTCCATACTGTATTTATTTTAAAGAGATTGTTTAAGTATATTGAGAATAAAAGTGGACCAAGTACAGTACCTTGTGGTATACCGAATTTTACTATTTTCGTATCACTAAAATGTTCATTAATTTTTACCACCTGCTCTCTGTTTGTTAAGTAGTTTTTTATAAGGTCTAGAGAGCCTCCGCGTATCCCAGTATCTTCGATAGATTTGAGCAATTGTGGGTGGCTCACAGTATCAAAGGCCTTAGTCAGATCCAAAAAAACGCAGAGTGACGGTTTAGTATTATACATTGCCTTATTTATTTTATCAATTAAGGTGGTGATGGCATCATTTGTGCTTAAACCCTCCTGAAATCCGAACTGGCATTTAGACATGATGTTGTATTTTTTTAAAATTTTGTTATTCGATTTTTTAGCGTTTTCTCAAAAATTTTTGTAAATGTAATGAGTGAGATAGGCCGATAATTATTTAGTACTCCTTTTTTGCTCTTTTTGTGAATAGGCAGAATAACTGTTTTTTTTTTAATCCGCTTGGGTACTTACCTGAATTAAAAATTGTATTTATTAGATCTACAAGAAGTGGCGCAATATCGTCTACCAAATATTTAATTATTTCAGCTTGGATACCATCTCTCCCTGGAGTTTTTTTGTTTTTTAAAGAGTGTACAATTATCTTTATTTCTTCTTCAGAGACAGGTTCCAAGAATAGAGAATTTTGGGCATAATACCTTTTCTTCTTCAGAGACAGGTTCCAAGAATAGAGAATCTTGGGCATAATACCTTTTTGGATAAGGAGTGTTTGGTTGTGTGATTTGGAGTGCTAATTTTTCTCCAATGTCGGAGAAAAAACAATTAAAGAGATTGGATATTTTTCTGTGGTTATTTGTTATTTCTCCAGTTTCTGTATTTCATTTATGCATGCATTAGCTCGTTTTTTCCCAGTTATGTCATTTATAACTTTCCATAAATTTTTGGAATTATTTTTATTTTTTATAATTTGTTTTCTATAATAGTCTCTTTTTGCTTTTTTTATTAATTTGTCCAAGTTTTTTCTATATGTTGTATATACATCTTTTTTAAAAATATTATCTGGCTTGTTTCTATGTTCTTTATGGAGCTTATTTCTGTGTTTAATTGAATGTAATATACCACTAGTTATCCATTCTTTTCTTTGTATTATATTATCTTTTTTCTGATTGTATAAGTATTTTTAGTTATTAAATTATTTATACTATTTGTTAGATATAATAGTTTTTCGTCTGTATCCAAAATATTGAGGTAGGACGACCAGTTACATTTTTTAAATTCATGTTTTAAATTTTTATAGTTTATTTGTTTTATTTTATTTTTTTTATTGATTTCACCATATTTTGCTTTTAACGGGAGAAAGGCTATTGTAGCTTTATGATCGGTAATTCTTGTTTCAAATGTTAATGCAGTACAATTTTCAATATATGTCTCTTTTGTACAATAAAATATATGATCTATACAACTCTTAGAATTACCTTGAATTCTTGTATATTTGTTAATGAGTGAGATAAAATTATATTCTGCTAAAACGTCTAAATAACTAGAAACTGAATTATTTATATTTCTTATATTTATATTTATATCTCCTATTATTATATGATCATCAATTTTTGCTTGTTTTGAAGTTTCTTCTAGGTAATTTCCTAAAAGCTCAATAAACTCATCCTGATTGATTGGAGGTGGCTTGTAAACTGCAGTTAACAATAAGTGCTTATGATCTTTTAATTTTATATTCAATTGTATAACTTTACAAGGTCCTATAGAAATGATTTGTTGTGTATAACTTATATTATCTTTAATAAAAACCACAACACCATCGTTTCGGTTTATATCACCTCCATTGTATATTATTTTGTACCCTCCTAATTGAAATAAATTTACATCTAAAATGTTTAAGGTTTCCGACAAAATTAGGCAATCATAAGTAAATGTTAATTGACTAAGATGGATTTTTAAGTTATCTAAATTTTTATTAAGACTGCATATATTCTGATGAAAAACTTTATTCTTTTGGTAGACTTTCATTTAAATTATTTAGGTCATTCAAGCAATCTATTTCTAGAGTATTGAAAGATTCAAAATTTACATCTCTTATATAGGGATCCATAATAATAATAATGTAATAGATAATCAACAGATAACAGATTAGAATAAAAAAAAAATTTGAATAAATATTTGTTTAAAAGCTTTTGAAAAATAATTCCTATTAGTTAAAAACACAAAATATAGACCTATTATATAATTCCACTGACCTTATTGCTAAAAATTGTTAATTTAAAAAATAATTGATTTTCTTGCTACTTTGAAGCTTTTGAATTCTGTGAAAATGTCGATCCTGAACAAAGGTTCCTGTTTTGATTATTTCGATTGTTTAGCTTATTTGCAAGATTGGGTTTCGTAGGATTTGGCTTTGGAGTACTATCTGGTTTTTGATCTTGTTTAACTTTAGTACTGAAGTTTTCCGTTTTTTTATTTCTTTCTTCTTTCTCCAATAATTGTTGATCATCATTACCTTCTGTTTCTTCTGTACTTATGAGAGTCTGAGAAGGAGTACTTGGGGCACTGGATGCTTTTCTTATTTCCATTTCCCGATGTTCTAATTCTGCCAGTTCGTCAATAGTGTACTCGTTATTATCAATAATTAGTTTATTGTTTTTTATATAACACCTGGAATTATTATTTTTTTCTCTTTCTATTCTTTGGTAGTATCTTAAGATTTTTTGTTCTTCTCTCTGGTTCGGTGCAAGATCGTTTAAATTACTGACGTTCAGTCCTTTTAATTTATAACAATTTTTAAAAATAGTTCTTTTTTGCAAAAATGTTGTTAATTCAACTTTAATGGGAGCATTAAATAATTTGCCTAGACAGTATATATTATTAATTTCTTTTTCGTTTAGATCAACTTCAATAAGTTGTTTCAACTCTTAGCAAAATAGTTGTGCTGTAACGTCCTGTGGTGATTTATTTAAGCCAAAGACAATAATATTATTTTTTCTATTTGTTGAATCTAATATTTCTATCTTCTCCTTTAATAAAATGTTTTCTTTTGTTAATTGTTTGATTTTATTATTTTGCCCCTCTATTTCAAGACGAAGTCTAGTCTTACTGGCTTCGTTTTTACTTCTTTAAATTTCATCTAATATATCCTGCAACGACAATTGATTTTCCATTCTCGGATAAGTGATTTATGTGTCCGTTTATATTTTAAATTCAATTTAAATTTTATAGTACGTGGTCACCTTTAAGACATATCTTTTAATCCGAAACGTTTCAACTTTTTCGTCGTATATCTTATCAGCTGATTTATAAACAGTAGCTTGTTTGAAAGTGAAAATATAATAATTATGTTAATATTATTTAAGTACATACAGTTTTCTCTCTGGTATCTTCCTAGGTTCAGAATATTTGACTTCCTGATATCCTAAGACACAATTTTTATTTTATTAACTTGAAAACAACACTTAATTTTATTATTTTTGAGGAGCACTGTTTATACGACTACACACTCTAATGCGGCCAGAAGTTCTTGTGTATAGGGATATATTATTATGCATGCTTTAAATCTAATGTGGATTTTTTTTCAAAATTCAGCACATGTATTAAAAGAAAATTATGAGTGCCTTTAATTATGATATAATCTGCTTTTTATATTAATCAAGCTTATTGCCCTTAATTTTCTAAATGGAAAATATACTGCGGGAAATGCCATTAATCCGGGAGAATTTAATACACGTCGTCAAATACTGGGTTATACAGATGATGTTGATTTATTAGGAAGTAGTGCAAAAAAATACGGAAATGTATAGATACATCATAGAAGCTGCGGAAACGCGATGATCAATAGTAAACTTAACATAAATATTGAGAGTAAACTAATTATTTATATTGATAATTAATGATTAAAATTGGTTTCCTATCAATAAGTCACAAGATTGCATTTCAGCCACATACAATAATCAAAGGCAGTAATATAATCTTTGCTGAACATTTAAGAGTTAAGGGATGTTGAACAACATTGTAAAATAATAATTTATTGTTTATTTCAAACCTTTCAATTTTCTGATGTCTACTATTTCCAGTATTACTGTTATTATTACAAAATAAAGGTTTTTAAGTTATTGCATGGCGTTTATCGCGGGCTTTGAGTGCGGCGACCGAATCAAGAAATTCCGTAACGAAACAATATTAACTTTTAATTTATTTAATAAAAAAAAGTCGAAAAATCGAAAAATCGAAAAATCGAAAAATCGAAAAATCGAAAAATCGAAAAATCGAAAAATCGAAAAATCGAAAAATCGAAAAATCGAAAAATCGAAAAATCGAAAAATCGAAAAATCGAAAAATCGAAAAATCGAAAAATCGAAAAATCGAAAAATCGAAAAATCGAAAAATCGAAAAATCGAAAAATCGAAAAATCAAAAAATCAAAAAAACGAAAAATCGAAAAATCGAAAAATCGAAAAATCGAAAAATCGAAAAATCGAAAAATCGAAAAATCGAAAAATCGAAAAATCGAAAAATCGAAAAATCGAAAAATCGAAAAATCGAAAAATCAAAAAAACGAAAAATCGAAAAATCGAAAAATCGAAAAATCGAAAAATCGAAAAATCGAAAAATCGAAAAATCGAAAAATCGAAAAATCGAAAAATCGAAAAATCGAAAAATCGAAAAATCGAAAAATCGAAAAATCGAAAAATCGAAAAATCGAAAAATCGAAAAATCGAAAAATCGAAAAATCGAAAAATCGAAAAATCGAAAAATCGAAAAATCGAAAAATCGAAAAATCGAAAAATCGAAAAATCAAAAAAAAACGAAAAATCGAAAAATCGAAAAATCGAAAAATCGAAAAATCGAAAAATCGAAAAATCGAAAAATCGAAAAATCGAAAAATCGAAAAATCGAAAAATCGAAAAATCGAAAAATCGAAAAATCGAAAAATCGAAAAATCGAAAAATCGAAAAATCGAAAAATCGAAAAATCGAAAAATCGAAAAATCGAAAAATTGAAAAATCGAAAAATCGAAAAATCGAAAAATCGAAAAATCGAAAAATCGAAAAATCGAAAAATCGAAAAATCGAAAAATCGAAAAATCGAAAAATCGAAAAATCGAAAAATCAAAAAAACGAAAAATCGAAAAATCGAAAAATCGAAAAATCGAAAAATCGAAAAATCGAAAAATCGAAAAATCGAAAAATCGAAAAATCGAAAAATCGAAAAATCGAAAAATCGAAAAATCGAAAAATCGAAAAATCGAAAAATCGAAAAATCGAAAAATCGAAAAATCGAAAAATCGAAAAATCGAAAAATCGAAAAATCGAAAAATCGAAAAATCGAAAAATCGAAAAATCGAAAAATCGAAAAATCGAAAAATCGAAAAATCGAAAAATCGAAAAATCGAAAAATCGAAAAATCGAAAAATCGAAAAATCGAAAAATCGAAAAATCGAAAAATCGAAAAATCGAAAAATCGAAAAATCGAAAAATCGAAAAATCGAAAAATCGAAAAATCGAAAAATCGAAAAATCGAAAAATCGAAAAATCGAAAAATCGAAAAATCGAAAAATCGAAAAATCGAAAAATCGAAAAATCGAAAAATCGAAAAATCGAAAAATCGAAAAATCGAAAAATCGAAAAATCGAAAAATCGAAAAATCGAAAAATCGAAAAATCGAAAAATCGAAAAATCGAAAAATCAAAAAAAAACGAAAAATCGAAAAATCGAAAAATCGAAAAATCGAAAAATCGAAAAATCGAAAAATCGAAAAATCGAAAAATCGAAAAATCGAAAAATCGAAAAATTGAAAAATCGAAAAATCGAAAAATCGAAAAATCGAAAAACCGAAAAACCGAAAAATCGAAAAATCGAAAAATCGAAAAATCGAAAAATCGAAAAATCGAAAAATCAAAAAATTGAAAAATCGAAAACTCGAAAAATCGAAGCTGCTAACTGCTCATAACTGATTCTATCTATTTTAGACACAATTTCGGAAAAATTGAATTTGAAAATGAATAATGATCCACAAGAATCCACAACAAAATATGGGACCACCATTGACGCGGTATTTTCCAGATATTTTGAGGATATCAAGTCTCAAACTTATGTTTCTTATTTCAGTTACCATAAACCTATAGTTTCAATGATAAAAATTTCTGAATAACCTACATGTATTGTAAGATAATAAAAATATTTTAAACAATATTAACTTCTCATTTATTCAATAAAAGAAAAAATATTGTTTTCTTATCGGTCACCACGCTCAAAAAGTGTAACTTAAATTAATATCAAAGAAAAAACTTGAATTAATATTAAAGAAAAAAAAATACTGCATAAATAAAATAAATAAATAATTATAATTGCATAAGTTGATAAAAAAATGCTATGCAATAGCTTTACCGCGGCAGTTTCCGAGTGCCACTGGTATTTTTTTCTTCTTCTTATACAGTTATACATTTATTTCTTTTGATTTAATTTCGATTTTGCAACTGAAAATTTATATAATTTACAGTTTTTTTGCTAGTATAATTTGTAACATAGCAACTCCGGTTGCTCATTTTATTGTTTTTAACCTATTTATTTAGTAAAAAGTAAAATATTTACGTGTATTTGATACGCCAAAATTACAAAATATCGCCCTAAAGTATTCAAATTATCCGCAGCTTGCGCTAGTATCGCTTTTGCTTCCCCTACCATAACTTCGCACTGATCGAATAGACCGCAGCCATGTTCTTACATGCCTTAGCGTGCTAAACGTTACTTCGATTAACTCTGTCGTTGGTGGAAGAGCCATAAATATTTTTTAAATCACTTTGTATGTCTGGATAAAATTCACAATGTTTGGTCGCTATATCATTAATGGAGAGCTCATTGTATGCAGAAAGCTCTTTTGTACTCCAGTTTGGTATTCAGCTTCAAAATTGTCGATTCCAAATTTTTCCACTACTTTCATTTTCTAATCGGTAGTGAAAAATAGTATATTGTTTCACGAGTGACGAAAAAATGATTTTCGACGAGTAAAACACTATACTTTTTCTACGAACTCTATTATGTCATGTAGGTACCTACTAAAATGAAAAAAAAAACAAACGTTAGCAAATGCTTTATTTTGTGTTAGGAATAACAAAAAATTAACCAACAATTAAATATTTCAGAAATATTATTTATTATTTAAATATTGATTTATTGGTATATTTGAACAATTGTTCAAAATTATGGGGGTATCACACTCAAGCTTTTTATTTATTGAGGTAGATGCCGACATATTTGTTCTACTGTTAAATGTCATTTCAGATGATGATGCGCCATAATCGGATGAACTAGTAGTTTCCTTATTTTGTACAGATTGTAAAATTTTGGTTTGTATTTGGTTTTTACTGTTCGTGGATTGATCAACATATCCTTCCGCAACACTACTAGATTTCCAACCACCGTGCTTTTTTAACAGAAGCAAGTCACCTCCTGCATCCACTAATAGCGTTGCGGATGTTCTGCGGAAACAGTGCCCAGTGTAATCTTGAGGATTCGGAAGCGTTAAAAACTGAGCAATTTCGTTAGGAAATTTACTGATTTTATTAATTCCAACAACCTGTCTGCTACACTTTCCATTCTGATAGTTAATAAAGAATCTTGAATTAATTTGATCCTTGTTTGCGGGACGTAGGCTCATATATTTTTTAGAAATATCATAAAAGGGTCCAGAAATATGAAAAGAACGCGGAACTTTTGTTTTTGTATTACGGATTTTAACTAACAGAATATTTTCAGTATCCTTTACATCGCTTATTGTTAAATCTTTTAGTCGTGGCAACGACAAGCGCCAGATAATCCAAAAACTAATGCTACCTACAAATATTAGTAGTTATGTATTAAGTATTTGTTAAAATAAAAATAATAATTCCGTTACCTTTGTTATTAAATATTTATAGTCAGGTGCATTCTTTAGGAAAGTCTTTATGTCTTCAGGCGAATTTTTTTTGGATTTTTGGCTTTTAAAACCATCAGATTTTCTTTTCAAAAGCGAACGTAACTTTGGATATTTACTAATATCGACATCATTTTTAACAGAGAGTGTAGTTCTTAGCATCGAATAAATGGACCATAACGTCGACGGTTTAAAATTTGAACATATTTCTCCAAAGTATGCTAGTAGTACAGTTTCCGAAAATGATTTCACTTTATTTTTTTCTCTCCAGTCCAAAAATTTGATATAAATTTCTTCATATCTCTTTTTTGATTTGGCCGGTAATAAATCTGAAGAGGTTTCTTCAGCTTTAAAAATAATTTCTGGGGGAGTACAATCGCTTTCTGACTCAGACATAATGAAAATGTGTTAAATTTAGGACGAACTGAAACTGACAGTTCTCAAAAGTGATAAAACTTCAAATAAACAAATGAAAACCAGGAAACTAGATGTAGATTGTTTTAATTTGCACTATTTTTATACATTTTTATTTTTTCTTTAATTCATTAAAGTTTAGGTAAAAACGCATATAGAATTTAATGAGCATCTTTTTATTTCATTATTAATAATTATAAGCTGCCAAAATATTATACGAGGCGACTGATGTATGAAAATATGTAACAACTTACTTTCGTCACTAGAGATGAAAGTAAACGTTATGGGATTTTTTCACACTAGTGACGGAAATCAAGTTTTCGCTGAAAGTATCCTGTGGCGAAAGATGTCTTTTTGTAAGAGTTCGTAGAACAAGTATTTTTTTATGTTTTTGGGATGTAACAGGCTTAAGGAAAAACTAACAGAGTCTTCGGAAAAGCGTGATATAAGCGACGTAAGGGAATCCAGATATACAATAAATATATTCAACCTAATTTTATGAGATTGTTGTTCGTAATTCGTAATGCATATCTTACGCATTGTTGAATAAGTCATAAAAGCCACTGCCCCCCCAAATGACACCAATGGGTGTTACTAACCTTTATTTCAGTTTTTAGAAATAAATCAATTTTGAAATACTCGTCTTGGTTGGTTGGTTGGTTGGTTGGTTGGTTGCTTCATAGATCACGATATTTTCATGTAATTCCTGAATACTTTCCCATAATCTATCGATGTTTGTTATAAGTCAACTTCTGAATGTTAGTTTAGCTTCTAATATTTCATGATCTGCTTGTTGGATGAGTCAATCTATATGTTGCATTTTTATTAATTGCTTTTTTAATCTTATTTCTTGTTCTTTGTTTTCCTGATTACATTCTAGAAGCGTTAATTGGCTTTGACTCTCGTCTGTGGCTTTTGTAAAAAAAAATTAAAATTTAAAATGCTCTACAACTTCCTTATTATCGATGTAAAAGAGGAACAAGAAACCAATAAAATTTTAAATTAAATTACCGTTAAAATATATTTAACGTAACCTTAGAACATAACCTACCTTACCCTTCAAAAAGAGTATTTCAGTTGAAGCGAGTTTCCAGAGAAAGCAAATTTTCTAAAAGTTGTTTTTGCGTTCCTTCAAGTCGAAAAAATAATTTAGGTACTGCTGGATTACTTTAAATTATTCTTTGTTTTTGAATTTCTTGTGTCGTACATGGATATTCAGTCATTTTGGCTTAGTGTTAATGTCATACACCTAACCATTTTAGTAAATACAAGTGAAGTTGAGATACGTGAATTTGACTTTTTTTTATTGTTTTCAAGCTATCTTATGCGTTAAAAAATAAAAAAATGTATTTTTTTGAGATACCGCTTTTTGGCTTAGAAGGGCAGACTACAAAATCAGCCTATCTTTTTATAAGTTTTATAAGTTTTTTTTATAAATTATAATCATGCGGGTAATTACCCCTAGTACCCCCCGTAAGTCCGCCCTTGTTTGGTAGGTAGAGAGGGGGTACACGTCAACCGACATCGGACTACTTCGAGAATTTCAAGAAGGCGGTAAACAGAACATCTCGAGCCGTGACGTCACTTATAATGGGACATGCACAGACGTGTGGCTCATTGATTTAGCCTTTCTAAAGTGGGTTTCCAGGCCTCACCGTGTTCAGGCTCGGCTCCGCCTCGCCTTTCCATATCTTTACTCGATCTGGAAAACAGTCACTTTACTAACTGGGTATACAATATTATCATTGAGTTGTGCTCTAGAACACCCCAATCAATGAAATGTTCACTAGCACTAGCAGTTGCATTGCGATAATTACACAATATTAAATTTAATTAATTATTATGCAGTGCCCTATAAAGGATATTTTGACGATATTGTACCGATTAAAAGTTGACTGGCTGGAGAATACTTTTTCGCATTCAAAACAAAACACACCCATTTTTTTTTCTTGAAATACAATCAAACAGTGGCGTGCAGTAACATTTTTGGAAGGGGAAGCGATTGTCTAAAAATACAGCAGGCCAGTAAGCACAGCGCCGTAGACGAAAATTTTTCGCGGCACATTCACCATTTTATTAAAATCTTGCTTTTTCCTCAGTACTACAGATATTCGAGATTGAGATTTTTGAAGTGTTACTATTACTTTATTACCTAGTTTAGTACTAGAAGCTATAAAAAACTTACCATTAAACAGCTTCCTTGGTTTATTTAAACGTAGAAAGAAATATTTAACTGGAGTTTTTTTTATTTTTTCCAGCATTTTTCGCACAGTTGACACATCAGTTGACATTTATTTATACTTAAGATCTATTCGCCTATCCACAATGGCTGCAAATTTGTCTATAACATCGTCGTAAAATTTTGGATTTTTTGATAACTGTTTAACAAGCTGTTTTTTAATGGATATAAGGGCTAAATTAGAGAGCGGAGCCTGTCTTCACTTATTGAATTTCGTATGAAACTTTTAATGCGCTTTAAGGCTGAAAAACTTCGCTCAACTGACGCACTTGTGGCTGGGATGGTTAGTAATAATTCACACAACTTAACGACTTCACAAAGGGACTTATTTAAACCAGTTGTTATAAGAAAATTTAACACATTGATGGGCGTCTTTTTGTCACTAATTTCAGTTGTTTCATAAACAACACTTAACTGGGACTTTAATGCTGGAATATCGAAAAAAAATCAATAATTTAATTTTAGTGAATTAAAAGCTTCCGATGGAAATTTTGATAAATCGTACTTACTAATATTAAAATTGCACAATTCAACCAACTTTAATTCGTTAAAGTTTTGAAATCGAGAGTTCATTTGTTGTAAAATATTATTAAAACTTTCGGCGTATAATCGACGATAGGAGGTCTCTCTGTCGCCGACATTATCAATTATAATTCTCTTTTTTTCAGGTTCTAAGCCAATGTTTTGAGTCTTATTCCAGAAGTGTTCAAACTGATCTCGTTTTTCATTCATTTTATTTTTAAAATCATCCATTTGTTTAATGCAAAAGCCAATGTCATTTGACTTTGTCTGTAAAATGTCGAATAAAAGTCAGTAAAAGGGAAAATCTCGGTAAAAATGTTGAGCAAAATATTGAAATCAAAGTTTTGTTTGAGCCAATGCAAATACCCTTTAGCGGCAATAACAGTTTCAGCATCCCATGTTTCTTTATTATCCCAAACGTCTTGAAAAAAATGTATCAAAAAATCACGGGATTCTGCGCAATCTAGATTTGGTGTTCCAACAAACCTCGAACTCAAAACTGTACAAAAACCTAGTGTTCCAACACACCCAAACCTAATCGCAAACCAGTTTCTGTACTGTCAAATCAGTTCCTGGGTCTGAATAGGAACGAATTGGCAAGACATGCGCAAAACGAAAATAAGCTCGTAAATAAATCACGACTAACTGTGGAAATGTGGTGAATATATTCGTTTTGATGGCATCGATCGTAGTCTCTATCGCAATTTGATTTTTATTCATTATCATTATTTATAGTACATTATTTTATACGTGTATCTGTTTACTTATTAATAACGAGATGAGTATTAAGTGAAGAAAGTGAAAAGTACTATTATTCTGACTTAGATACAATAAAAAATTAAAATAATAAGTAAAGTTTAATGAGTTTTATAATTTTTTCATTTACCAAATTCAAAATTGAATATCTGTTATTTCTTTTACTTTAACATTGTTCACAGAGTGTGTCTGACAAAAGAAATTATGTGTTCCAACACAACCAAGTTCCGAATTCAGTCCCAATCCTCGACATGTCGTGGACTAGCCGTCGAGTATCAGTCATCAACAATAAGTTGTGGACTGGTTTGTGTATGGTTCCAAGATTGTTGTTGGAACAAACCTATTGAAACACTGTTTGCACTAAACGTCCATTGTAGTTCCATCGGAGCAACTTTTGGAAACCTTTTTTAAACGTGAATATCCAAAGCGCGAGTTCTTTTCGATGACTTTAAAAAGAAGGAAGCCATACCACTAATCGTCGAAAAGAAAACTTTGCAATCTTTAATATTATCCATGCTTCGCGATAAAACCAAATTAAGTCTATGTACTATACAGTGAACGAAAATTGAATTTTTAAACTTCTCTTTCACTTTAGCTTGAAGGCTTCCTAAATGACCAGCCATTACGGCAGCACCATCGTAGTTCTGGGCAACAAGCTTAAAACCACATTCTAAATTGAAATAATGTCACAAACAATTTTAAACAATGCATCTGCAGTTCGTTTGCTAGTGACGTCCAAAAATCCTAAGAATCGCTCTTGAGGAATGCCATCCAATACATATCGCACAACAATGAATAATTGACTTAAGTTTGCTACATCTGTGGTTTTATCAAGCGCAATTGATAGGAAAGGTGCTTTTTTAATTGCATCACAACGTCGGAAATGCATTTAATTAAATCATTTTGGATTCTGCTTGAGGTACCTCAGAAAGTCGTCGAATTAATGAAATGATTTTTTAGGGTATCATCGTATTTTGCTAAAAAAACTTAGAAGGTCCATGTAATTTCCTCGATTGTCGGATCCAGTTGCTTCATTGTGACCCCTAAAACTTAGTTTATGCTCTCCCAGGAAACAAGTTATATCTATTATATGTTGTAAGATGTCTCTATTTTTTTTACCCTTTCATTGTGAATTTTGTTGCTTATTTTTAAATGATTGTCCAAACTATGTTCAATGCGATAGGTCCCGAATGTTTTTTCTTTAATTGTAGCAGTTATTTGAGATTTGCTATTTACATGTCGTTTTACACTTTTGTGAAAATTATTCAAGTCTGTAATACCGACTGAGTTCCAATGTGTTTTTTCGGCTATATTAAAAAGTAGGCAAGGCCAGCAAAATAATTTCTTCAAAGTTTTGCAGCCAGTTAACCATTCATACTTTCCATAGAACCTTACGTGAAAATGCCTGGTAAATTTTTTGCTGACTTTCCTATTTTCGTCTCTAAATTGATATGATCCTTTAGTCTACTTGAATTAATAATGTCCGTTTTCTCTTCAAAATTTCTACTTGAAATCCTTTTTTCAATAAAGAGCACACAATACAGACACAATTTACCACATTATTATTGCTCACAGGCACAGTGCATAGTTCCTCCATTTTACAAAAAGAAAAACAACTACGAAAAACAAACCGAAATCTGTCTAGTGCAGGGCATAGTGGCGCATTCGTTTGCAAAATTGTTTTGATTCGTAATTTTTTTTTAGAATGTCCGGAAGGCTTTTCTGATTATAAAAGTGTAAGATGACACTCGATATTTGTTGATGTTATTGTTTAAACAACGAAAAATTAATTAAGCCAGAAAAAATTCATTTTTTTGCAATGAATTAATTTTTTTTATATTCTTTAGGATATTTCGAATAAAAAAAGTCCTTACGCCCATCATCGTATCTTTAACCCTTTAATTGTTATGAATTTTTTAAAACCCAAAATTGACGAAAATTCTAATTTTCTTGAATTAAATAATATACCTTAAAATTTAAAATGCTATAATTTTAAATTTTTTACCAAATATTTAAACTATAATATTCAAAATAACCTAAATAAATTTTCAAAATTTGGTTTGTTATGTTTTTTTTTTTAAGCGCGTGTACTTTTAGAGAGAAGTACTTCTATCTCACTTCCAACTCAGGTATAAGATGGAAGAAAGCCCGATGACGCGCTGAATCAATTTTTTTCTGTTTTTCAGAGGTAATAGGTTTAAAAAAATTATTATTAACATTTTTCATAACACTTTGTTATATTTGTCGATTAATAGTTTTGTATCATATGATTTTTTTTACTTTTTTAGATACTTTTGATAACTTTTTTATTTATTAAAGTTAACAGAAACATTTATTTTTATTCATGAAAAAATTATTGTCAGATACTGCCTGAGAAGTAAAATCTTCTTCAACCTTTTTTTTTCAGTACGATAAAAAGGCCAAATGCACTTGTCGTGATCCGTGAAAAATTTCTACCTGTTACAATGAACATAGTAGGCTTACTGGGGTTATAAAATTTTATGATTTCAAAAATATCCAAGCCTTTCTATATATAACAAAAATAAGGAAAAAAAATTTTTTTTCCGCCTACCTCTATTCAAAGTATACATTTCCTAACCTCATTGCAGGGATCAAAGTCATGGTATGTCATAAATGAAATAGTTTATACGGCATTGACGACCTAAACTATATTCTATTATATAAGTATGAATTTTACCGTTTATTTATAGAACACTCTGTATTTTGCAAAATAGTAAAAATCAGTAAATTGTTATTTTAATTTAATGATTTTTACATTAATAATTTGACTTCAATTCATAGATTCATCCGATTTTCGAATTTAGGACAGAAATATTATAGCATGCTATGGTCGATTGACAGATCAGTTTTAAAGTGTGTTACGCTATAATATATCTACAAAATATAAAATAATATTTAAAAAATAAGTGATTCAAGCGAATTTAAAGATATAAATAATACACCACCGGATATTTTGGAACAGGTTAATGCAACAGTTCAATCTCTATTACCCCAAAAATCTAAAGAAAAATACGAAAAACAGTATTTACATTTCAAGCAATGGGCCGAAGAGAAGCATATTCGTACTTACTCAGAAAAATAATTACTCTACCACAAATTAAAAATATGTAGGATGCAAGAATGAAAATAACATGCCTATAATTTATACTATACCTACTTCATAATTTGAGTTCTTTAATAAATTTTGTTTATTAGTTTCATAAATAAATTATTTAAAAATGACTTGTTATTTGAGGGAGGCGAAAAAACATATGTATTACTTGGGAGTAAAGTGCCTTTTCCTCCCTTGGATAATTGTGTGGCACTTTCCTCCCTAGTAATACAAACAGCTATTCCTTGCACGTCGGATGCTTTGAAATTGCATACTTTATGAGCTTCGTTTCAGACTTATATTTGGAGGAATTCAAATCAATTTCAATATGAACCTTTAGACTTCTCTGGTTTTGGTTATGTTTTCTGTGATAATCAAATAAAGCCACTGTATTTAACAAAATCGCTATTACCCGAAGACTAAGCAAAACCGTGCAACTGTAAAAAAAATTGTGCAACGAAAGCTTGTTCGTGTCAAAAACTAAACATTACGTGTGTGGCATTATGCGGATGTTTAATTGAATGTTGCCAATTTCATGTAAAAACTAGTTAGATGTACAGATCGACCAACATAGCTTTGCCTCCAAGAATTGGATGCGCAGTAGACTGGTCGGCGGAGTGGGGCGAGAGGTAATTAATGTCCCGGTGAAAGGTCGAAGTCGGTCTTTGTCGCATATTAACCCTCTCTGTTTATCGTTTGCGCATCTCAGAGGCAAAGCTATGTTGGTCCATCTGTACAAACTATAATTTTATGTAAAATTTTTCTTAATAAATGAATATTACTATTAAATAATCATAGTGGAAAAGAATTAACAACCATAGAAAAAATTGAATACATATATATTGCGTACTCTGTTTTAAAATAAAAACCAGGTGAGTCAACTATGCTCATCGCAACAGGTAGAAATTTCTTTTGAATTACGGCAGGTCTTCTTTTATCTTATTGGAAAAAAGTGAGAAAAATTTATTTTGTAGACAACTCTTGGCAATGATTTTTTTTTTGGATGGAACATTTATATTAACTTTAATGAATAAAAAAGTTATCGAAAGTATCTAAAAAAGTAAAAAAAAAATCACATGATACAAAACTATTAATCGGCAAATATAACAAAGTGTTATGAAAAATGTAAATAATAATTTTTTTTAAACTTATTACCGCTCAAAAACAGCAAAAAATTGATTTAGCGCGTCACCGCTTTCTCTTACCCATCTTATACATTGAGTTGGAAGTGAGATAGAAGTACTTCTCTCTAAAAGTACACGCGCGTAGGAAGCATATTGTTATAACAAAAAAAAACATAACAAACAAAATTTTGAAAATTTATTTAGGTAATTTTGTTTATTATAGTTTGAATATTCGGTAAAAAATCTAAAATTATAGCATTTTAAATTTTAAGGTATATTATTTAACCCATTAGTGCCCACCAGCGCCCTATCAGAAAAAAAATCAAATCAGGTTTTTTTTTAACTAAAAATATCCTCATCATACTTGTACTTACAATAAAAAATGTTTTTTTCTTTTATACTTTTTAAAAAATGTGTGTACCCAAATGAGTACAATGGGATAATAAGTTTTACCAAAAATACTTTACTTTATATTTAGTATTTTGTATGTTAATTAATATAATACTGTAAAGTTAAAGCAACAACTACAAATGAAATATTTTGAAACACTCTCGTTCAATGCACAGAGTCACATTACATTTTTCACATATCCATCTAGCCCTCATATGACATTGACGACATCTGAGCTGGTTCTCAATTTTTTTGGGGAAATGTCCAACCGGATCTTTCAATATACTTCTTGGTAATGAACCAGAAGGCCTACTAGATACAGATCTTCTTTGTACAGCCTTATTAGAGGAGCGTAGATAGTGACGAGTAATACTTCTAACAAATTGCAAAAGATCCACTTTGTGATTGGGGTAAATAATTTTATGTAATCTCCAGGCATTTACAATAGTTACGTTTATCAAGTGAGTAAAGAGAACCCACCACCATTTTTTACCGTGGACAGCAATTCTATAATTATTGACCCCTTGATCTAACAGATCAACACCGCCCATACGGTGGTTATAGTTTTTAAAAAGTTGCGGTTGGGGTACTGAAATTTTCTCTTTTCTTTTCGAAGACCATCTCTTGACTTGTGCTAAAGGTTCGACTGAATCATAGTTTGTAACCATCGTTACTGCACTATTATCATTCCATCTAACAAATAGAAGATGGTTTCTTTTATCGTATTGAAAATCAAAGAATCCACAATCTTTTGTTTTTATTTTCTTGGCAGGTACAAGAGGACATTTTTTTGTACGATTATCCCGTACAGTACCAGTAGCTCGTATTCCATGCTTTCGAAGTGTATTTAAAAGATCATGGCTTGCAAAATAATTGTCGAAAAATAGGACATGATCACTTGGGGTATCAATTACTTTAACAAAATCAAGAACCACTCGTGAACCTAGTGGAAGCGTGGTTTTAATTTTAGTTGGTACTTGACTAGATGACGGTTTAGCTCCACAATATGTATCGAATGAATAGCAATATCCATCCGAGCTACATAAAATCCAGTCTTTGTACCCGAAACGAACAGGTTTACCTCATATAAATTGCTTCGCAGAGTGATGACCATAGTATTTAACCATAGCTTCGTCTATAGACAAGAATTTGCGAAAAATTCCCCGTTGTTGAAACTTTAAATTCAGAATGTTCATAAGTGATCGAATCTTGTACATTTTGTCCTCACTATCAAGTATTCTGTTATCTGCTAAATGTAAATGTTTTTTTATTTCTGTAAATCTGTTTCGACTAATTGCATTCGAAATAAAAGAAACTCCAACATCCTCATTAAGATTCCAATAAAGGCGCTCACGAGGTAATTTATGGTACCCAGAGAAGTGAAGCACACCAACAAACATTTTTAACTTTTCTTTAGTTGTTACCAAGTTATTATTGTTTTTAGATGCCGCATAAATATTGGTTTGATCGACAATATGTTGGAAAACTTTGTCATCAAATAGTTTTTCGAAAATATCTACAGCATGTAGCCCTCTTAGATCATGGCGAAGTTGTTCTAACCGATAATCAGCTCCATCTGTGCTAGGCAACTCTAATACCGTAGGTATTTGCGTCCAATTAGGGTTCCCCTTTAGAAAATGCCATCTCTCTAACAGTGGGGTATTTTTTTTTTTTTTTTTTTTTTTTTTTTTTTTTTAATTTGGTGTCATCGGCGTCGACTACTATGGCCATTAGCCTCGTGTTCTGTGTAGGCTTTGTTACTGTTTCCCAGCGCCACTTTAGAAACAGCACTGTTAATTAGAACCCAACAGTGAATGGTCGAGTGGGGAATCCTACCTATGCATTAGAATTAATATTTAATTTTTTAATTAAATAAAAATTCCTGCCACCGGTGGGATTCGATCCTGAGACCTATCCAAATTTTCAATCGTATTGTCTGGTTGTATAATTTGAAGATCCGTCAGTGACAAGTCGTCTTCTTCTTCTTCAAAATCAATCCCATTGAGGTCAATTTCCACCTCACCTGTGGAATATCTTCTGGTAGGTTTGCAACTAATAAATCGTCTTCATCGAATTCTTCCTCGTCCGTTTGATAATCCACTTCTGGTGGAATTATAACGACATCAAGTTCTGAATTACCAATATTTGCCTGTTCAACAGCATCAACTGCAGAAGCTAAGGTTTTGAATCTTTTACCATAAAAAGAGCTAGTTGGAATTTCGTTGATGTCCATTGTAAAATGTTCCTGGAAAAAATATCCAGTGTACTCATGTGCCCAATGTACTCAAACGAGTACGCCGAGATTTACATCAGAATAACAAACAAACCTAATATCGTAGAACTATTTACATATGATCATAATGTTGACACATAACCTATAAAACATTTTTAACCACATACTTTGATTTATTTTCTTTTACTATACGGAGAATGGTCGCACTGCGCAGCTTTCTGAGTGCCTTTTAAAAGGAGATAGAAAACTCCGCCATTTTGAACCCTTATTACGTGTTGCCTACATCTTGGCGCAATATTTTTAATAGGTGCGTTTTAATCATCCGCTTCTGCTTCGGAATTGTCGGTTTTCTTGTTTTAATCTGACAGGTTAAAACGACTAAACCGACAATTCCGGAAGCAGAAGCGGATGATTAAAACGCACCTGATATTTTGCTTGCTGCTGTCAGTGTCAGTGAATATTATTTTTGAAGTCACAGTTTATTGCTAAAGAATCAGTTAGCTCACTCGGACCAGTTGAAAGTTCCAAAATAACATCCACTCCAGGGATACAAATTCAGGATACGCAGAAGACTGCTGTTTTATTATAGGCGGTTGTCATATATTGTATTATCCGAGTTGCACAGTGTATAAACTGAAACATTGAGATCCAAAGTGCCGACGCAGAGTGAGCGATCTGATTCTTTAGCTGTAAACTGTGTCACAGGGTTCAAAATGGCCGCGCCCTATGTTGGGCGTGTCGGACCTCTCTCTTGCCTCGTATAGTAATCAAAGTATGTGTTTTTAACACATTTATCCTATAACACTTATTTACAATGTCGGTCATACAGTTCATCAAATTTCTAGAGGTGTTCGACGCCCAGACAGAGAACGCGCTACGTGTGACTAAGATAGCTATTGTACAGTCTGCTAAACAAGTTATTTTAAATAGTTTTTAATATTTTTAGGTAATTAAATTTTAAAAGTGTGGAATAGTTTAGGGATTAAATTGGTCTGATTGGACTTTCTTAGAACGTTTTTAAAAGCAGCTAAAGATAGTATGTAGAATTGAAAATAATTATTATGCCATAAAAGGTGTTTTGGAATTCCTTCAACCTTTTGAAATTGAGTCAGAAAATATAAATTTTATAGGATAGCGGAAAATACCTATAATTTTTTTGTAGGCCTTTGTAAATCGTGGAAATAGTTTATATTTTATTTCTACCTTATTAAGGAAAATGGTACCTATTATTAATAACGGTTGTTTCTGAAACATTACTAAAATTTTCGAAATTTTGTTTTTCTACAAAATAATAAACTATACTATTTAGAAAAAAATTTATTTCTCTTATAATTTTATAAAAAATAACAGGGGAATATTTACATTTCTTGATCTATTAAACAAAACGATAAATTATCTCGACGAATGACACCATGTTCTAGTACGGAAGCTAGCTTTACATTTTTGTTGGTGGTTTCATGGGTTTCATATCAATTTTTTGTGATTGTAGTTTACACGTACATATATCTCTTAACACTTGTTTGCTTTATTAAAAAAGTGTGTTGTTGTGATTTACGTCGAAATAAGTCAAAAACAACTTGAAACCCCATATAAAATCAAAAAGGAGAAACGGAAAAAAATTGAGCCTGTAAATGAACACAACTCAGAAACAAAAATAGCTATCTAATAATAAAAAAATAAAATTTGATTCTTGTGCAGCTTCATCTATATCATTAACTGTTTTTGGTTTTTAATGGTTTTTCTTGGTGATGAAAATTCCGATATCTCACGGTTATCGATTCTTTTTTTCTCTCCAGAAATGCGGACGACAGTGTTTTTAGATACTCCTGTGGCTGCAGCAACACGATCATTTACATTTTTAAATGGTATTGAAGGTGAATTAAAGTTTCCTTCTCTTCTCATAAACTCTATAACATTGGCTATTATTTCGCGAGATTGACTGTTAATCACGCGGCCTCTTAATTTGCTATTAAACTCCATACTTAGGTTCTATTAAACTGTAATGAGCAAAAAACACAAACGAAAATAAAAGAAATGTTTTAGCGAAATTTACATCTGACATTTACGTCTGAATGAAATAGTGAAATACTTGATGCGCAGAGTGTACTTTCATTGCGTAAATCCGTCGGGATGCCTGTCAGTAGTGCTTTCCCTGTCTAGCCATCGAAAGCCTCTAGAAATTTGATGAACTTGTAGTGTATAATGTCAACTCACCTCTAATTTCATCAACAACACGTAGAAGCACGGCACTGATATATACTGCCAGATTTAACAGGATAACAATTTTTGAAAACGACTACTACAGTTGTCGTAAAATAACACTTGTAAACAATGACTTTATGTTACATTTACAAAATACGGCGTTGTGTGGCGTTGCGATCGCGATATTGTAGGTGTACTTAAATGAGTACACTGGGCGTTAATGGGTTAATTCAAGAAAATTAGAATTTTCGTCAATTTCGGATTTTAAAACATTCATAACAAAGGGTTAAAGATACGATGATGGGTGTAAGGACTTTTTTATTTGAAATATCCTAAAGAATATAAAAAAATTAATTCATTGCAAAAACTGCATTTTTCTGGCTTAATTAACTTTTCGTTGTTTAAACAATAACATCAACAGATATCGAGTGTTATCTTACACTTTTATAATCAGGAAAGCCTTCCGGACATTTAAAAAAACAAATACGAATTAAAACAATTTTGCAAACGAATGCGCCAGTATGATCTGGTCTAATCTGAAGTCTACGATTTTCCTCACACGTCCATTCGCGGTGCGAATTGCAATATGCGTAAGGCGACGTAAAAATCGCTGCCTCTTGACCGTATTTTACGTGTTCAAACAGACTAATTACTGTCGCGGCAAAGCAGGGTCAATAACATGAAGTATATGGTGTGCGTTTACACAATTCATTTTCTCATGGGTGGTGCGTGCGTTTACACATTACACCAATGAATTGTTAGTACATTTACAAAGTTTACGTAATGTTTCCGAGAAAATATAGTACCTAATTTAATATTAATTTTTATGCATTGTAAACTAAAAAATATTAATTTTTGAATCTCAAAGTTTAGGAAAGCGGTGCTTCCCCCGCTTCCATGGACCGCACGCTTCTGCAATCGAATAATAATATACCCCGAGCAATAGATCTAAATTCTCAACTCAAGCCACAAAACACCCACAGAAAAAACCCTACTCAAGCAAATAAGTTTGAGGTTAAGTTTATTTCCAAGAGACAAGACATTTTAACAAGTGGCGACACGGCACGAGATGTTCTGTTTACCGCTTTCTGAATTTCGCGGTAATGTGTATATGCCAGTGGTGTTTCATAGAACAAGTAATTTTAAATTGTTACTGGCTGAACCGGACAATCGCATGTATTTATGGAATAAAAATAACTATTAAACAATTTTTATAATATCCCAAATCATAATTCTACAAAATTGTTAATAACATTATAAAATAATTTTGTAAGCCAATGTATCGCATCAATTTCTGTGTATGAAATGAGAGAACTGCGAAAAGCCTTTCCAACTTCTGTTTCTGCTATAACAAAAAATTCAGAAAAAAAAAAATGAACCACCCATTAAATTCCGTAGCATACTTTAAAATAAATTACGAGCAGAAAATGATGAAGATTGCGAAGTTTAATAGTTGAAGGTATCTATTCACGGAATTATTCATTAAAGGTTAATGAAAAAACTGATTCACTGGAAATAATTTATGTTACCAGTCAACTGTCAAGTCGGCTTCCAGCTAATGACTCAACGTGATAAAATAACGGAGAATATGAACTTTGGCAGACGTTTTATGAAATCTGCAGATACGAAAATACTTTTGATGTTTTAATTAAAAATTCAAATAGAAATATGAATCTGATGTAAGTGTAGATGGATAAAAGTTGTTAATTATATATGACTTTGGAGAAAAAAATGATATAATATTTGTTCTGCTGCACATATATAAATACTCAATTCTAATTAATAATAATATAAGCTATGAAGGGAATCCAACCTCTCAAATGTGGCCATCTTCAAATAGGATGTTATTCTTTATTATAAGTAATTGTAACGGTAAGATTCACAATCTTACTGACTTTTAATTTTTAATTGTATTATTCCTTTCCGATTTGTTAATTTCAAATTCAACTTCAAAACTGACATGCGCACTTTGACCATGTTAGTGTAACCGCCATTTTACGTATTATCCTTTGCTTGGTGCGACATTTTTGTTCAGCCTTACGTATTTAGTTTTTTACAAAGTGTTGCTCGTAAGAACTGTTATCATCCACTTTCACAGATGTGGCTTCTGCGGAATTCCAAAAGGAGTCTGCTGGTTTCCTCCTATTTTTACCAACTATTCTTTATCTTGCCACCCTTAGTTGGGCTGCTTTCATTTGGTGCAGGATTGGATGGCAGTGTAATTTGTACTGGTGGTGAATCCACTACCATTCCCGATCATCAGGATGACTGGTGTAGTTTTGGATTGTACGTCTTTGATAGGAATAGCCAGTTTGGCCATTCCATCAGTTCTTTATTAGCTCCACCTCCGATTCAAGAGCAATACCTTTCCGCGGTCTCCTCCAAGCCCAATTTGGGGAAGCCGCTCCATCACTCAGAATTGATCACCCCACTCTGGGGCTTCTACCACTTTTTCTTTTCTTTTTCCCACATACAGTTATTAACTAATTTTTCGTAATTTTTAAAAAAAATTTTACTTCGTGTAACTTTTAATCCCACTCTAAACATTACTCATTAATATCAACTGTACCTCTTGCACCTCATATGTTAAGTTAATTTTTATATAGTAGATTTAGTGTATCTACAATTTGTATTTCACCTTTAGAAACCAGTTAAGATCTTAGGTATGTATATATGTCTAGTTAATACTACCAACTTTGTTAATTTTCACTCAACTTGTTATAGGCTTGAAAATGGCATTGTAGCCGAATTCGGTCGCCTTGATTAATTAATATGTGTATGTGGGATTGATTTGGAGTTGTTTATTTTCTCTAACAATAATATAAGTAGGGGAGGTTTTTCCATTGTAGTGAACACCCAGTTACATTTAATAAAAACAAATTATTTTAAAATAATAACAAAAAAATATTAAACGAAAATAAATCAAACTCAAATGTGATCAAGACGTAAAATAAAACGAATAAATCTTAAATCCAATATCACATAAATACCAACGACCATTTCCCTTCGGAAAACAACCACTCCTTTGGCTAATACCACAACAGGTACTGAATTATATCCGGAAAGACAGCAGTGATGTAAATTAAATCTCAACCAGGCCCATGACACTCCCTGGGCGGGAAAAAGACGCGCAGCTTTTACTGCGCTGACGTTTTAGGGGTATAACCTATCACTTGTCATAAATCCGGTTAAAAACTCGCTACCATGCGCAGGCAACCCATATTTCGTACACAAATATAAACTTTTGTTTACAATTTATCGAAGTAGTTTTTGTTACATTCACAGTTTAAAAACGGAAAATTTGTTATTTTGATAGTGGATTTAGATCAAAAATACCCCAAATACACTTCAGTGTGTGTTTTATCCTTATTATTGCTCGTTTTATTTGAGGACATTGGAATAAATAGAGTACTAAAAGTAATCAAGTTAAAAAGGTGTGTTATAAAAACAAAATACATTGCCTTCGACTGATTTATGTTTAATATGTTTCCGTGAAGTATTTCCATCATGCTAGTTACTTGAATGGTTGTAAATTGTACGTGTATAAGTGATAAAAACATCTAGTGCTTTGTGCTTCCTTTTTTTTTTGTTGGTGTCCCAGCGCAGCATTCCTAGCCAGCAAAAACATTAACATTGTCTACATTCAACCCATTTACATGTACATGATTTATCAGCTACAAGCAGAATACAATATTTCTCTGCAAAATGTAAACAAGGCTACAAGGAAAATTGCTCATGTATAAATTCAACAATTAAATCAAAATATGTTATTTTTAAAGGACTTATATCAACTATTATGTTAATTATAAATATTATAAGTATTTGTAACAAAATAATAGTATATTAATAAACCTTTTGCTACTCCAAAAAATATATTATTTATTATCAGGTATCAAAAATATGTGTACCTATAGAAATTTGTTGAAATGTTCTATTGCTCTTAATATTTTTAATGGGTTCTTATTATAGTTGTAAATAAAAATCAACACTTTTTATCCACCTATTTAACACTTACAAACGTATGCATAGTTGTAAGGATCCATAGCCTCTTAATGTTTTACATTAGAAATAAGACCTGTGATGTCACATTAAATCGTGAATATGAGGTAAAGGATTTGGGAGTTGTCTTTCAGTCTAATTTGAAGTTCAATAACCATTTTTTACACATAACTAAAAAAGCAATAAAAGCATAAGGTTTTTAAATCAGAAATATAAAAAAATTTAGGATTACCACCAAAATCAGATTATGTAATGCCTTAGTAAGACTCCATCTTGAGTATGTTTCACAAATATGGATGCCCTTGCAAGCAACACAAAGTGATCATATTGAAAAAGTAAAAAAATATTTTTAAGGTACCTTTATGTTATAAAAAATACTTGTACCCTTATACCTAAGATCTCGTACCTATAAAACTATGCTCAATAGTTTTAAGATTAAATCTATTTTACAAAGAAGAAAGCAACAGGCTGTGATATATTTTGTACTCTATTTTAAGTACAAAGATTGTGAATTGATTGACTATATAAATGTTAATTAATCTAAGAAACCTAAGTAACAAAAAATTATTTGATTTAGATCTAAGAAGTATATCTACTTTTAACAAGATGATGGCTGTTACAAATGAGTTTCTTAGCAAGATCCAAATAGATATCTTTAATGTTAGCCTAAGAAAGTTGAGGACTGTACTAAATTAAGTTCACTAGATATAAAGGTTTGTTTTGTTTTTGGTCTTTAATTTCATGTTACTCAACTCTACATGTAACTACTATTAATTTTTTTGTAGTATACAATAAATAAATTATACCTTATGGTTGCTTTCAAACAATTCTGTGTGTAGTCACTTAAAGTCAATTTTAAATTAGTGGTTTTACAAGAATGTCAAATAGTAATATGTATTGTGTCTATGAATTTGCTGTGTGTAATAAATGGCCAATATACATAACTTTGATATTTTTATCACAAGTGTAAAAACTACGAAAACCATATATATATCGTTCCCATTTTAAAATAAATTCAAATTAATTCATAATAAAAAATAACGATTTTAGTCTGCCATACTTGAACTCATTCACAAAAACAAGTCACTGAGTATATATTTGTAAAAAAACTACACTAAATATGTCTCCGTTACAAATTTTTAAATTTAAAACTACATACTTTCCTATAGATTTTGCAGTACCTAAATAACGTATAGAATAAATTTTTACAATATACTAGAAAAGTTTTAGATTAGAGTAATTCTTAAGAAATAAAGTAATACCTCTATTTTGTTACTCTAACCTTGTGTGTTATATATTTCCCTTGACAAACTAACGTTATATTTTGAACTAAAAGTAATTAAACTTTTCACCAAAAAGTAATATTTCACATATATAAAAAAATTTAAAACGGTTCTGTCCTTCTTACATTTGCGAAGACTGCCCTGATATCTAATCTATTTTCTTCTTCAAAGTAATTAAGTTGTTCAACCGTTGTCTATAAAGGTATCTCACATCTCCCTCATACACACGAATTTGAAAAGCAGCAGAACAAAAATGCAACTACCCATGTATACCAAGTCCGTATAAAGAAAACTTTTCATATCCCGTAAACGTCAAGTGTCAACTAAAATGTCTACTTTTAAAGATCAAACGTGTCGCCTCAGAGTGCCAATACTGATTGGTAATATATACTGGGTTTCAACACTCTACCTTTGATTTTGCTCACTAAGGAGAACATCATTCTTGGACCGTTTTTGTCCTTATTAGGACTATTCAGCAAGAAATAGATAGGTTCTCAATTCCAGTCTCTAATGGAATTAACAAATGCTACACATTTCACCAGTATACAATAAAGTTAGTTGCGAAGAGAAAAAAATTCAAGTAGTGAAATGGTGTCGCCATATGTTCCTAGTAAGCAAAATCAAAGGGCGCTGTAGTAACCAGTTAGAAAACTAGGTGGAACCAAAAAATCAGGCTGGCAATTTGTAAACGAAAATAGGAACTAGGAACAGATGGCGACACCATTTCATGACAGAAAAAATTGGTTGTACTGTCCTATATGGGCGGTGTTAGCAAGTAATTATTTTGTTTTTAGTTTTTCTTTTATGTGTTGTTGCCTAAATGATAAATTAACTGCCCCAGACCTACTAGATGACTTGTTTATTTTAACCACGCGATGGCAGGTGGTAAGAATTTCGTGATTAGTAGAGTCAAAAAATGCTGGACGGATATCGTTGAAATCCGAGGAGAATAGCTTTTATTTTGAATGATTTAAAAAATATATAAATTTACAATGCTGGACGGATATTGTTGAAATTCGTGGAACAGCTTTAATTTTGAAATTATTTTAGACATATTAATTGGAAAATTTTGGACGGTTAGTGTTGATATCCAAAAAACAGATTGTGTTTTAAATAATTTTAAAATCTTGAATAAAGTGTTAGAAATAATAAGACATGAGGTATTGTGTCACTTATTTGAAAATGCAAGGTTTTGTCTCTCGTCTCAGAAAGTGACGAGCGAGCGTAGCTTGTTAAATTAGAGAGGATGAGCAGGAAACGTTTTCAAAATAATTAGCGTGGTAAGAATTTGGCTGCTGATCTTGTAGTGTTGTTATTTTTATTTTATACTTTTTGTTTAATATTTTTATAAATTAAAATAATACAAATTAATAACCAGTCTTCACATAAAAAAGAGAATATTTTGAGAGCTAAATATAGAACAGTATGGCCATATTAACGGGTAAACAAATTTTTGTGTGATTACTAACTATAGTACTGTAGAAAACATCGACATTCAAGAGCGGGGAGTGCGGGGAACTGTTGCGGTAGCAGAGTACCGTCAGCGCTTTTCCAGGCAGAATGATTTGAGTCGCCTTGAATGCCTAGTGTGATCACCTGTTGCTGTCGGCTGATTCTCACGCATTGGTATCAGTAATTACTTGGTAATTAAATAATTATTTGACTTAATAATAATTAATAAAATCTAACAGACATGTATAATTTATTGACCTTGTAGGATGTTGTAAAAATAAATACATCAGGTGGTTTTAATCTAGACATATTTGTTCTAAATAGTGCAAAGTTTGCTTTGGCTTTATTAACAATTTATTAATAATCACAATAACATAGTGTTGTAATGTCGCCAATACTGCGAAACAAACTTATTTCTATACAAACCATTAATAAGTGTAATATGTGTGCACCTGACCTATTATTTTATTTGTTCTTATAAATTGTGTTGGAAAAATTTTATTTCAATATATATTTTTTAGAACCACGTACTATTTAGTCTCATAATTTTCAGAAATTACCTTTAATAACTGTCATTTATCCTGCAGAAGTTTCATAAATTTTATCTTTCTGAATGACGTATTCAGTGACAGATAAAAAAATAATACGATTTTATTAGTTTATATTTTCAGATTAATTTTAAATCGAGCCGTCATTTTATCGTCCTCGATGTTTTTCTTTTCTAGTTCATAAAGTCTCAAGTTTTCATGAAGGCAAAATATATCCGATTACAAAATCTCTAGCGGCATTACTTCGGAATAAAATTTCCACAAGTTTTGGCAGTTGACCTAGATGTATATTTAGGTAAAATGATTTTCCAGTCGCAACACCAACCATGCATAAAATCGAATAAAGTTAAATAGACAGATGCAGAGGCGTAGCCAAGAATCGTTTATTCGTATATGGCTAAATAATTTTATGAAAATAAAAAATATAAAATTAAATATAACGTATAATTAAATCAAATCAAAATTTTATAATATTTCTATTTTTTGTATAGTTCAAGAAATTGATATGTGATATAGAAAGTTAAAATTCTGTAGGATGAATGACAGTTATTAAATTAATTTCTGAAAATTATGGAACTAAATTGTGCATCGTTCTAAAAAATATATATTGAAATAAAATTTTTCCAACACAATTTATAAGAACAAATAAAATATTAACTATTATGATTGGTATTTCTTTAAATGCCACCACTTCCAGCCAGGTGCACACATATTAAAACATCCATATTTCCTAGTGAATTTAAAAGAACGAGATTAACACCAATTTTTAAAAAAGGGGATAAAAATAAAATAGATAATTATCGTCCCATAGCCATATTAAATTGTACGGCGAAACTGTTTGAATTTGTAATATATGATAAACTGTACGCTTACTTTCAAAAATACATATCAACCGAACAACACGGATTTTGTCGTAAAAAATCTGTAGATACAAATTTATTAACTTTAAGTGATAAAATATCAAAATGTGTCAATTCTCGTGAGCAAGTAGATTGTATTTATACTGATTTTAAGAAAACCTTTGATAAGGTAAATCACAATATTCTTCTAGCTAAACTGAAATATTATGGTCTAAGCGATCATCTAATAAATTTCTTTATGTCTTATCTAAAACTAAGGTATCAATACGTAATGTTTGGTGGTGAAGTATCTCATACAATTCTCGCAGGCTCTGGGGTCCCTCAGGGCTCCAATTTGGGCCCTCTACTTTTCTTAATATTTGTTAATGACCTTCCTCTACGTATTACATCAGACTGCCTAATGTATGCAGATGATCTAAAAGTTTTTAAGAAAATATCCACCCTAGATGACTATCTAGACCTTCAAAATGACTTAGACTCAATTTCGGATTGGTCATTTGAAAATAAATTACATTTTAATCTTTCCAAATGCAAGGTTATTACATTCAGTAACATTCGAAATCCTCAAAATTTTATCTACACAATGCAAGGATCAACACTAGAAAGAGTGTCAAACATGACCGACTTGGGAATAGTTTTTCAAAATAATTTCAAATTTGACGAGCATTTAAATGAGAGATTTCAGGCAGTAAGAGTGGATGGATTTTCCAGTAGATGGCAAGCTATCGAATATGGGGTACCACAGGGATCTATACTGGGTCCTATTCTTTATAACATATATATAAATGATTTGTTTTTACAGGGAAGTATAGGAAACATAACTGGGTTCGCGGATGACACAGCTATTTTCTATTCTGACGATAGCTGGATTAACTTAAAAACTAAAGCGGAACAAGACTTTCTAATTATTAATAAAAAATTATTGACTATAAATATAGAAAAAACACATTGTTTACCATTTAGCTGCAATTCATATGGTGCACCACCGTTTGATCACCTAAAAATTACTGATGGCGGAGACTCTTTTTTCATTTCAAATAAAAATAAAATTAAATACCTTGGAGTAATAATAGACCCTTTTTTAAAATGGAACCTACACATATCCTACACGGTAAATAAACTACGCAGTATTTTGTACAAATTCAAATTTTTAAAAGATATTTTACCATTACACCATCTTAAAACCCTTTATTGTGCTCTAGTTGAAAGCCATCTTCGATATGCAATCACTGTGTGGGGTGCAGCTTTGAAAACACCTTCACTCTTTAGAAGTCACACAAAGGCGATTTCTGAAGTTAATTTATTCAAAAAAATCTAGATATCCTACAGAAACCTTGTATACCGAAACAAAAATAATGGATATAAGACAATTGTATTTTTTTTGCTGTAGCAACAAATATCATGGTCTAGTATATC
This sequence comes from Psylliodes chrysocephalus, assembly GCA_927349885.1. NCBI lineage: Eukaryota > Metazoa > Arthropoda > Insecta > Coleoptera > Chrysomelidae > Psylliodes > Psylliodes chrysocephalus. The sequence continues at coordinate 7,280,942 of OV651818.1, forward strand.
ATGAATATAATACTAGACAAAAATGTCGTTATTTAGCTCCATTAATGTTCAAAGTGGTTTCACAGAGATCATTTTCCTATTTCGCACCCAAACTTGTACACTTTTAAAAAAAGACTAAAACAATTTATTTTAGCTAACTCTTGCAGTATGATCCATGGTTATTTTGAAAATTAAACATTATCCCAAAAAAAAAATGATTGTGCAGGTTTTTAAGTTTTTAAGATTTTAGATTATAGATTTTAAATTTTTGAGTTTTTTATATTAAAATATTAAAATAAAAAATGCTAATATAATTTATAGCACCTACATTATGTTATATTTTTAATTTATTTATGTTTAAATCGATTTTAGTAATTTATGTTACTTTTAAATATTATTTTAGATTTTAAATATATTTCTTTTGTTTTTTCGAAACAAGCGTTTATACGCTTATCGAGTATGTTTTATTCACAGATACCGTTTTTTAAATTTGTATAATACTATGTAATTGTAATTATTATTGTATTTTTTTGTGAATAAATTATTATTATTATTATTATTTGTGAATAAATTATTATTATTATATATATTATTATATTATTATTATTATTATTATATTATTATTATATCCATAACATTACCAAAGAAGCTAACAAATTGTTAGGCTTTTTGAAACGCACGACTAGGGACTTTACAGACACACACTCAATTAAAAATGTATTTTTTGCTCTCGTTCGTAGTAAATTAGAATATGCATCCACTGTATGGGACCCTACACAACAAAATTTAAAACAAATTTTGGAAACTATTCAAAATAAATTTGTCAAATATTTATACTTTAAAAAGTATCATACAAGTCCAGGATTTGTTTCATTTGGACCTATTAGAAAAGAGTTTGAAATTGAAAAATTGGAACATAGACGCTCTATAATCAACCTTGTCTTTTTACATAAATTATTAAATGGATATTTGGACAGTCAATATTTATTGAGTCAAATAAAAATCAATGTTCCAATAGCAGGTATTCGTCCCCGTCAATTAACTTTTCGTGCGGATAATCATGGTCTAGTAGAAAAAATTTGTCTTTTGTTTAATGTACACTCCGAAGGCATTTCTTGCGGTATTTTTGATGTAGCTATAAGCACAGATAGAAAGGAACTTAACAAAATTGTTGGGCTCGATTAAAGAGACATAACCTTGTAGGATTTCCGTGGCCTTGGTGTGGGGTTTTGCAGTTCTTTAATGAACTTTGTTAAAATTTTGTAGTAGCGAGGTTTGTTTATTTTAATTTCACTTATATATTTAATTAGATATTATGTATTTTTGTTGATTTCTATTTTCGCTGATGTAATTAGGCTCATGCCTGTTTGTTTCTGGAATAAATAAATAAATAAATAAATAAATATTACACATATTAATGGTTTGTATAGAAATAAGTTTGTTTCGCAGCATTGGTAATATTACAACACTGTGGTATTGTATTGTGTGATTATTAATAAAGCCAAAACAAACCTTGTATTATTTAGTAGAAATAGGTCTAACTTAAAACCACCTGATGTATTTATTCTTACAACATCCTGCAAGGTCAATAAATTATACATATCCATATCGTATATTAACAATGATCCAAAATGGAGTATATATTATACAGTGCTTATTTTTCATGTTAGGCATACTACTAGTATACAAGTTAATAAAATGGCAACAGGGCAATAGTCAGTTGTCGCGTCGACTAGATATTAGCCGAACCGAATGTGAGACACAAAGCTAGAAAGTATAGTAATAGCGGGGATATCGTAGTTGCCATATTTTCGCTGTAAAATCACGGCTATGCCTAATACAAAATAATAAGTACTGTATATGTGAATAAAATTTATAATACTCTTCCTTTTTACTTGAAAGTTAAAGACTTAAAAACTAAATTATTAAAATTTTTAGTTAATTTATATCCGAACACGTTAAGTGAATTCTTAAACTCATAATACTTTTTGTGCTATGTTATAATGCCATTATATAATAATTATAATAATACTCTCCCTAATTCACCCCCCTACGAGTAAATTACAACCCTTGAAGCCGACTGAATTTGTGTGGAGGAAGGGATGGCTATAATTATTATTTGCCGTAGCACTCTGGGGCTACTTAAAGATGATTCATGGTGCCATTTGACTAACAAGTGATTGAAAATAATTTCTTTCATATTCTGTCTGCTAGACCACAAGTCCACCCTGTACCAATTGGAATCAACATGTGATACATTTTTGGAATCAGCTCAGCTAGAGTAATCCGAAAATTGAGACAAAATGGGGGTGTTCCATTAAAAAAAAATGACGGTGACGCCATTACTCGAAAGTAATTCACCCTGTATATTAGATTATTATTTTAAAATACGGTAAATTAAAATCAAAAATCGACATGTTTCAGGATGATTTCTTAAAATGGTCTATTTAGCTAAAAATGAATTTGTTCCATACTTTACGGACACACTGTATGTACCAAACCTGAAATTCAACTTATTATCAGTTGAGTGTGTCCTAGTAGATAAAGAATTCACAATGATATCGGGCAATAAAAAAATGTGAATTTCTGGACAGAAATGGCAAAGGGCCATATCAAATAGAACAAATAAATTGTACATTATGGATTTTGTACAAGTCAACACAACTCCTAAAGTTCACGAGCAAAACATGAATGAATTGTGTGTCACGGATTCAGCAAATAATATATCAGAACGTGATCCTCCTGAAGTTGGTTATGACGTCTCAACCTGTCATTTAGTTGACACCCTTGGCAGCCTTCAAGTTTGGCATAATCGACTCGTCTACCAAAACATAAATTAGATAAAATCAGTTTTATTGAGAAATAATATTGAATTCATGAATATTACATTTGCATGTGAAAAGTGTCTCTCAGGCAAACAACACAGACCACCATTTCCTAGAAGTGAGTATAGAGCTACACAACTTTTAGAAACAATCCATGTCGATGTTTGTGACCCTATGAAAACTGGTCCTTTAGGAAATGCAAGGTATTTCGTTGTTTTAAAAGATTACTTCTCATCTTATCGATGGGTATATTTCATGAAAACGAAAGGGGAAGTAAAAAGAAACCTGAAAAAATGTATGCCTTTGGTTGAGAGAGAAGCAAATGCGAAAATTAAAATACTAAGAACTGATAATGGTCTACAATTCGTTAACCAAGAAGTAAGGAAAATATTATAAACTAAGGGTATACGTCACCAAAGGTGAGTAGTTTACACCCCTCAACAAAATGGTAGAGCGGAACGAGAAATAAGAACCCTAGTAGAATCAGCGAGAACTAAGATACAGGGTATGCACAAAAAGTTTTGGGCAGAAGCCATAAATTATGTTGCATATACATTAAATAAAACTGGTACAAGCTCAGTAAAAGATAAGTCACTCTATGAATTATGCCATAAGAAGATAATTAATTTTAATATTTTTAAAGCCTTTGGACAAAAAGTGTCTGTACATATACCCAAAGAAACGAGACTAAAATGGGATGCCAAAAATAAAGAAGGTATTTTTTTGGGGTACGGAGTAAATGTTAAAGAATACAGAATATTTTTTCCTGAAACAAACAAAGTATAATGCCATAATATTTTTACCAGAGCGAAATGAAAAGAAAATTGAAGTAGATAGAAGATGTATTCCCGAAATGATACAAGACATAAGTGAAACTGAAACGGTACACGGAAGTGAAAATCAAAGTATTGGTGAAAATTTTTCTGATACAGAAGCTTAAAGCTCGGCTGAAAACAACCCAGAAACAATCGCCAAGCCAATCGAAGAAAGTAGGTATAGTCTAAGAAAAAATCGAAATCCTCCAACCAGGTTAAAGACGTTCACCAGACGCCAGCACTTAACTTTAAGCGCTAAACGGCCGGGCATTAACATCCGGCAGCACGAGAACTAATTTGCGGCGGAGAGAAGTGTTTTTTAGGCGCCTCTCCCGCAGCACACCCGCCTACCTTTCGGCATTGGGTTTGCTTTTCCTCCCAATCTTTAAGCGAAGCCACTGTCAAGGGAACCCATCCCATCTTCCACACTCCAAAAATGAGCGGGGAAATAAGACCGTCGACCTTTATTTCGTATTTTTACATACATATCTAAGGTGTGTTTTGCAAAGGGTATAATGTTTGTGCTCTTATTCTACTAACAAATATCTTAGGTCTAAGGCGTTTGGTGTGGCACAACATTAATTTGGTTGGGAGTTGGGTAGGGGCCGCGCACAGATTTTCCCGCACCAATTTTCGGGTCATTTTGATTTTTAGAATGCGCACTGTTTTTTTTTTTATGAAGTTGTTTGATACTTTATGTGTGAGCCGTTCCCGTCCACAAGCGCAGGTCTATAGATATGTTAGAAATAAATAAAAAAAAGGGGTATGAGGTTTTTTGTTTGTAAGGAAAAAAGAGTGGGGTAGGGTAATATGGTAGGTGAAACAGAGGGAGAATAGTTTTGTTCTGAAGCTAGTATAGTCTATTAATCATCGTTCTCATCGTGAATTATGGCCTCTCCCCATTGATTTATCCAGCTGACCAACTGTTTGTTGTCTGTGTCGATGTCTGTGGGTGGGTAGATCTTTTGTATAGTTGCTAGTCTGTTGGTGAGTAGTTGTCTTGCGTTGAGTCTTTGTTCGTTACAATGAATTGTCGCGTGATCAAGGTCTTCGTATGTGCCACAGTGTTCGCAATTAGTGTCGATGTCGTCTCTGAGGTGGAAGCGGTCATAATACGCCTTTTTATTTCCGTGTCCTGTCATTGTTTGTGTTGTTTTCCAAGTGTAGCCTACCCATTTTGTAGATACTTTTCTGATAATGTTGTATATTGTTGGTCCTGTTTGTCTGTGTTCCCATATGTGTTGCCAAAGTAATAGTTTTGTTTTGTGCATTTTGTCTCTTAGGACTTTCATGTTTGTATGTTCTAGGTCAGTGTGTTGCAGTGTGTTGTCTTGTGCTATGTTATGTGCCTGTTTTATCCTGTCGTTGTTTCTGTGTTCCCATTTGATTGTTAGTGTATTGTTTTGTTGTTTAAGGGTTGTTGCAATTTTCTGTGTAAGACTATTTTGTTTCTTGAGTTGTTGTTGTGCATTGAGGTTACAGTGTTTAGTGAGTCTGTGTGTATTGTAATGTGTTCGTCGGTGTCCGTCATGTTCTGTTGTAGGTATTTGGCAGTGAGGTAGACCCCTAGGGCCTCAAGGGTGTTAATGTCGCTGTCTGTGGTTATTTTCTATCGGCCTGCGTGTGTTTGTTGTTAACCGTTCCATATCGTGATGCCAATAAAATGTTGGTTGTCTTTTATTGTTGCGTCTGAGTATGCGTTATAGTTTGATTCTTGGATGTGGTCGGTTGTCAGGATGTGTCTTAGGGCTGGGTGTGCTGTGTCGGTGGTTCTTGTTTTGTATGCATCTGGTTGTCGTCGTATGTCTGTGTAGCCTTCCCATCTCGCCCGTGCATCCACCTGAAGGGGGTAATCCCGGCAAGTACATGCAGAGCGAGAGTGGGAGCGGTTCGATACGAATTCGTGATGGCCAATAGGACATCCAGCAGCAGATGGAAATTGGCTGAACGTTCCGTTGACCGTTGAGACGGGTTTTAATGGAGTTAATCATCTGAATTTTAAAGTCATAGGTGGTGCTATAGGTAACTTAGTACAGCCGGTCAATATAGGGAGACCTGAGAGAGTAATACCAGTAAGAAATGAAGAATACTATGAGTGTAATACCATTATACCAAATTACATGGCTGATGCTGATCCTCGTCAGAAAACACCAAACTGTATGTTGACAAATTTTCCATAATATGTACGTTTTAAAAATCAAGAAAGCACGCGCAACCATGAACTGTCATCTCACTGCGCACGTCTAAGCATATGTTGAGTCGGCTCAGCGCAAATTCATCGCGCTGAGTAAAATTTGCAGCAGATTACCGTCTGGTGAACGCACCCTATGATACAAGTTTTTTGACATTTGTAGAAGATGAACCAAAATCATATGATGATGCAGTGTCAAGCAAGGAAGCTCAAAAGTGGAAGAACGCTATCGAGAGTGAAGTGAGTGCGCTTGAAAAAATCGAACGTGGGAATGTGTGCGTAAGCCAAGTAAGTGTGAAGTCATAGAAAGCAAGTGAATTTTCAATAAAAAGAAAAATGAATGTGGTGAAGTAGCTACATACAAGGCTCGCCTAGTGGCTATGGGTTTCGAATAAAAGAATACATTTTTTAATGATATTTATAGCCCGAAGGCTAAATTGCCCTTAGTAAGGATTTTCTTAGCAGTAAGTAATCATTTAAAGATTTTAACTCATCAATTAGATGTTTGTAATGCATATCCAAGGAAATGTATATATCTCATTGCATAAAGGTTTTAATGAAACTAAAGAATTGGAATGATACATTTAATAGTGTAATGTTATATTTGGTTTTTACAGATCAGAATATGAATATTGCTTATATATTAAAGTTACACAAAATTGTAAAATGTACTTATTGATATATATTGATGATTTGTTGTTAGCAGGCATTACCTCCATAGAAGTAACTATAGTTAAACAGTTGTTAAATAAAGAATTTAATATAAAATGCTTAGGGCCTGTTAAACATTTTTTGGGAATGGTAATATCTCAAGACATATTCAAAAATAAAATAACTATTAATAAAACAACATACTCGAAAAATATTTTATTAAAGTTTAATATGGAAAATTGTAAAGCCATATCAACTAATATGGAAATACATTTAAACATGAGATTTTAAAAAGAGATAAATCTGAAAGTCCTCACATTGAACATAAGTGCCGAATGCTTATTGGTCCGTTGATGTATGCCATGTTGTGTTCAAGGCCTGACTTATGCATAACTATAAATATTTTAAGCCGGTATTAGTCATGTGCCAGCTCAGACTTGTGGAAATGTCTTAAGAGAGTACTTAGATATGTGCAAGGCACTATCCATCTCAGTTTAACATTCAAAAGTTTTAATTATGTGAATTGTACCACAGGGTATGCAGATTCGGATTAGGCCGGGGACAACACAAATCGTAAATCTACTGCAGGTTACGTGTTTAAATTATTTGATTGTACAATTGCTTGGCTTGTCGCAAGGAATCAGTAGTTGCCTTGTCCTTAACGGAAGTCGAATATGTAGCACTCTGTTTAGCTTTTTCTGAAGCACGTTAGGTAAGATATTTATTTTTTGATTTAAAAATTAATAATGAATTTGTATGCGTTAAAATTTATGAGGACAATCAGTCTGCCATAAAAGTGTGCAAAAATCTGGAATTTAATAAAAACTGAAACATGTAGACATTAAATTTCATGTTTTCTTTAGAATATACCCAGGCAGCAGACTGACGACATTTTGACGACATTTTTTGGTAATTCTTGGTCATCAAAGTCATGTTACCAAAAAAATGAGATGATTAGACGTCACTTCTTTAACGTCTTTTTGACGTCACAAATTCGACGTCAGTGTGACGTCAATTTATTTTCACTATTAAATTAAGGTTTATATTAAACGTGATTTCAATACATTTTATTTATGTAAAATAATATGGCTTAAACAATTCTTTCTTAAAACTGTTAGGTCTATTAACGTTTAAATCTGGCGCTTAAATGCATAAAGATTGTATGACACCACGTGACACATGACTGCGTCTGTCTGTGGTTATCGGTCTGTGGAGTATGGCTCGTGTGTGTTCGAGCCGTTCGAGCAAGCACGAGAACGGTATCGCAGATTGTTGCATCGGCCATGTGTAATGGTGTGTGCATCGTGGATCGTGGCCCGTGTGCATTCAGGATTGTTGTTAAAAGTTAAGAGAAGGCCAGTAAGAAAAGTTATATCAGTATCAACCCAGCATAAGGTATTTTTATATCTATATCCTTATTCTTTAATGATTTTTTATCTTTTACATTCATAGGATGTTTCCTAAAATGTTCTCAGGTTCGTGAAATAGTATAAAATGGCGGCACTCATAGAAAAATCATTGTGCCAAACCAAAATGATAACGAACAAGTTGGCCACATTTGGAGCAGTTGGATTTATATAAATTAATGTTTTTTGCTAATAACATTTCATGTATTTAAACTGTTTTTCTTTTTAATTATAATTATTTCATTTTCTTATTTTGTTTTATTAAGTGACCCACAGTTCCTATAGAAAAATTACAAAGGAGTAACATTATCAAATGTAACGTCTTAATTAAGTATAAAGAATAACAACAAAGGTGACATTAAAACAACGTTATAAAAACGTCATAATGACGTTATAAAGACTACTAGGAAACGTCATAAACACGTCATATTTAGACGTGAAAAGGGCGTCTAAATATGACGTCATTTGGGCTGTGACATATTCACGTCATTTTACCGACATTATCATGTTAGTTTTCAGAGGATAAATGACGTCCTGTATGACGAAAATAAGATGTCATAATGACGTCAGTCTGCTGCCTGGGTATTAGCACAACTGAACAACCGGCAGATTTATTTACCAAACCGTTAGGTAGTACATTGTTTATAAAGTTTAGTCAGGGTTTAGGGTTAGAATAATTTTTTTTTTTTATATTTAGAGATTTACCATTGAGAGGCGGTGTTGGTAACAATGTTCAATATAGTTAGTTTTTAGACCAAAATATATGTAATTTGGTAACAATAGTTGTACCAGAACAAGATGGCGCATAAGCAAAGCACTAGTTACATGTGTTGATAAAAAACTGTTCACTGTTTCTTTTATATATCTTTTAAAATTCTTTTTTAAATAAAAGTATTCCAAAACGATTTCGCTTAATCCGCAAACCCTCATATGATTATTAAAGTTGCAATTTTTACTTACTGTGATTTAAATGAGACGGAAAATTGTGCTGTTCTATTTTTATAAATGAACTTATTGAGGTATTTGTAAATTTAGTTTAGAATATAATTTTTTGTATTGATGTTTTACTGAAGTTACTTGTTCATATTTGTATAGTGCGTCTAAAAAGATGAAAAAATCAATTTTTTACCTTGTTGCCTTTTATAATTAATAACAAAAATATATACTTTTCTAAAAACAAATCACAACCAATGACATTCGACAGTAAATCTAGGATGTTGAAATAATTTACCTGTATTCCGGAGCCGGACATCCTTGCGCTATACATATTAAAGCTGCTCCTTCATCCTGAGCTACAGTTACAGCTCCTGAATTTTCCACAATGACCGGCGAAACAATGCCCCTGTGTTCTGCAACAACAACAACAACAACGGACTTATAAATGTCTAAAGAAGAAGAGGAAGAAGACGTTGCCGTAAATAGTTTTTTTTTTGGATAAACTATAAATTATGTAACAGCTTTCAAACTGTAATAAACAAAAATAGATTCAGTTACATGCCATAAGAGACGCAAATAATGGATTGGATTGGGTTTTATTTCAAACCATAATATTGATAGTTATACCGGGTAATAAAGAGTATTTGTATCCAACGCTAGATCGCCAGCGGTATTTAATAGTCTTTTTTTTTTTTTAAGGTGAAGGGTGAGAAAAAGTCCTTTATATCTCACAAGGAAAGTCAATGTTTTATTATTTAACAAAACATTGAGTGCGACCGGTTTCGAAGTGTCATCACTTTATCTTCAGGCTCGCCTAGTGGAAAGGAGAATATGTGGTGTAAGGTGTGTTAACACTTAGAGCAAACGATATATAAATTAGTAAAAAAGAGAAAACTCACCATACTCTCCATCCACTAGGGAATACTACAAAACAAGTTTCATCAAATGTGGGGTGAAATAAATTGTAAAATGAACAAAGTTTACAAGTAATAAAAAGTTAAAAATATTTGAAAAACAAATATTAGTCAATTGGAATAGTAAAATTTAAAATATTCAAGACTATACAAAACAAATCACATACATTAAACAGATTAAAAGATAAGGCTTATTTTAAACGACCTTGTTTTTTCAAAAAACTAACATTTTCGAAAGGAGACCTGTCAAGTTAAGGCCTCTAAAGGTGGTGGCAAGTATTAACAAAAAAATTATCAAAAAAATTCTTGGGTAAACCCATGACAGGGTATAGGTAATAAGATGTAAACTATGAGTGAAGAAATATTTATTATTTATTATATTATAAGATTTGGGCCATGAACCAATCACCAAGTGTATGTGATGTTGTAGGAAGAAGAAAGAAGAAGAAATGACTGGGTTAACTGTTGTGAAGCAACTGAAGAATGAAAGAAGAAAATGGCGGATGTGAAATCACACAATCTAACCTAATCTTTAAACGTGCTCATTGGTTTCTTATGGAAAAAAAAAAATTACTTACTGAAATGAACCCATTGCAAGAAAATATGTGAATAGAAATAAAGGGGGAGGTTAAAAAGGAAGTTAGAAGGATAAATTTAGATTAGTGTTGAGAAAACAGGAGGAGTTTCTGACATTATCTGGGCATTTAAGCAACCAACAGGATATAATTTTAAATTTCTCAATATCTCGAGGCTTTCGAAGCTATTAAGAGTAAATGTATGGTAGGAACTATGTAGGATTTCGAAACCTTCAGTTGAATCGAAGTCGTGATTTGAGTCCAGTAGGTGGTTGGCAAAATGTGAAAAACCTGTTGTATTTTGGTTGACAACGCAAATGTTCTTTTAAACGGATCTTGAAATTTCGAAATGTGCGTCCTACATAGAAAGAATGGCAAGATTTACAAGTTAATTTATAAATTCCAGATAAGTCAAAGGGAACTAATTTATCTTTATTATGAACAAATAACTTATGTAATGAGGAGGGGGTTTTGAAAGATACTTTAAAGTGGTCTTTAAGTAAGCTTGCCACTTTATAGGATGCTTTTCCAATAAAGGTAAGAGAAATGTATTTCTTACTGGTGGTTAGTGCATGTACCATATTAGGGTTGTTAATATAAACTAAGTTTTGTTGAATTTTATTTTGTTTATGTGTTAGCATTTTATCAATAATATCTAGTTCAAAGTTGTGATCTATAGCTATAGTTTTAATTATATTTAGTTCCTTATTAAAGTTTTCCGTAGACAGATGAACGTTTAATAGCCTCTCTAAGTAGTAATTAAAGGCAGCCAATTTATGTGTTGCTGGATGGTTAGAGGTATTGTCTATAACTGTGCCTGTATGTGTTGGCTTTCTATAGATGTCAAAGTTGAACTTGTTATTATTCTGTGAGATTTTAAGATCTAAGAAGTTAATAGATTTGTTTTGTTTTGTCTTCTTCCTACAACATCACATACACTTGGTGATTGGTTCATGGCCCAAATCTTATAATATAATAAATAATAAATATTTCTTCACTCATAGTTTATATCTTATTACCTATACCCTGTCATGGGTTTACCCAAGAATTTTTTTAATAATTTTTTTGTTAATACTTGCCACCACCTTTAGAGGCCTTAACTTGACAGGTCTCCTTTCAAAAATGTTAGTTTTTTGAAAAAACAAGGTCGTTTAAAATAAGCCTTATCTTTTAATCTGTTTAATGTATGTGATTTGTTTTGTATAGTCTTGAATATTTTAAATTTTACTATTCCAATTGACTAATATTTGTTTTTCAAATATTTTTAACTTTTTATTACTTGTAAACTTTGTTCATTTTACAATTTATTTCACCCCACATTTGATGAAACTTGTTTTGTAGTATTCCCTAGTGGATGGAGAGTATGGTGAGTTTTCTCTTTTTTACTAATTTATATATCGTTTGCTCTAAGTGTTAACACACCTTACACCACATATTCTCCTTTCCACTAGGCGAGCCTGAAGATGAAGTGATGACACTTCGAAACCGGTCGCACTCAATGTTTTGTTAAATAATAAAACATTGACTTTCCTTGTGAGATATAAAGGACTTTTTCTCACCCTTCACCTTAAAATTACCTCAACTCACACATGGCTACCCCCCTTGTCAATTTAATAGTCTTTTGCTACCAGTAATACGTCCATTTTACGTATTTATTTTTAATAGAAATAAACTGAAATTAATATTAAGTCAATTTATTTAAAAATAATGTAAAAATTACAAAACATTTCAAAAATAAAATATAGGTTTCATTCAAATTATACACTTTACTTTCGTCATTATTTTTTATTATAGGAACACATTTCAAAATAATTTCAGTTCCTTCGTGGATAGTGTTGGGCGCAGATTGTTGTAAATTTCCTGTCACAACCCCTATATGTTTTGAGTTAACGAGGTATGTACCGAGAACAAACTTTGCTAGTCTGTATTAAATATTTAATACCGGTTATTACATGTTTTAATACTATATGAGGCAGCTAAACTGATTAATAGCACATATTAAACTTTTGTTCTTGGATCAAACCAATAAAAGATTTTGCTTATCATTAGTAAATTAATTTGGTAGGAGGTATTATACAGTTTAATAGGAGAAACTAAATTCTTTAATAAATATTAATAAACAAAGTAATGATATTGAACAGCTTTATAGCATTTAGTTCATAAGTATTGTTTATTTAATAACTGTTATTATTAGCTTTATTAATGGATAATTGCAGATCCTAATTGTAACTTGACAAACTGGGCCCTAACCTAGTTTTTCAAATACCCTTAACCTTGGCCTAAATTTCGTCTAGTGGATACCCCACGAAGTGATGTTAAAAACCCCCAGAATTTCGTTTAGAGTTCAATGTAGCTGTAATGGAGAAAGAACAAAGGAAACACCGAGATTAATTTTGAATACTGTTTATTTAACATCTATTCTTTTGTACAGCCGAACATTTAGATTATGTGCCATTTTTAGGCTTAACATTATGTTTATGTAGGCTTTCTAATGTGTCATTTCTAACCTCAGAGCTTTTAGTTCCCATAAAAGGGTAAAATAAAAGTCGGAAGTACTTTGATATATTTGTTTGTCTCCTAATATACAATCACACGTTTCCACGGAACTACTGAATTACGCATTGTCTAATAAAAGAGAGTACAGCGGTAGCACGAGGAGTGTTGTGAGATATAAAATATTGCGTCGAATCGAGAACCTCCTCCTTTTTTGAAGTCGGTTAAGAATAATATTTTTAATATGTGTAAAACCCGGAGTGTAGATTTACCTCACCGTGCGTCACGCCTTTCCCTAATATTCCAATGCCGTAATGTACTGACATACTCAGTTCTGTATTGAAAACACTGAACGGTTGATCGGAGAATACCTGATATAAAGGGGGATGCCCGTCAGGCCCACTTTTGGGGTATCTCAGTAGAGATCCATCCAAGTCTCTATCAGGCTTTAATTTACATAGCCGCAAGGGAAATACCATTTTTAGGTCCTTACTATTGAGGTCCCTGGCGGTCTATGGTGGCCTAAGGCGTCTTTTTTGGCACGATGCTCTTTTGCTCTGTCGATTGACAAATCAGTGTTATTAATCACAGTTCTGAGGATACGTTAGCTAGTCCCCAAACACAATTTCACCTATTTATTCTAAATAAATAACAAACATACCGACTACTTCCGCGTAATGTCCCGCTAAAGATATGTGGATATGTACAAATAAATACGACCCTCCTCAATATTCATGATTCTACCCGCCGCTGTACATATCTCCTTTTTCCCGAAAAATCGATACACAAAACTCAAACTCCGTACGGCTAAAATGACACATTTGTCTACCCCATTTTGTTTTACAAAGAACGACAGAAAACATATTTTTTAACCGCAATCTAACTGTAAAATATATACAAATCAAGGCATTTACCCTAATAATCTACATCTGTTTGCCATTTAAAAGTAAAACCGAAAGTGCTTTATCTTTACTGAAAGGGGCAGGTACTGTTTACAGACAACCGAAACTTTACAATTCGGCCCTTTGGCCATAAATCTAAATGACTTAATTTATTACTTGAGAGCACTGACCGATTTTACAACAATTAATATTTATGACAACAACATCACTATCGATTCTCTAAATAACATAATTTAGCACAATATAAAAACCCTATAATTTTTCCCGCAATAAACGTTTACCAATGAATACCCAAAAATATGAAATAATACACAGACGCGAATTTTCCCGCTAATGAATATAAAGTAATAAAGTGATACCTGTAACCTATTAATGTTTGTCTAAATTCTCCCCCGGAATATCTGAATATTAAATACTAGTTTGATTACTTTAATAGTGCTATTATCGTTTGAATTCTACGTAAAAGAAACCTTACAGAAAAAAAGTATACCGCTGATAAAAACGACTACCAGGCGCAAGTTCGTCGGATCAGCCTGAAGGGTGACGAAATCCACTACAAACGTCGCCTAGAGTAGTACTTTTAATCATTTAGTAACATTTTATAACGTTGAATCGGAGATACAAAATATCTGGCGTTTAACTAGACTAGCGTGTTATCACCAGTATCAGTTACGCTAATATTTTAGTCGCTCGGTAGATAAAACCTTACAAAACAGTTCTAGGAGCGAAATTTGGTTCTATTCAACGTGTATCTGCTTGGTCAACCTGACTATATATCTCCTTTTACTTATATATAAAATATAAGAAAAGGTGGTCATCCTAAGGACAACTGGATATCTATGCAGAAGCCGTCGTTTATAGAAACTAATTTCTCTACTCCGTCGATACCTTTTATTTCCGTTGTCAAAATATAACAAAAGCGCGGCCACCGTAAGGGTAGCGATGTCTCTTTTTAATTATATTTGAAGAATATAAAGAAAAAGGAGTCACCGTGGCGGTAACGTGGATATTTGCGTTTTTTGTTAACTCGACTCGGTGAAGAAGAAAAAGCTAATCCCCCAGCCCTCAAAAACCCCGGTATTTATGCTTAAATTTTCCATATATGCAAATGTATCAGAAAGAGAACGACTTTGGCTTTGGTGTATGAAGACTATAAAACTCTGTATTAATTCCTGAATATAGTCCTAACGTTCACATCTGGTTTTTTGGCTAGCGCCGGTGAGAATCGACACATAGACTGCTTTTCCCAAAAGTAATTTAAATGGCGCCTACGAGGCGGGATACGCTGGGATGTTGTTTGGATTCGAAATAAAAAATTTGAATATAATATGTAATATATAAAAATTATTTAAATTAATTATCAACCCCCGGTTGTCGGATTTCATAATACTGTCTATTAGACCAATTTAATTATGATTAAATGGTATCATAGAGGTCGTTCAAAAATATCCCCTTCCCCAAAAGTTAGCAATAATTGTCCTTATCTAACTATATGAAATATAACCACATGCAAACCTTAGACTAGTATCCCACTCTTTTTTATTTGTAGGCCAAGAAAAAGTACCTACAAAAATAAAGGTTATAACTAAACTACTGTGAGTCCATTTTTCCAAAACTTGGTTTAGTTTTATAGAAAAAAAAAACAATACAAAATTTCATTTTTTTTTAGAGATTTTCTTAATTTTTTTTAGAGAAAATCTGGTTCTAAAAAAACACAGATTTAACACCTACAAATATAATGACCTTTAAAAGTGGGGTAGGAGGGGAATCGTGCGCGTCGTGTAATCGTGCGCATCAAACTATTTCATATTTCGTGGGCTTTAACACGTTGAACGCCACACTGAAAACAGTATATGCACCCTGTGGACCGCACCTATAATTTTGTTGTTTTTATTTTGTTTTTGTTTTTAGGTATTTTATTGATTATATTTTGTGGTATTTTAGTAGTTTTTAAATGTTTTTATTTTTTTTTCTAGTGACCGCCGGCCGGCGGACACGTGGTCCCAGGAAGTAAATTTACATCGTGGGACCAAATGACCGCCGGGGGCCACGCCGTATTTTTTGATTAGTTACGCGTTTTTCTCTTTGTTTCAGACTAAAACATATAAATAGAAGTACCGAGCAATAAAATGGCAGGAAAACCTCTAACTGACGACGAGATGGCACGTGAATTGGAGGATATTTTAGATCTTGATGGTTTCGTCACAGGATTTTCGGATGATTCAATACAGGATGAAGACTATGTTCAAGAAATTTCATCTTCAGATTTTGATGGTAGGAATAGTAACCTGCATCTCTTGAAGTTAAAAACAGATCCGATTCTGATGATGATGATGCTGGTAATGTTATTCTTGCTACAAATACTAATATCCGGAAGATGAAATGGAATGCCGTTTCGGGTCCCAGACGATCTTTTACTGCAACTCCCAAAAAAAGTGGAATTGATCCCAACGTCGCTGCCTTGTTGAGGGATAAAAGCCCAGTAGAGTTTTATAACTATTTAATGAGTGATGAAGTTTTACAACTAATTGCCACCGAGACAAACCGATTTGCAGCACAAAAACTAGCTGCCGCAGCACCTGCCGCACGTATGATAAAATAGGTCGACACAAATATCGCAGAAATGAGGAATTTTTTTTGGAATGCTGCTATGGTTGGGTTTGGTAGGGTAAAATAAACTTAGAGACTATTGATCGAAGAGCTGTTTATACAAAAACAGAATGTCTAGGTTTAAGCTTTTGATGACAATGTTTCACCTCCAAGATAATACAGAGCAACGAGCACCGGAAAACCGTCTCTTCAAAATTTCTACAGCTTTAGATTTATTTCAAGTGAAGTATAAAAAAGCATTTACTCCAGAATAGGATTTTTTGTGTCCGGGAATTTCTGCAAGTTAAAAAAAGACGTAAACGCCAAATACAAAATCGACAAGTTTGTAATAATTATCTAATTATTACGATTAATTGGATGTTAAATATTGTTGGTTTTAATTTGTTAGATGACAAACATAAGATAAAATTGAAAAAAACAGTTTAAAAATAAAAAAAATGACATTTTTAAGTCACCGTTCAGCGAACATAGACCGATGGCATATAAGTCAATCAGTAACATTTGATCACGTTTGACGTAAGTGCCATTAATTTTTAGTTGACGTTGTTTTGTGGGTTTTGTAAAGAAATAACACTTATTAATAGAAAACTTAAAAGGACATGCAACAAAACACAACAACTACAATAAAACAAATAAAACTTACTTCTTTTCTTATATACGAGGCCTGTCTAAAAAGTATCCAACCTTTGGGCAGAAAAAATATTTCGAATACCTGACCCTAATTCCCTTCAAAGTAGGCCCCTTGTGCTTGCACACACTTAGCCCACCGATCCTTCCACTGCTGGAAATACCTCTGAGTCTTCTTCTGGAATGGTGTTCAGCACCGTCGTCGCGTTCCGCATTATCTCTTCTCTACTCTCAAAAAGGGATCCTTTCAGTGGCGTCTTCAATTTTTAAAACAACCAGAAGTCGCAAGGAGCCAGGTCTGGAGAGTAGGGAGGTTGGCGAACGGTTGTTATTCCATGTTTGGCTAAGAAAGTGTTGTTCAATTGGTATTAATGTGCAGGGGCGTTGTCATGATGCAAGTGCCAGTTGTTCTTCGTCCACATGGCTGGTCTTTTACGCCGAACTGTGTCACGGAGTCGCCGGAGAACATCTTGATAGTACTCCTTTGTCACTTTGTCCTTCCGGTGCGTATTCGTGATGCACAATTCCACGGACATCAAAGAAAAAAGTCAGCATCACTTTGATTTTGCTTCGTACCTGACGCGCTTTCTTCGGCCTTGGAGAATCGGGATGCTTCCATTGCGACGACTGTCTTTCTGTTTGTGGGTCGTACCTGTACACCCATGGCTCATCTCCAGTTATCACGGTGTTCAAAAACCCAGGATCAGTGTTGGCGGTGTCCAGAAGGTCTTGTGCAATGTCAAATCGAAGATCTTTTTGTTCTGGCGACAACAACTTGGGTACGAATTTCGCAACCACCCCGTACATGTTCAGATCTTCAAATCGCAAAACTGCATGTGCAGAATATTTACTCACTCCAACCTCTTCTGCAATCTTCCGCACTGTCAAACGACGATCTGCCATTATCAAATTTCGCACCCTTTCAACATAAGCTGCAATCCGAGCAGTTTGGGGCCTGACACAACGCTGCTCACTCTCCGCTGATGTGCGGGCATCTTTGAATCGGTTGAACCACTTCCTAATTTGTGTTACACCCATCGCATCTCCTCCAAACACCTGCTGAATCTTACGAATTGTTTGGCTTTGAGAATCACCAAACTTTTCACAGAATTTGATGCAGTATCTTTGCTTAATTCGTTGTCATCTTGCGAGAAAATTAAATCCGACGAACACTAAGAACAGCACCTTACTTGGCGACCACCAGCCAGCGACTTACACAAGCGAACGCGGTGAAAAAATTCAATCATGCGCATTAAAGTTCCTCCTTCCACCGTGTACAGTTGCGCCCCATTAGAATCACTACTTTGCGCGGTAAAAATTAAGGTCGGATACTTTTTAGACAGGCCTCGTATATTAAACAATTGTCACAAATTTTTATGGCATAAATGGCGGTTACACGTGGAGGTTACGTCATATCGCGCAGTCGCGCATGCTTAAATTCAAATTAACTCCCTCCGAAGTTTTTTAAGGTCATGTGACGCATACCAATCGACGCAGAATTGCACGGCAAATCAGACTAACTTTATTTTCGTTTTTTTGGCGCTTAAGTCTGTTACGGTTTCAAAAATGATAGTCTTTAATTTTCAAATGTTATTTTGTACCTACAAATAAATGATTAAAATCATTGCTTTAATAAATATTTAATCAAATATGGGTTACTTTTTACCTTATTGTATAATATCTTTTAAATTTAGAATCAGATATATTTTTGTAATTTGATATTATTTATTAATGTTAAACCATGTTTACATATTTTACCTTTTGTTTTTATTTGCAAATGTCATATTTCATCTTTATTCGACATTCGACAGATTTGTTTGACATTAATTATCACAAAACACTCATTTTTAAGAAATAATCTTCTTTTCTTCTTTCCTAATAATTAATCAGGTTATCCACTTTAGAAATTATAGAAGTCCCTGGCACTTACCTGCGCAATTTGTCTCTTATCAATTTAAAAGTTTTTGCCTCATTTTTGAAACCGTAACACACCCCTCCTTCCCGGAATAGTGTATTTCTTAGAAAGACACGACTATGATGTGAACTAATGACTAAGCCTAACACAAATTAAAAAAAAAACTCAACAAGAGAAACAAATAATATGAAAACAAATTATCTACACTGGATTAAAATTAATCTGATTTGTCACCGTCACCGTTACCTTCAGGTGGGTGAGCTTTTAAATCCTTGGCATGCCAAGTACCAATGTTTTGGTTATTGTCGCCTTTTAATTCATACGTCCAAGGCGATACGATTTTCTTAATTTTGTAAGGCCCAGTGAACTTGGGCGCAAATTTAGACGTAAAATGTTTTGTTGCGTCAGATTGAGCAAAATTACGCTTCCACACCTGCTGACCTATACTAAATTGTTCATTTCGTCGTCTTAGATCATAAGTGCGCTTGGAGGTCTCATAAGCTCGTCCTAATCGTTCAGAGATGTCACGGAATATATCTAATAGAGGCTCTGCTCTTGAATTGGGATCTTGGGTTCTATCAATTTGGATGGGATCTTCCAATGTTAAACCAGTTGTGCCGGAGATACTAAGTTCACGTCCAAAAACTATTAAGTTTGGAGTTACACCCGTAACTTCGTGGCGTGCAGATCGAACTGCCCAAGCTACTTTTGGTAAGTATTTATCCCATGATCGATGATTATCCCGAACGTAGGAAGCAAGCATTGTCTTGAGAACGCGATGATACTTTTCTACAGCATTTGATTGTGGGTGATAGCTTGCGGTAAAAGAATGTTTTATTTTGTAGGTATTCATGACATTCTCAAAGATGTTACTCTTAAAAGGTGTTCCATTATCAGTCAGTAACCGATTAGGGGCACCAAATATGAGGAAAACTCTCTCTTCGAGAAGTTGAACAATAGTTTTGCTATCGTTCTTTCTCATTGGCAAAAACAAACAAAATTTACTAAATATGTCACACACTGAAAGTATATAAACAAAGCCAGATGAAGTTCGAGGAAAAGGACCTACAGTGTCAACTGAAAGAAGTTGCCAAGGACGTGACAGAGTAGAAGTTTTACTAACCATAAGACCAATGGGCTTTTTCTGTTCCGGTTTGGTTTCTAAACAGGTTCTACACCTACTAATAAATTTGGAGACGTCAGCCTTCATTTTGGGCCAGTAGTATTCTACAGAAATACGTCCTAACGTTTTATACACTCCCAAATGTCCGCAGGTAGGTGGATCATGATTTGATCTTATTATTTCTTGTCGGTGTTCTTTAGGGATAACTAGTAGCCAATTACGATTTGGTTCATTTATTAAGTCAGGATACTTTAAATTTGCTCGTTTGTATAACTGACCACCATTTACTCTCCAGAGTGGAAAATTTCTTGGTTTCTTTTTAATATCTTGAACCATTCGTATGTACCACTTATCCGTGCTATTAGAAAAATCTTCTTCATTAGGAATATTAGATACCGAGCGAGAGAGAATGTCCGGAACAACATGTTCCTTGCCTTTAGGTGTATTATATCAAAATTATACTGCTGGAGACGGACCGCCCACCTGGCAATGCGACCAACCGGGTCCTTGATACTAAACAGCCACTTAAGGCTGTAGTGGTCCATCACCACTGTAAATTTGGATCCTTCGATATATGGACGTAGTTTTTCGATGGCAAAGAGTACCGCAAGGCACTCTTTTTCCGTCGTTGTATATTTTCTCTCGCTTTTTGTGAGGGCCCGGGAGATATAACAGATTACCTTCTCTCCAGAGTCACACGGCTGCGTTAATACAGCTCCAAGACCATAATCTGATGCATCCGTTTGCACAGAAAAGGTAGATCGAAATCTGGGCAAGTTAATATTGGTGCCGAAACCAACCTGTTCTTGATTTCAGATAAAGACTTTTCACACTCCTCATTCCAATTAAATCGGGCATTTTTCTTCAATAAGGCTGTTAGGGGTGCTGTCAAAGAGGAGAAATTTGGTACGAACCGACGGTACCACGAGGCCATGCCAATTATACGCCTCACTTCTGACACACCTTTAGGAGTGGGGATTTGGAGAATCGCTTCTACTTTTCCAGGATCTACTGAAAGTCCTGAGGCATTCACCATATAACCTAGGTATTTTAATTCGGGACGACAAAAACAACATTTGTCTTTATTAAGAGTCAGACCTGCTGCCTTTATCCGATGTAGGACTTCCTCGAGTACTTCCATATGTTTATCGAACGTAGGGGTACAAATGACAACGTCTACTAAATAAACGAACACGAACTGTTCAAGGTCTACCCCAAGCACCCGATCGATAAACCGCTGCCACGTAGCAGGAGCATTGTGTAGGCCGAATGGCATCCTACAAAATTGGAAAAGTCCTCGAGTTGGTACCACGAAGGCAGTAAGAGGTCTTGATGACTTTGCAACAGGGATCTGCCAATAAGCAGATTTAATATCTAAAGTAGTTAGATATTTGGCATCCCTAAGCTTGTCGAGTGTTGCAGAGATAAATGGAAGGGGATAAGCGTCTGGGAGACTCACTTCATTTAAGCGTTTATAATTAACACAAAAACGATAACTTTGGTCCGGTTTTCGTACCAAAACGATAGGAGACGCCCACGGTGAATTTGAAGGTTCTATGATTCCTTCAGCAAGCATTTTCTCCAGTTCTGCATTAACCTGTTTTTGTAATGCCGGACTTAATGGATAATGCCTCTGCTTAATGGGAGGGGAGTTAGTTGTAATTTCATGTTCTACGATTTGAGCACATCCCAATTTACCTTCCATGTCCTTAAATGTACTTTCTATCACTTCTTCCAATTTAGATTGTTGATCTATGGAAAGGTGATCAGAATTTTCCAAAGCGAAAATTTTTAACGGTGGGTTTTCAGATCGAAAACACCACTCTCCTAAGTGAAGATCAGGAATAATTTCCATTTCACGCCAAAAGTTAATACCTAATATTAAATGATGTGGGAGTAAAGGTACTACCAAAATTTCAAAAACCTGAACTTTATTCTGCAATTGTACAGGTACGCGGATAAATCCAATAACTTCACACTTATCACCATTGGCAATAGTGCAGGTTTCAGATAAAGAGTAAAGAGGACATACATTTTTAAGTATTTCCCAGCCATACCTACCAATAACGGTTTTTGTACAGCCTGAGTCTAAAAGACCAAGAAATGTATGACCATATATTAAAACTTTTAAATAGGGTCGATTGTCATTCTTAGCATGAGAAACTACATAGTCAATAATAGCTTTTGTGGGGATTAAGTCGGACGAAGTAGGAGGAGTCAGTTCCCGACCACTTACTGACTCTGTCTTACATTTTTTTGACAATTAGGACATCGATAAACTGTGACATTATTATGTCCACATTTAAAACAAAATAATCGACGTGGTTGTGGACCCTTTTGGAAACGATGTCCTGATTCACGACAGTTCCAACATTGCGGAGCTGTGGAAGATGTAGTTGTGGTGATAGGAACAGCGGTTGGTTGTTGGGTTGCCGTGGTAGAAACAAGAGTTGCGGAAGGAGTAAATTTCCGCGATTCCGTCTTAACGGAAGCTACCTGATAAGCACTGCTGCCAAAACTTGTTTTATGGTAAGCCAACTCGGGCTCTAAAAGATGCTTATAATTTGTAGGGGGTGGAGCGTACTGTTGAACCCCCTTGGCAGTTTCTTCTATAGTCTTACCAAGAGTTACCAAGTCTGAAATAGAGCTTATCAGTTGAAGAGCTAACTGGGTTTGAATGGATGGTAATAAGTTACGACGAATCATTTTAAGTTGGATATCTTCTGCAGGACAGGAGGGTCCCAATTTGCGGAATAAATTTTCCAACATTGCCACATACGTGACAATTCCCTCATTTTGACCTTGCGTACATTTTCTAATCTCTTCCATGAGATCGAACTCTTAGTCGTAAGGCTGAAAAGCCTGTCTCAACTTATCCTCAAGCTCATCCCATGATTGAAACCTCTGAGTTTGAAACAAGGTTAAAGCTCCCTTAGTTAGGAGTTCTGGAGCAGCGCGTAGAAGTTGTGCTTTGAAGATACCTCTTGACACTCTGAGTTCCTCGATCCTGTCAAGAAAGTTATTTACACTGGATTGCCCGTCAAAATGAACCCTTAGACGACTGGCATCAAAGTACCTATGCGGTTCCAGGTCCAGATCAAACATCTGACGACTAATTGACGGATCCATTAGGCTACTTATCCTAGGAATGGATCGCTGAAAGGTAGTGGAAGGTTCAGATATGATTGGATTTTCTAAAGACATCGTTCCAAGGTATTTTTCATCTCCAAGAAGATTATTGGTATCCTGTTAGTTACTGATGGAGCATCAAAGTGGACTCTGGGTTCAGGAATCAACAAATTTGGTTCGTCCAATAACGATCCTTCTATAGGGTCTTTAGTGTCCAAAAGATTTGCAGTACGTGGTTCACTTGCACCATAATTATTATATACCGCATCTATAGCAGTCATACATCTCCCCATCAAACGCGACTTTAGTTCATCTTCTGGAGACTCTGGATCCACTTGGATTCTTCTCAGTCTCAAATGTACATGTTCTAAACGAGATGTAATCCGTTTGAGCTCATTAATTCTGTTTTCCTTGTTAAAGTTTTTGATGCTATGTTCCAATTCATTTAATTTATCTTCGCATACTCTAAACTCTTCTTCAGGTTCAAAGACACTTAAATTCATAAACGTAGTCGTCAATCCATTTCTTTCGCTCCTTAAAGCTCCTTTAGCATTGTGCGATTTTCATCGACAGTACGTCCTATAAGTAAACCACGAATAGATAATTCATATTTTAGCTCACAAGCTAAAAGTCGATTAACATCCATAATGTTAATTAAATAAGACTTAATTATTATATTTGGGAAAATCAAAATTTATCAAAACCCCACTTCTTCCAAGAAAAGGAAAATAAAACTGACAAAGTTTTTTTTTAAGCTAAGTCCATACAAATAAAAAACTAAATAGGTATAACCTAGAGATATAACTAATATTATAAAATACCACAGTATTGGCTATATGTTATCCTATAATCAATAAAACTTAAAATATCTATAACATAAACAACCAATATTGAAATATTATTGATTCAAGTCAATCAAGTTCTATGTTTTTTTTTGTACCTATTAATAAATATAATATGTTATTAACGAGTATATATAGTTTTAATCAATACCCAAAATAAACCAAATACCACAAAAAAACAAATGAAATATAAATTTTGTATTTTTAATAAATATTATATACCCCTCGTATATACTAATTTAAAGAAAATTTACAAGATATATGTATTATGTACCTATTATAACTATATATTTGACCAAGTACCTTTTTATATACCTATAATAAACAATATCATAAAATGAAAATCAATTGTTTATTTATATAATGAATAACAATAACTATATTATTTATTAATATACACCATATCAGAATATGAATATCAAAAATCAAGTTTGGTAAAATAAAATATAGTAAAAGGCCAATTTGAAAACTAAATTTCGTGTCAGATCTCCTAAAAAGAAGAAGTAATGAATGACATCAACAATGACTTATGTTTAATGTCATGTCAAAAATCTTTGGTTAGAAGTCAAATTGCAAAATCAAAACATTCCAAAATAAATCAAAAAATTCACCAGGGAAATATTCAACACCCAGGGCCATTCAAACCAATAATTGTGTGGAAAACCTGTGGTTGGGCGCTACTTTTGTTGGAAGCGTCGACATCTGATAAGGCTCAGATCGTTTAAGAACTAGAACTGACTTTATTAAAGATAGTGGCTGTCCCTAATTATGCTTGTCGTGTTTGATCAACGAACTTTGTTAAGTAGTTCGCTTGACGCTTTCGTTAGAGAATAACCCGCAAATTGTAACTTAAAAAATTAAAAGACAAAATAATACTCAAAATCTGTACCACATAAATTTTAATATTAAAATTGTGTACGGTAACCGGTTTTAACCCAAGGATTATCGTTCTGCCTAAAATGGAAGGGTAACAATTAGAAACTAAAATTGTTTGCACATCTTCTTTGTTTTCTAATCACATCCTGTGAAAAAAATTCTGCTTCATTCTCCGATTTTAGTTTACTTCGTAATTGTATCAACGGCACTTGAATGGAACTACTTCAGTCTTCAGAAATTCATAAAGCTATTAATAGCCGAGATGTAGTTTGCGTTTTAATCTAAATTTAATTACCTCTCTTTGTCTCTACTTTCTTAATCGTAGAAATTAATCTATTTGTGTTAACAACTTGCTATAGCCTATTAATTAGGTTTTTTTTATTGCTTATCGCCAATTTTGTATGAATCTATTTTAAGTAGAATTTTGATTAGTTATAGTAGGTTCCTTATATCGTTTTTGACTGGCACTGGAAGTTCGCACTTAGTATATTTGTGTCCTTGTTTATCGATATGAAAGAGAAGAAAGTGAGAATACACTCAGAAAGCTATTAGTATTTGTTTTCATTTATGTCAAAAATGGCTTATTTGGACATATGTCACAATTGTCATATCACATCCAGTAATATGTCACATTTGCCATTCTTTTCTATATTTGTATTAAGCCTATGAAGACTAGAGGTAAGGAGGCGAATCGGCATGCTCAAAATACGGTCCCAAAAATCACACGTCAATTGAGCTTTTATAATTAACCGCATGGGCGCTGGTACGGTTTACGTAGTTCAAAATACATGGCTTCTTATGGGAATTATACATAATTTTGTCAAAATAATAAAAATAAACTTGTTTACAGCTAAATAAAGCACAGAACATACTGTTGTATTTATTTCTAAATAAGTCTTGCATGTTTTAATTGATAAATTATTTAATTTTATCTATATAAAATACAATTTTGGTATGTATGACCAAATTCGAAAATGTTTCTTAATTGCTGAAATTTGAAAGTACAATTTTGTGGCAATTTTTTTTTTTGAATTGAACCAATATATAGTTTTAAGAGTAAAATAAAACACAGTTAAAAGATTTTTTATTGTTGTTATTGTTGTAATACAAGTATAAAGGTAGATTTGGGAATGTACATGGTATTACCTCATCCTTTAATTTCAGCTGTCCCCTTTTTATTTTGCTAACAGTACCATTAGTTAAAATAGTCTCATCAAATTTTAAAATATCATCTTCTAAAAAGTGTAGCTCGCAAGCAGAATCATAACTAGACAGTACTTTATCAGCCCTAGGAATCACATGCTGCCATTGTTCTAAACGTTTAGGATCCTATAAAAAATATTTGCAATAACTAAATTGGAGTTCAATAAAGAAAAATAACAGTAGTAACTATTCATCTAACATCAAAAAACATAAAAAAAGCAAATTTTCTTTTCTAGTAAGTTAAATTTAATGTGTAATTATTGTTGTTTGTAAGTCAGTATTTATGACTTTATTATTTTTTATTATAGAATTTTGTAATTAAATAAACTACACTCCGTAAGATACGGGTTGTAACTATTTTACAATAAATATATTGTTATAGAAAATAAAAGCATAAAGTGACAATGAGCATGTTGGAAAAGAGTTAATGCGATGTTATATACAAATAACATTGTTTGAATTAAAAGGTTTACTTACTTACCGAAATTTGTAGAGACTTGAATTTAAGGAACACTCAGTATAGTATTATTGATACCTAGTCAACCATTTATGAATTGTATTTGAAACTAAAATAAAATTGAAATTTAAAACTTAAATTTATAAAATTAAAGAAATAGAATGAATCAAAAAAAAAAAATAATAATAATAATAATAAAAAGAGAAAATTTGTAAAATAGTTATAAGCTACAGTTTAAACGTTACTAGTTAAAGAAAACAAACAGTGAATAAAGTGATATCTACAAGGAAAAATATAACTTAGCTTAATGAATGACAATTTGTTACCAGAGAAAAGAAAAAATAAGAAATCAACAGACAGACATCAAAATTTTTGAAAAAAAAAGTAAAAAGCAGATTACATTTAAATTGGATCAAATAAACTGGATTGAAGGAGCCCTGAGTTAAGATATTGAGCTATAAAAGGTATTCTAGCTACCATTTTTACAAGGTAATTGACATAAATAATAATTTGACAAGTGTACACTAAGTGCTGAAGTTACTTACCCTTTGGACTCGCCGAGTCATAATATGCACAACATTAATAAAGACAGTTAAACATATTCCTGCAAGAGTTTGTCACTATTCGAAATACGGACCTAACATTGAACTGAACTGGTTCACAAACAAAACTATAAACTTTCATTTTAATAGGCATTTGAGGAACACTTTTAAAACACATTTGCTAAATTAGTTATAAGGTAGTTTTAGGTGTACATAGTTTAATTTATTTATTAGCATTGAATGTAGTTGAGCCGTATTGTTTGTTGTTGTCTGATCGTGGTGTCATTTTGGAACTTAAAATTAAATGGGAGTGGCTATTGAGGTCTAATCTAACCGGTGTCTTGTGGTAAACTGTATTTTGGATAGACAACCAACAATACGCAAACTACATCTCCGTTTATGGCACAAACTACTATTTCAACAAGTAGAGAAGTGGAAATAGTGAGTTCGCGTCAGTTGTTGTTCATTTACATTTTCTTTTGATTTATTCTTATTCCAAGGAATGTTTTTTGACAATTTTTGAAAGTTTTATTTGAATAAAAACATATGTTCAATTTTTAAACAAATTTATTTTGATTTGGGGTTTAAATAAAAAAAATTATAAAATATAAAATTTGATAAGTATTATTGTGGAACCGACACCTCTGAAGAAAAGTCTTTTGCTCGTACATATCTGAATAAAAACAAGTAAGTAGTTAAAGAGTATAATCTTGGTAAAATTCCAACATGATCATTTAACTAATTGCACTTTAGTCTAATAAAAAAAAAGATAAAGTTTGATATTAGTAGATATGTATAAAGGCGCTCAACATAAATAAAATAACAAATAAAATAAATAATTAAATCTAAGTACTAATACAAACAATATCAATATATTATTTAGAAATAAATACTTTATTTTACTTACACTAGGAGCTTTAAAAAGACTTGGATTTTTATCTCCTTTGATTTCTTTAATTTTATATCGGATTTATATCCCGTTTTGCAACCCGACCCGAAGAAAATCCTGCTTTGTCGTTTTTTGTTACTCATTGTTACTTGTAGTCAGGTTCTTTATTTCAGCTTATTTTTATTCTTTTCACTAAATTTTATAAAAATCACTTTAATTCCCATTGACTTACATAGAAAATAGACGTCGTTATTTTGCCACCCGCCAACTACAGTAGTTTTTTGGAACTCCATAAAAATAGGGACGGAAATTTGAAATTTGACCAAGGCCGATTCGCCTCCTTATGTCTAGTCTTCATAATTAAGCCTTCAGTTTCTTATGTTGGTGGCCTTTATGTATATAGTGTTAGTTTGGATGTGGACTTGACCATTTTAAAAAATCGGTCATTTGAAGCTGATGTCAATTTGTAATTATGCAATAATTACAAAATTGGAAAAATACTTTACTTGGACCCTTCATTCAGCCTACTTCCTACGATTTGGAAGCATTTTATTTCCGTTTCCTTTTTATAAACTTCCACTGCATTTTGACCTCAATTATAAATATAAAATCAATAATATCCGATTCTTAATTTTCTATAAGGATTATATTAATGTTGTGGTCTCTCCACCTTGTCGTTTATTTAAAATGGGAGCCAATCTTATTGATAAGATTTCGAAAATTAATTATATTTGCAAGGTGTTCGTATTTTTCCATCTTGCTAGAAGATTGTTTTTATGTTAATATTTGTTTGTTAATTGAACACCATCTTTTATGTACTTTAATTTATATTTAATTTATTACTTGCATCACTTAGCATAAATTGCAATACTAAGGTTTGTAACAAAGATTTTAAGCTTTTAGGTATGATTGTAACCCTTCCATTTTAGACCTGAGGGTGACTCTGCTTTGGTAGAAATTGGTTGCCGTTCTATAATTTTATTTATTATTTTGATATATCCTCTACTATTTAAAAAATAAATAACAAATTTAAATAACTTCAAAACACCTAAACTCTTGTTAACGATTGAAAGTGTTCTATCTGACTCAATAATTAATGGTTTATTAATATGGCTGTACAATATACCAATGCAGAATATACCGATATGTTACTGACATTAGGATTTTGTGAAGGAAATGCTCAATAGAGTGTCAGGGTGTACTCTGAAAGGCTTCCAAATCGTCGTGTACCTTGCCACCCAACTTTTGCTGCTGTTGAGAGACGTCTTCGAGAGACCGGTTCCTTTGCTCCCAACACTGTTGATAATGGAAGAGAACGTTTTGTAAGGATTCCTGAAGTTGAAGAAGACATTTTAGAACGTGTTAAAGAAGATCCAGAATTAAGCACCAGACGAATTGGAAGGGAACTAGGAGTCGTTCATAAAGTGCTTAGAGAACAATTGCTATATCCATACCATAAGAAGCCAGTACAAGAATTATTAGTCCATGATCCTCAAATGCGTTTGGGTTTTTGTCGATTTGTTAATATGCAAAGAGAAAGAGATCCAAACTTTGTCAAAAAGGTTCTCTTTACCGATTAAGCGGGTTTTACAAGAAGAGGTATAACTAATATCCATAATGAACATGTTTATGCCGTTGAAAATCCGCATGCAATAAAGGTAAACCATTTTCAGCACGAATTCAAAATTAATGTGTGGGCTGGAATAATTGGTAATTTCATTGTTGGTCCTGTCATACTTTCACGAAGATTAACTGGAGAAAATTATTTGGATTTTCTACAAAATACGTTGCCAGAATTGTTAGAAGATTTACCTTTCCAACTTCGGAGAGATATGTGGTTTATGCAAGATGGAGCTCTACCACATTTTTCTTTAAACGTTAGAAACCACTTGAATGAACATTATCCACACAAATGGATAGGCAGAGATAATGACGCATCTGTAAACTGGCCACCACGTTCCCCAGACCTAACACCGATGGATTACTTTTTATGGAGACATCTGAAATCCACAGTTTACAGGGAACCTGTAGAAAATGAGAAACAATTCTGGCAACGTATTCAAGATGCAATAAACAATGTTAGAGGTGATGAAGAAGTTATGGAAAGGATACATTTTAATTTTCTTCGACGTATAAATCTTTGTATGCGTGAAAATGGTAAACATTTCGAACAATTTTTGTAAAATCTCTATTTTGATTATGTTGTAAATAAATATTTTTGTGAAACCTATACACTCTAAATTATTAAAACAGAAATTTAGCGAAAACCATGAGAGTAATCGAGTCTTATCAAGAGGACCTTTTTTAAAGTAAATGAGTTGCGCAATCTAAATTTTATACTCAAACTACTTTTCTTTCATTGGCGTAGAATTTTTAAAGGTGCAATTATTTAAAAAATCAAGTTCTACGCCTATGTATTATTATCGGACAAAATTTTAATACCATTTTTTTTGCCACATAAAACTCTACCAATATACCAAATTTCAGCAAAATCGCATATGCCGTTTTAAATTTATATGGGAAAAACGATTTAAAAATTGTAACTTTAAGGCCTTTTGGAGCCCAAACGAAGCAACTTTGTACTAAGGTAATTTTACTTAAATCGACTTATTTTGGTCTAAGGAATATGTGATATGTTTTTGTAAAGACCTTTTACAAACACCCTGTATATTAGAGATTCGAATCCTGTCGGACCACGTACATTTTTTGAAAATTTTTATTTGAACATAGCGCCGATATAGTACAATTCATGCAGCTGACGAACCTATTTGGATAAACCCTTGATTGCGTACTCTGTATTAATGAGAATCATCATCATTATTATTACTATTATTATTACCTGTAATTCTAACGTTCGCAGGACTGCTGACCACAACCTGTCGACTGAGTCGATGCATCGTCCTGCAACGGTAGGCGGGAAACTGGTCACTGAACTCCAAGTTATGGATGAGAAGTTCCCCCGAGGGGAGTTGATGAAACTTGCCGTCTGGAAATGTCAGACATGTATTAAGTTATTTAATGGCTTGATACAAATTTAGTGTGATCGCGTTACGGTAAATACTACGACTTGATATATTAATATTTCTTATTCCAACCAGATAATATATGATAAAGTAATTTGAATTAAACCGACATAAATATTGTAAAAAATTCAGTTGACACTTTTAAATCTAGCAGAATCGTTTAAACAGAAGTTAGTTAAGTATTTAATTAATTAATTATCTCTTTTACATTATTATTTCATTCGTTTATTTCACTTCTTTTATGAATAATGTTCTAATTGTATCACCTCCATTCATATCTAAAGAAGATGCATTAAAATGTCAAGAGTATGAATAATAAAATGATAACAGGTCCCGATGGGATTCCGTCTTTTATATTTTTCTGGGATAATAATGTCGTATTTTCAAAACCTTTAGCTTATATTTTTAATGTGCCCCTTAAAAGCGCCATTTTTTCAATAATCTGGAAAACCTAAAGTTACACCTGTGAGTTATCACCTTTTCTAAAATGTAACATAGAAAATTATAAATATGACCAAGAAGTAAAAATAAAATAAATAAAACAAGGCTATAGGTCACACAAAATACGAGTGACAGTTTCCCTTCGAAAAACAACTACTATTTTGGCTAATACCACAACAGCTATTGAATTATATACAAAGGAAATACAGCAGAGGTAGTTTAAGTTCAACATTTTGCGTTTAGTTTTGATGGGTAAGCAGAACGTCATTCTGGGACCGATTTTGTTCTTATTAGAAATAGCTAGGTTCTCAATCGCAGTTGTTAATGGAATTAGCAAATACACCAAATTCACTAGTGTACAATAACGTTGGTTACGAAGAGAATAGGTAGTCAAGAAGTGAAAATGGTAACTTCATCTACTGCTAGTAAGCAAAATCAAAATTTTTTTAAAATTTCCAGCTTACCTTTAAGTTCCACTTAGTTTTGTAACTGAGTACCTACCTTGATTTTGTTCACTACAAGCGTTACCATTTTTATTAATTAACAATTTAATCTCTTCGTTACCAACTATTTTAGTGAATTTACTACCTTATAATTCATTCTATTAGATACTGGAATTGAGAATCTTTCTATTTCTTACTGACGAGTCATAATGAGGACGAAACCGGTCCAATAATTACTCCTTAGTAAGCAAAATCAAAGATAAAGTGTTGAAATTAAATTTCTCTTCAATTCAATATCTGGGAGGTATTAGCCAAAGGAGTAGTTGTTTTTTCCAAAGGAAAATGATCGCTCGTATTTTGTGTGACATACGACTTTGTTTTACTTATTTTATTTTATAGAAAAATTCAATTTTGGTAAACTATTTGAAATGGTCATAGTTCCAATCTTATCTGATCATATTGATCGATCAACCCCATATTATAAAATATCAGCATGGTTTTATCACAGGTAGATCTACCATTAAACTACGTTGTCCTAGCTGAGTCAAACGCGAACGCAAAACGTTTGCGGTATACGCAGGGCGATTCACGCAGTGTGGATTGCGTGAACAGTGTTTTCCAACTTGCCGCAAATCAGTTCGAATTAAAAGCAATCCAGTCCCTTCTGACGTCACACCGCACGGATCTAACAACCTCCCCTTAAAGTATTTGAAACCTTGTTCGCTACATAAATTTGGCAATGTCGTTTGTCGTGAGCTGAAGAATAATCATAGGATTTGGGTAAGGTCTGACTACAATTACGTGAACACAGGTATATCATCAATTGGCGAAGTAATTCGTTGGCTATCGCCGTCTACTAGGGGTTTAGTGGCTTGTTAATATTATACGAATGTAGGAATACTATTTTTAAACCAAACAACTCAAATATTTTTTATTTATTGATAGTTATAGATGATATACAGGGTGTCCCGAAATTAAACGGTCATATTTTAACAGCGTAATCTTCATCCTAAAATAGTAGTAAAAGTTCATATAAACATAGGTCCGAAAACATTTCTTTTCCGAGATACAGGGTATTAAAGGTGAAGTCCTGATACCACACTTTTGTAAATATTTTCTAAACATTTAAAGATAATTAGGTAAAATTTGGTACAAATACTTACCTTTTAACACTCCATTTATTGGACTAAACCCCAATTTTTGATCATCTTCTTAGGTGGGTAAATTAGGGGGAGCTAAGGGTAAAATTACTATAAGTTTTTTTTGATAGTTTTTAACATTTTTGACTATAAAATTTGGAAAACCAATATTTTCTGTATAATAAAGCTGCATTTGTTGCATTTCGATAGGACGCCCCATTTTTAAGAGAAAAGCATGTTACCTTATCCGAAAGTGTAAACAATAATTAGTAGTTTTGAAAGAGTAAAACCAAATTTGGTAGATTTTCACACTTTTATTTTAAAAATAAAATTTTTTTTTTTTAAAAAATCACTAACATGACATATGTTTCGAAGTACAACTTCTTTTTCAAATGTGACTATTTACAATTCGGTATCCAATATATATACGAAATAATTTAACAAAACAAAGTACTTAAGAAAACATCAATAACATTACAAAATAAACTAACTATTTAAAGTAAATAAGGGTACTTAGGTAATTATAATATCCATCAAATAACGATAAGATAGCCCATTACCGGGATTATCTCACAGAAAACTGGGAAAGAGATTTAATAAGGGTGAATTATTAATATCTAATTGATCATTTAGTAAGTTATCTGAATTTTTAAATCTATTTATTTCAAGTGTTTCTAAATGGTTTAATTTAAGGCTCTTATTTTCTACATGTAAAATTTCAAAGTTGTCTGTAAAAGAATGATTTTCAGTTAAAATATGATTTGAGTAAGTAGAATTATTTTTGTTTTTTGTATAGCTATTATAATGTTCGGAATAGCGTTTTTTGAAAGTATGGCCTGTTTGACCAATATACAATTTTGGACAACTACCACAATTTAATTTATATACCCCCGATTTATTATTAGGATTAATTTTACCCTTATTGTTTTTAATATACTTCCCAAGCGTATTATTGGTTTTAAAAGCTACGTTAATATTTTGGTTTTTTAAATATGATACCTTTTCACTAGGAGCTCCTATATATGTAAGACTCTTATATCTGCAATTTGGATCTTTAATTATGGGATAAACTTGTTGAATAGCCTGTTTAAAAAGTTTTTTCTCTAAAATGTTGTCTACTAACTGTGAATTAAAATTATTATTTACTGCGATTTGTTTAATGATATTTAATTCTTTTGTGAAGTTCTCTTTGGTAAGGGGAATATTAACTAATCTATGGATCATACTGTTGTATGCTGCCAGCTTTTGTTTGTATGGATGAGATGAACTATTATTTATTGTAATATCCGTATGTGATGGCTTATGAAATATCCCAAAACTATGGCCTTTATTATTTTTAAACAAATCGCAGTAAATAATAATTTTAATTCAAAGTTAGTAGACAACATTTTAGAGAAAAAACTTTTTAAACAGGCTATTCAACAAGTTTATCCCATAATTAAAGATCCAAATTGCAGATATAAGAGTCTTACATATATACGAGTTCCTAGTGAAAAGGTATCATCATATTTAAAAAAACAAAATATTAACGTAGCTTTTAAAACCAATAATACGCTTGGGAAGTATATTAAAAACAATAAGGGTAAAATTAATCCTAATAATAAATCGGGGGTATATAAATTAAATTGTGGTAGTTGTCCAAAATTGTATATTGGTCAAACAGGCCGTACTTTCAAAAAACGCTATTCCGAACATTATAATAGCTATACAAAAAACAAAAATAATTCTACTTACTCAAATCATATTTTAACTGAAAATCATTCTTTTACAGACAACTTTGAAATTTTACATGTAGAAAATAAGAGCCTTAAATTAAACCATTTAGAAACACTTGAAATAAATAGATTTAAAAATTCAGATAACTTACTAAATGATCAATTAGATATTAATAATTCACCCTTATTAAATCTCTTTCCCAGTTTTCTGTGAGATAATCCCAGTAATGGGCTATCTTATTGTTATTTGATGGATATTATAATTACCTATAGTACCCTTATTTACTTTAAATAGTTAGTTTATTTTGTAATGTTATTGATGTTTTCTTAAGTACTTTGTTTTGTTAAATTATTTCGTATATATATTGGATACCGAATTGTAAATAGTTACATTTGAAAAAGAAGTTATACTTCGAA
This sequence comes from Psylliodes chrysocephalus, assembly GCA_927349885.1. Taxonomy (NCBI): domain Eukaryota; kingdom Metazoa; phylum Arthropoda; class Insecta; order Coleoptera; family Chrysomelidae; genus Psylliodes; species Psylliodes chrysocephalus. Next base: position 7,316,020 of record OV651818.1, read on the forward strand.
ACATATGTCATGTTAGTGTTTTTAAAAAAAAAAAAAATTTTATTTTTAAAATAAAAGTGTGAAAATCTACCAAATTTGATTTTACTCTTTCAAAATTAAATGGATTTTCATCAAGTAAAGGCCGAAACAATAAATAATAATTAGTAGGTCTGTAGAATCAGCAATTTTATTTTTTTTAACTTTGGAAAACCGGTCACTAAAGAAATTTTAGAAAATATTTACAAAAATGTGCCATCTGGACTTCACTTGTAACACCCTGTATCTCGAAAACGAAACATTTTCGAGTCTCCTATTTTTAACCGACTTCAAAAAAGGAGGAGGTTCTCAATTCGTCGCAATATTTTTTTAAATTTTTTTTTATGTATGTTCAGCGATAATTCTTTGAAACGGTGTTCGATTTTAATGATTCTTTTTTTGTTAGAAAGGGGGTACTTCAGGGGTGGTCCCATATAAATTTGGTCAAAATCTAATAATTGGGCCCATGAGGAAATCCTCAAACTCTTCATTTTTTATGTATTTTTAGCGATAATGCTTTACCACCTTGTCCGATTTATATGATTCTTTTTTTGGTAGTAAGGGGGTAACTCAGGGGTGATCCTATATAAATTTGGTTAAGATGTGGTGACGGCATCTGCACGTTTTTGAATTCGGTTTTTTTTTTATTTTTAATTTCTAATACTTGTAGGATGTGGATTACGCTGTTAAAATATGACCGTTTAATTTCGGGACACCCTGTATATTGGAAATTCGAAATAATAGTTACGACGTAGCGTTGTTCTTCTAACTGTAATCGGACCCTAGGTATATGGATACGGAAAGTGATGAATTGGACATAGGTAAATTGTATTTATTGTATTAAAGGAACAACAAATATAAGTAAATTAATATAACAATTTTTTAATGTCTGTATAAATTTTTTTTTTCACATAGATTATTAAATTAAAAAATAACTATTAAAACACAAAATGTTAATTTTTTCTCTTTTACAACACAAAATATACAATACTGTTGAATCAAAATTTTCTATTGGCAGCAGGTGGTTTTTGTGACGCGACAATTATGATGCTTTGCATCTCATAAATTAAAGCTAATTCTCTTTCAATCTTAAGGTGATCACACCCCTTATATTTTTTGGACAAGAATATCTCAAAATATTTAAATTTTGGCAAAATAAATTAGGCAATAATATCTAGAATATGCATATATTTTAATGTTTTAATTCCTTCCAGTTTCCGAAAAATAAACTAAAATGGCTTTAATTTTGAAATATCATAATGAAAATAAATGCATTCATCGACAGCACTATTCTTAATATAATCCACAAATTTAAGCTCCTAATGTCTTGTTAATGATTTCTTAAAATTCGTCAAAATTAGTGGCTAAAACGCCTCGTTAAGTGCTATCTTCTGGTGTAAACTGGTGTAAATTGTTGCAAGAAACGAATAATGACAGAGTGTACGATACGATAGTTACAAGCGCGTTACACCAGAAAGCAGCATTTAACGAGACGTTTTAGAAACTAATTTTGACGAATTTTAAAAAATCATTACCAAGACATTAAGAGTTTAAATTTCGGGATTATATTAAGAATAGTGCTGTTGAGGAATGCATTTATTTTCATTATCATATTTTATTTTTTTTCTCGGAAACTGAAAAGAATTGAAACTTTAAAATATAGGCATATATCCAGTTAATATTACTTTATTAAAATTACTTTTTGAAATATCCTTGTCCGAAAATTATAAAGTCTGCTGCATTCACCTTAATATACCAACATACACGGTGTTTAAAAATTCATGCGACAAATTTCAGGAGGTGATTGCTCGTATGAAATTAAGATGGGTTGTTCCTATAACAAAATTTCCTCAGCCCACCCCTTTCCGAGATATCACCCTTAAGAGGTGGTGACTAAAATTGAGTTTCTATTTTTTTTCTAAAATTTCAGTAAAGCTAGAAACTTGAAATTCTGAAATTTTCGTGCACTCGCAAAGGAATAACAACGGTTATTTTTTTAATATTCCTGTTACATTATAGGGGGGTGAAATTAGCAACCCTCACTTTATTTCATATCAAAACTTTATTTCGAGATGAAGTTTTATGAAATAAATTTGTAACTTGAAATCCTTGTTTTATTTAAAAAAAAATTTTGTATATAATTTTTTTCCCAAAACCAATAGCTTCATAGAAAAAAAAAACTGTTTTCCACTCAATTTATTAAAAAAAATGATAAATTAGTGTGTTTATTTTTTTTCTCTGAAGCTATTGCTTTTGGGAAAAAAATTCAAGAATAAAAAAAAATTAAATAAAACAAGAATTTCAAGTTATAATTTTATTTCATAAGAGGTCATCTCGAAAAAAAGTTTTGATATGAAATAAAGTAAGTGTTGCTAATTTCATCTTCCTATAATGTAACAGGAATATTGAAAAAATACCCGTGGTTAGTCCTTTGCGATTACAGAATTTCAAGTTTCTAGCTTTACTGAAATTTTAGAAAAATAATAAAAACTCAATTTTAGTCACCACCCTTTAAGGGTAATATCTCGAAAAGGGGTGGGCTGAGGAAATTTTGTTATAGGAAAGATCTATCTTAATTTTATACGAGCAATCATATCTTGAATTTTGTCGCACGGATTTAGAAACACCCTGTATATCACACATTTTTTTAAGCGGGCAAAATTCTTGACAATCTCTTTTCCCTAATTGGCACATGTTGTATTTCTCTAGGATTTACTAACTCTTGCAGCAAACAATTTAAACAGAAATTTGTCAGTTGTGGTAGCATTTTTGCCTTTCAGAATTTTTCATTTCATAAATTAACTAAAAACTAAACTAAACAAAAACCTTACAACGCCTCAACAACAAACTAAGACGATCAGAATAATTTCGCACCTCTTCAAAAACAACTACCTATTTTTCGACACAGGAATTAATAGTATATTATGCAACGATCATGTAATAACCATTACATGAGAGTTGCATACGCTATTTTTTCTACACCCGATAAATAATCAAGACCTATAAATATTCTATTTATATTGGTATTGAACACAATAACAGTAATTACTCGTATTTCTATAAAAAATTCTACAAAATTGTAATTAATGGTATTACCTTGGGTACTGGTATTACCACAGATTTTTGGGGCAAAATATTTTGTACTGCATTTTCTCCTTTCTCCTATATGTGTGGAGGAGTGTTCTATATCGCTGATATCAGACATTTTAATATTATAATTATCGAAGTTTAGCTATCTACGAAAATTTAATACGTTTTGACAACTAAAACAATTACATAGGAATTTAGGACAAACGTCAAACATCATGCTTTATTGAAAAATTGTAGGTTTCTATTGATTAAAAATCTGTATCATAATGAAAAATCTGTATCATAATGGGTATCATTATGAAACGGATTATGGGCATATAAGTGCATTATTATAATACGGGTGTAGAAAAAAAATTTAACTAAACAGCAGCTACCCTTTTAACCACGGGCTTCATAGACTAGCAGCGTTGCCATATTCACTAGTATCATTGTTTTAATAGAATTAGTATCGGAATGAAAACTATGTTAATCTTTGGTCCTGTTTAAAATTGGTAATCTTTTTAAAAAAAAGTTATTTAAAAAATAGTTAAGATATTTGTTATAGAATGACGCTAAAGAGCCGAAAAGTTAAATTTGTTAAAAAGTTAAAATTTTTGTTGTTTTTCTTTAAAAATATAAGTTTTTCGCGATTTAGCGTCATTCTTGGTTCATTTTCAGAACGATTGGCCTGAACCATTTTTTTTACTATTTTTTTTAACTGCCTCAAATGTAAAATTGTTTTTTGGCGGAGGAGCGCCCGTCATGTTTGCTCTTAAAACGTTGAGTACGTTGAGTATGAAAAATGGCTAGTAATAATAATATGATGAGAAAAGAGTTCTAAATTTTCTGTGTATCTTTGCCAGCCATATTTAACAAAAAAAAAAACAAATTACTTCCGCACTACTTTGCATGATTGACTGCCCTCAAGGCATATTTATTTATTGGATACTATAAAAAAATTAATAGTAATTACGTGAAGAGTTAAGTAACAAGAAATTTAAAAACAGAAGAAACCTTTATGTCTAGTGAATTTAATTTAGTATAGTCCTCAATTTTCTTAGGCTAACTATAAAGATATATATTTGGACCTCACTAAGAAACTCATTGGTAACAGCCATCATCTTGTTAAAAGGAGATATACTACTTGGATCTAAACTAAATAATTTTTTCTACGATCACTATAGAAAGTATACAAATAGACATGGCTTACTTGCGTTCAAAGTTAATAATTTCCTACACTGTGCGAAATGTCGTGCAGAATTTCCTGTACCGCAAACTACACATGCGTGGAGAACAGTAGAGAACTATTACACTAGATCTCCCACGCATCTATCGTAGGAGGCTGCATTTGCTGACAGTTCGTGATTCGTAATATCATATTTTGACATTTGTTATATTTAAAATAAGATTTGAATTATTTTCATACAAAAACATAATAGTTACCTACCTATTAATTTTTAATTTAAATATTTGATACCACGACGTATCATATTATACAATATAGGTATAATTTGACATGGAAGGAATTGACAATAATAATTCAGATTCAGAAGTTGAATATATGGAAAACACGCCTCCTGAAATTGTTGAAATTACAATGAATGCAACTTTAAACCTTTTGCCTTAAAAATCAAGAGAAAAGTATGAATGTGCTTATCAAAAATTTATGGAATGGAGGAAAAATAAGAAAAGACCATCATTTTCTGAGAATGTAATTCTCGCCTATTTTAAAGGACAATTAAAATCTTATAAAGCTTCAACATTATTATGCTCATAATATTCAATGTTGCGAAGTATATTAAGTATAAAAAACAATGTGGACATTTCGAAATACGTAAAATTAAGAGCATTTTTAAAAAGACAAAATGATAATTACATGCTCAACAAATCAAAAACCTTAACATCTGAAGAAATCCAAAAGTTTTTGAAGGAAGCACCCGATTATAAAGATTTATTAACGAAGGTAAATAAACGTTACATTTAAAATAAGGTAACACACTGATTTGATTTTTAAAATTTAGTTTAATAACTTAGTTATAATATAAAATATTTAAAAAGAACGAATTTTAAAATATGTTTTTTAACTATAATGTTTTCACGAAATACAGTTACAAGCCTACGTAGCGCAGAGAGTAGAGTGTTGGGCTGAGATAAAAACAAACGGGCTTCAAATCCCACAGTGCCTGCCAACTTTTTTTTTATAATAATTACAATTCCTATTAAAATTCTTCTTAAAAAAGAAAACAAAAAAAAAACATCTAAAATTAATGTATTTTAAACTTGTAGACTGTCCTTGTAAACGGTTTAACTGGTGCCTGTCGAAGAGACGAATTGTGGAATATAAAATTAGATGACGTGGAAGATCTAAAGACTGCCCTTTTGGATAGGATTCAAAGCACGAAGACCAAAATTAAAAGATCATTCACGGTAACTGGAGAATTTTATAATATATACAAAAAGTACGCTTGTCTTCGCCCTGATAACGTCACTGACAGACGTCTTTTTGTGAATTATCAAGGGGGTAAATGCACAAGGCAAATTGTCGGAATTAACAAAATTGGCAATATGCCTAAACAAGTGGCACAATTTTTACAATTGCCAAACTCTAATGTTTATACTGGCCATTCTTTTCGACGCTCATCTGCCACTATTTTAGCCAATGCAGGAGGAGATTTATTAACTCTTAAACGCCATGGTGGATAGCGATCAAGCAATATTGCAGAAAGCTATGTTGACGACGCCATCTCAAATAAAATAGAGATAGCCAATAAAATTGTAAACTCAGTAGACTTTTCATCTAACCAACAAGAAAAGCCTTCGACATCATCAGCAAATATTTCAACAGTTACTGAGAATTTGGTAAAAAATAGAGAGACACCTGGAGTAACACTCAAATAACAAACGTTACGATACATAGAATTTCCCCGCACCCCCGCTCTTGACTGCCGTTGTTCTATTCATTATATTACAATGAGTAATCACAAAAAAATTTCTTTACCTGCTAACATATACATATATGTCAAATCAACCAACTCGGGTGACAAAAATATACTATATAGAAAAAATAAGAAACATAATAAAAACAAGACAGTGTTAAAATTACATACAAATAAAACAAAATTATTTAGAAATGTTCAAATTGTTCTTTAGCGCATATAACGTTGTATTCAATAAGTCATAGTCGAAGTATATGTGTATATGTTGAAATCCGACAACCGGGGGTTGATAATTAATTTAAATAATTCTTATATATTACATATTGTATTCAAATTTTATTTCGAATTCAAACAACATCCCAGCATCCCGCCTAGTTGGCGCCGTTTAATTACTTCTGGGAAAAGAAATATCTACGCGTAACTCTAAAGGTCGCTAGAACAAAACAGATGTCGCCGATAGGGTTATATTCAGGAATTAATACATGGCTTTATAGTCTTTATGCTCGAACGCATATTCGTTCTCTTTCCGATACATTGGCGTATATGGGAAATTTAAGTATAAATACCCGGGTTTTTTGTGGGCAAAAGGATTAACTTTTTCTTCTTCACCGAGTCAAGTTAACAAGAATACGCAAATATCCATGTCCCACTACGGTGACTCCTTTTTCTTTATATTCGTCAAATATAATTAAAAAGAGATATCGCTACCCTTACGGTAGTCGTGTTCTTGTTATATTTTGAGAACGGAAATAAAAGATATCGACGGAGTAGAGAAATTAGGTTCTATAAACGACGGCTTCTGCATAGGTATCCAGTTGTCCTTAGGACGACCACCTTTTTCTTATATTTTATATATAAATAAAAGGAGATATTAGTCAGGTTGACCAAGCAGATACACGTTGAATAGAACCAGATTTCGCTCCTAGAACTGTTTTGTAAAGTTGGATCTACCGAGCGACTAAAATATTGGCGTAACTAATACTGGTGATACCCCGCTAGTCTAGTTAAACGCCAGATATTTTGTATCTCCGATTCAACATTATAAAATGTTACTAAATGATTAAAAGTGCTACTCTAGGCGACGTTCGTAGTGGATTTCGTCACCCTTCTGGCTGACCCGACGAGCTTACGCCCGGTAGACCTTTTTGTCAGCGGTATACTTTTATTTCTGTAAGGTTTCTTTTACGTAGAATTAAAACGATAATCGCACTATTAAAGTAATCAAACTAGTAATTAATATTCAGATATTCCGGGGGAGAATTTAGACAAACATAAATAGGTTACAGGTATCACTTTATTTACTTTTATATTCATTAGCGGGAACATTCGCGTCTGTGTGTTGTCATATTTTTGGTATTCATTGGTCAACGTTTATTGTGGGAAAAATTATAGGGTTTTATATTGTGCTAAATTATGTTATTTAGAGAATCGATAGTGATGTTGTCATAAATATTAATTGTTGTATAGTCGGTCAATGCTCTCCAGTAATAAATTAAGTCATTTAGATTTATGGCCAATGGGTCGAATTGTAAAGTTTCGGTTGTCTGTAAGCAGTACCTGCCCCTTTCCGTAAAGATAAAAAAGCACTTTCGATTTTACTTTTAAATGGCAAACAGATGTAGATTAGTAGGGTAAACGCCTTGATTTGTATATATTTTACAGTTAGTTTGCGGTTTAAAAAATATGTTTTCTGTCGTTCTTTGTAAAACAAAATTGGGTAGACAAATGTGTCATTTTAGCCGTACGGAATTCTAGTTTTGTGTATCGAATTTTCGGGAAAAAGGAGATATGTACAGCGGCGGGTAGAATCATGAATATTGAGAAGGGTCGTATTTATTTGTACATATCCACATATCTTTAGCGGGACATTACGCGGAAGTAGTCGGTATGTTTGTTATTTATTTAGAATAAATAGGTGAAATTGTGTTTGTGGACTAGCTAACGTATCCTCAGAACTGTGATTAATAACACTGATTTGTCAATCGACAGAGCAAAAGAGCATCGTGCCAAAAAAGACGCCTTAGGCCACCATAGACCGCCAGGGACCTCAATAGTAAGGGCCTAAAAATGGTATTTCCCTTGCGGCTATGTAAATTAAAGCCTGATAGAGGCTTGGATGGATCTCTACTGAGATACGCCAAAAGTGGGCCTGACGGGCATCCCCCTTTATATCAGGTGTTCTCCGATCGACCGTTTAGTGTTGTTCATACAGGACTGAGTATGTCAGTAAATTACGGCGTTGGAATATTAGAGAAAGGCGTGATGCACGGTGAGGTAAATCTACACTCCGGTTTTTACACATATTAGAAATAATAAATTTAACCGACTTCAAAAAGGAAGAGGTTCTCAATTCGACGCAATATTTTATATCTCACAACACTCCTCGTGTTACCGTTGTACTCTCTTTTATTAGACAATGCGTAATTCACTAGTTCCGTGGAAACGTGTGATTGTATATTAGGAGACAAACAAACATACCAAAGTACTTCTGACTTTTATTTTACCCTTTTATGGGAACTAAAAGCTCTGAGGTTAGAAATGACACATTAGAAAGCCTACATAAACAGAATGTTAAGCCTAAAAATGGCACATAATCTAAATGTTCGGCTGTACAAAAGAATAGATGTTAAATAAACAGTATTCAAAATTAATCTCGGTGTTTCCTTTGTTCTTCCTCCATTACAGCTACATTGAACTCTAAATGTAATTCTGGGGGTTTTAGCACCACTTCGTGGGTATCCACTAGACGAAATTTAGGCCAAGGTTATAAGTATTTGCAAAACTAGGTGAGGATCCGGTTTGTCAAGTTACAATGTATAGAAAGAGATAGGTGTAGGATCACCCTAAAGTCGTACAATAGTACTAGACATTTTTATTATTACAAGATAATTGAAACTTCATATTTTGCTTGAATTAAAGTATATGAATAATCATAAAAATTTTCAGACAAACATTTCAGGCAGAAGGATATGTACGAGCACCCCAGATGTATTGTTTACATGAAATTTTTATTATTTGCTCCTGTCTGACAATTAAATATTTATTCTAGAAACCTTGACATTGTGGTTTAATTATCAGACAAAAACAAAGGCAGCACACCCTGCAACAAAAAAGTAAGTTTCATGTAATTTGTAATATTATTTAAGTACTTTTTCTTAAAGTAATTTGGAATTGTAATTGTAGCAAAATCTGTGGAGGAATTGTACTGTACTGTAATTATTGTTACGTGAAATTAATTTTAAATTAATTTCAAATTTATTTTTAACAACTTCTCCATAACCCCTCGTAACACAAGTTAAACGACCACCGCTCGCTTCCTTCAAGAGATTTGCAAAGTACGGTTTGCGCACGTATCTATGTTTCTTTGGGCAACTGCGCCATGATAATACCGACTCGTGTTGACTGAACCGGCCGTTTTGGTTTATCGAGGAGGGTACTGTAATGACACTGAAAACGGTTTTTAATTTATCTTTTGAGATACCCAGTATACTAATTTTAATTGACTTACTAATTAAACATTTTATTTCAAATTCTTTTTTCGAGCGTCCACTCACTTAATCTTTTTTTTTTCTATTTATCTCATTCGAAACGATTTACGTCCCCATGGATTGAAAATAAAAAAATCTTTTTTAAACACGAAACACGAAAAATGAAGAGTTATTCCACGAAAGATATTTACATTCATTAATTTTAAATTTCTACTCTCCCGTGACCCAGTTTCTGAAGTGTCAGTAGAAGAGTATTTTAACGAATAACCAAATCCCTCTTAATGAGATTCCCAACAGGAATACTCACTTCAATTTTTTGTGTTAGCTTTCATGTTAAAAAAAAATGTTACATAGGTTTTATTCTCATTCGAAATATCGTTACGCCGAAAATTTTAATTAATACCAGTTTATTCGATAAATATTCAATGTTTAAATTAAAAAGTATAAACCTTCAGAATATGAAAAATAACTAGTCATTGTAAGGTTTTTGTTAGAGACAAATACAGGATTTCTTAAATTAGTTTAAAAGCGCAGTCTAATTTGCCAGAAATCGAAATTCGCGGTACTATCGACCTTCTATTGGCAACGCCTACCGTAACTGAGTGAAATTACCCTATCAAGGTTATACCGACGACATAGTCATATTTGCTAGAGGCAAGTTTAGAAATATGTGTGATATAGTCCAACGAGGATTAGAAAATACCAAAAGATTGTGCTGTGAAGTGGTACTTATACCACAGCTTATACAATACAGCTAAAACACTCTCTTGGCGGCAACGGTTTGCGTCGATTTCGTCGCGCATCGCTTAAGCTCCGCCTTCGAAGGGAAAAGACGGTTTTGGCATTCAGAAGCGTACTTAGGCAAGGTGTTGAGTCGTGCGTATAATTTCGTTGATTGTATAATTTCGTGGAGCCTATAATTTCGTTGATTTTGTTTGAGTTAAAGGTACTGTTATTATTTTGGTGACTCTTTAGCTGTGAGTAGAATGAGTTTGTGCAGTCAAAAGCTGTTTTAATAAGGGTTATACCTGCAAGAAAACATTCTTTAGTTTTCCCAAGGACCCAAACCGATAAGTACTACATTATAAGAAATTTTCATTGTTAAAAATATAATTTATACAGGGTGTCTCATTAGTGCGTTATTGTTCATTATTTTGTTGTAGACACGCAAGAAAGTTTTAAATAAAAGTTATATGGATTTGAAAAATACCTACATATTTTAAAAATATCTTTGGATATACAGGGTGTCACGTTTTTGCCTGGAAAATTAAAATGTATGTTTTTTAAATGTAACACCTTGTATTTTATTTTATGATGAAATTATTAACACCCTAAATTATTGTAAAGACGAATTGCTACAGAAAAATTTTATCAGGTATGTGTGTGGTTACCTTTTAATAAAAGCCTTGCGGATCCACTCCTGCGATACCTGTCTTAAATATAACAAAGATCACGTTGAATTAGACGATTTTTCTTTTTATTGCTTTTAAAAGGCATATGATAACGCCAATTCAGATACATTTGGAAATCTGCAACTGTCAAATGATGAATTTGTAGAACTAATATTCAATATTGAAAAGATATTTTAAAATAATTTTGAAGAATTGGCTACAAAAAATAAAATTTGTACCACACTTTTAGAATTAATTAACCCAATACCCTTTAGTCATCCATGCTAACGTTTTCCAAAAGAATAACTTATTTTATTGTATGTTTAATCTCAATAACTAAAAAATATACTGACAATTAGTTTGACAGAATTGTCATTTATTTAAAATTTTAAAAATAATAGCAGTCGGTTGATCAAAATATGAACGATTGGCGAATTTATTTTTTTTTGCAGTGTTCTCACTACCTAGAATGGATATGAAATATATTCGTTCAATTGAAGGCAATAGCATACTTTTTCGTTTTGTAATCTGTGCATGGATATTAGCCAATCTACGCACATACTACAAAACGAAAAATTATGTTATTGCGTTCAACTACGAATATATTTCATATCCATTTTAGGTAGTGAGAACACTTTAACAAAATTAAATCTACAAATCACAGTTCATATTTTGGTCACCCAACTCCTATTATTTAAAAATTTTTAAATAAGTGATAATTCTGTTAAACTAATTGTCAATATATATTTTAGTTATTGATATTAAATATACATTAAAATTTTTGTGTATACTCGATAAATAATAGCATTTTTGTTTTTATTATGTCCACATTAAAAAAAAAAATAAATTTTAATCAAACTACATGATACTAATTTAATTACGAGTATTAAAACTAAAGTCCTGAAAGTTTCGGTGAAGATGAGGACAGAACATCTGCCTTCCATGTGAAAAGCCCGGGATCGAATCTAGGCCGAGGACTAATTAATTTTCCATGTTTATTTTATTTTATAAATTAGTCAACTTCGTAAATTATTTTAAAATTAGTTATTTTGTCTAAATAACCTAAAATAATTTTTTAAATTTGTAGATTTTCGTTAGTGGGTCGTAGAAAAAATATACTGACCATACCGAGTGGATTGTTCATATCACAATCAGACGATTGAGTACTCCGCCTACGACGTCGTGCTCAAACTTCGTCTTTGTGTGATATGACTATCATATCCACCCTTGTTGAACAAACTACAATTTATTTGTTTTCTTGGTTTAAGTTTTACATCAGAAATAAGAACTAAATTAATTTACTTTTCAAGTTTTCTTGTAAAAATCGATATTACTTTCTCCAAGTACAAATTTAGTACCTACCTAAAATAAGTACTAATTATGTAATATCGTGTAATATTGTAATTCAAATTTCACATTACTATAAAGTTTCAAAATTCCCTACTTCTGTATGGTCAGATAAAAATTGAATATATTATATTAATAAAAACTGTTAAAGTATTACTTCTACAAATCTGTATTTCAATTAATAAGAATACATCTAAATATAACCAATATTTTTAAAATAAAAGCACAAATTCTTTATAATTCCAAAATACCATAGAGTTCCCAAACCTCAGTCGAAGCATTCGTTTATCTAGGTATAAACCCTTTGCGCGAAGAGTAACACTTGCCAGAGACACGGGGTACCACTTGATTTGCATCCACGAGCGTGACACATTTCTTTAACAATTGAAGCCCTTGGTGTAAAAAGGATCCAAGTCACAATTTGTCGTGAAGTGACTGTTTTAGCTCAAAACATTTGTTAACGAGGATTTTACTAGCCACATACAAATTATTTTACCTCTAATCCGAAAGATGTGCTATTTTTCGTAATATTTATATTTAAATTAATTTTTTAATTATATTTGACAGATTTAAAACAAATTTAAAACATAATTTCTCAAAACGTACTTAATGTGGCATGTAACCAACCTTATTACGACAAGGTCTTTAATTATTTCAATAATAAATATATTTTTTAATCCGGGCCCGACTTTTCCGTCGATTCTAACAGAGATAGCACCATTCCGTCTCGCTTGGTTCTCGACCGCCACATCAAAGACGCCAACACGGAGTTGTGGAGCTGTATTGTATAAGCTGTGCTAGAAATATCAAACACGTTTGAAATCCAGGCTCGCGCCAATTTTGCTCAAGTATGTCAATATTTATGTCCATAATTTAATTTCCCAAAACTTACTTAACATGGCATGTAACCAACCTTATTACGTCAAGGTTTTCAATTTTTTCAATAATAAAAAAATTGCTTAATCCGGGCCCCACTTTTCCCTTTAATCTAACAGAGATAGCACCATTCCGTCTTGCTTGGTTCTCGACCGCCAGATCAAAGACGCCGACACGGAGTTGTGGAGCTGTATTGTATAAGCTGTGCTTATACTAGAATAAAATATTGGAGAGTGAGTCATATGCATGATCAACACTGTTGTCTATAAATGAAAATTCCGACGGAAAGTAACAGAGCAGCATAGGCGGCGTATCAAATACCAAATAATTATTTATTATTTATTAGGTATTTGTAAGTAAACTTTATTAAATTTGCTTGTCAACATCTTTATTTAAATAACAAAGATGATGCGTTAAATAAACGTTTTTGATAGTTTTCAAGAAATGAATATATTTATTCCCTAATGACTTCGTTATCTGTGTTTAATGGTTTTAAAAACACCGCTTTTAAAAACGTGTTATCTCCCCAGCTAGCACATAACGTTGCCAAGACTTTTGGCGATGTTGCATTAAGGGAACGTAATAACATTACTTTACAACGTAAATGCAACGTTCATGAGAAGTTGTTGAGAGAAATCAAAACCTCGCAAAACTTCTATTTGTTATTTACCTAGTTAACCTACCTGTTATGTTAACACAACGTAATAAAGTAATTTGCTGCCTAAAAAAAACAAGAACTGTTTATGTCAATTGTCACTTGCCAATTTTTCTTGTTATATGTCATGTTTGTTTTTTTTATTTGCAGAAATTATTTTATAATTATTATTAAAAACATTTGAGTAGAACCATTTTCTTCGTTTTAGATTTTATTAAAATGTCCGGGAATATTTGGATCATATTTTTGTAGTTTTCGACAGAATGGCCTGGAGCTGGTTTATAAAATTATAAAAATGTCCGGAAATATCTGATAACTTTGTTAGAAGCTAGATATAAGGACCTGGTTTATGAAATTATTTACTGGCCTATTTAAGGATGTAAGTGGTGGCAATAATTCCTTTTTCCCTATCTGGCTCTTAAGATTTAATGATTCGGAGAGTGAAGGGATTAATAAAAGTATATCTATCTGTGATTTGATATAATATCTCTTTTAGCTTATACACAATTTACCCTGTGGTTTATAATCCCCTACAAATGGTTATTAAAGCTGTTATTGTGTTGATGGTATTAATGATACGATACAATTTATCTTATGGTCCCCCTTTTAGTACTAGAAGGTGCACAGGTGAGTTTACACGTTTAATTTTTCAAGTTTATCTGCTATAGTTTATATTTATTTAAGGAATTAATCAAAACGAGACACCACTTCCAAATCTGGAGAAATACTTGTGGCTGAGAAGTTATAAATCTTACTGCAATCAAACTGGTGATCATTCAGGATGCGGTAATAACTGATGATGGCTTCTGGAGGCGCCAAAGCCTCAGCAAGGGACTGCAAGTGAATCATAGCTATATAAATTGAGATTATTATGCATGTCGCTAACATATGTGTTTTAAGTAATATTTCAGTACAACAAAAGACCCACTAAGTTATTAGATACATAATTATTCATTAGATAATTACGGTAAATGATAAATGAAGACCTAAAATAAAATAACACTATTGGTATGTGATTTTAGGGGAGCATGGAGAGGTTGAACTTATCACAGATTTAGGGGCCCTTTTTTTACAAGAAACAAAATCCACAATATGTGATTCCACTTTACTAAGGATGTAACAAACTTCTGGGTAATAATATACTTAATCGAACTAAAAATACATTTTAAAAATATTGTATTTTAGATTTTCTTTGTACCTGAAAACATTCTAAGAATTTTAGAAGCAAAATAAATACTAGAGACTTGTCTAAAGAAGAATAGGTATATGACATCTAAAGTTTTATAAAAAGTGAATCTACATGGTACGTCTATATTGAAAAAAAAAAACATCAGATTTCAAGCAAGTGCCAAACTAGAAGAAAATTTGAGAAAAATCACAGACGATGCCCTCGAGCATACATCAGAATATCTTGCTAAAAAACATGAGTTGTTTCTTTATAAAATCTTCATACTAACTTGAAAATCCATAATTAAGCATAAAATTTGTAAAATTCTAAAAAAAAATTAATGCACTAACATTGTATGTTTTATTTAAAACAACATAGTAAGACAAAATTATCTAAAAATAAGTGCAACGATTTAAACTTGAGTATATTTTTTTACTTTCTATATAATTTCCTTCAATAATAGTTAAACAAGTAGGTCAATCTCTTTTTTATTCAATATGTTGTGAAAAAGTAAAATCATTTTATATTAAAATATAATTTATCCTCTTATAAATTGTCATATACTTATGTTACATTATAGCATAAATAAAAATATTTCCAAGCCACATGTAGTTAGAATAAAATAATTTTTGTTCACCTTTGCATAAATAATAAACTAACAAAATAAAAATATATAAATATCTATACAAAAAAAAAGTTAAAAGGTTTGATTTTAAAAAGATGATATATCTCTGCGAGTACAGGAGTGCGTTCATAAACGTAGGGTAAACGCGTCCGGACGTTGTCTAGACTCTAAAAAGCGTTCCTAAATGTAGAAGATTTTAGCGGGACGATTTACCCAAGCCGTTCCTATTTAAAAGACAAACGCGTCGGGATGAAGAAATTTTACCCACCATATTGAGTAGGGTAATTTTAACTCGACTTGCGCAGTATATTTATATGTCTTCAAACATAACCTTAATTAAATTGGAAAACCAAATCTTTTTATTTTCTATTTTTATTTTTTGAAAAATATTTAATACTATGAGTGAGGAAATTAATTCTACCAATTATCATCTAGTTGCCGGAGATGACGGCAATTTCATTATAGAAAATAATAAAATTTTATTACAAAGGGTTAAAGGTAATTGAATATTTTCCTTAAATGTTTTAGGTAAATATTGTTATTTTGTTTATTACAGATGAAACATTAGTCTATGTGGACGCCAATGTTGTTATCAATAGGTTCAATTTAGAAGTTGAAGATAATATAAATCCATCCATTGAATTAATAGAAAATCGCCAGGCTGAAACTGATGAAAATCTTATCCGCACAACTTGGAGTAGAGAAGAAATTTTGTCACTGATTAATTTGTATGAGGAATATGAAAAAAAATTTAAATCAACGACAATAAAAAATGATAAAGTGTGGCAAGAGATAAGTACAAAAATTCCATCTCATACATGGGAACAATGTAAAAATAAATTCAAATATTTAAAGAGCAAATACATTGAAAAGAAAGATAACATGGGAGCTAAAGCAACTGGTGCCAAAGCTATAAGGTTTGATTATTTTGACGAAATGGAGAAAATTTTTGGACAACATCCTAATGTTGCTCCTGTAGCTACTGCCTCATCCAGTAGAGGAATATGTAACATCACATCTATTTCTTCTACATCCTGCCACCAAGAAATATATGCTAGTCTAATCCCAGAACAAAAGAATGAAAAACGTAAAGCTATTGAAGAAATGCCAGAAGAAATGAAGCAAAAGAAAAAAATTAAAATGACTCCCTCTACTGATGTATATCGTGACATTGAAAACATTAAAGAACGAGGAAGAAATAAAAGGCATGAAGAAAAATTGCAAGTGCAAAAGGAGTTAGTGTCAGTCTTGACAGACCTAACAAATGTCTTAAAAGGGTCAAAATAAATGTTACCTACTAAGTTAAAAAGAAGGCTGTATTAAGAGATTTTATATAAGTATACATTTATTTTAAATTGTACTTATTTTGTACATTTTTAGTTTTGTAATAATGGTTTTAGTTAAGCCTATAAATGTTTTGTTTGTCATTTTCTAAAAATGTTTTGTTTGTAATTTTTTAAGAGAGTTATTTGTAGTTTTTTATTAATTTTATGTTCGTGATTTTTAAAAAGGTTGTATGGTATATGTGCATATGGTAATATCAATGACAACTTCGTCTGATCAACAAACCATGCATTTCAAACCTAGACTGTACCAGACCGACTTGTCTTTTACATTACCTAGAGTTACAAACCAAGTAAAATGTTAAAAAAATGTTTTATTAAAGTTACAAAATTAAATCATTTTATTATCTTAAATTATTGTTGCTAAATAGTCTCGTTTAGCAATCCCTTCATTCATGCCTTGTTGTATGTGTTCAACAACCTCAATTTCTTCATTTACTACCCGTAATCCTTCATTTACATAATCTTCTATCAAGTTGTCATCACTTAAACATAAATTATGCAATGTGCACACATCTATTATTGTACTTGGAATCAAATCAGTACGGTTCATATCTAGATATCTCAATCGACGGAATCTTCCAAAGAGTAATGCAAAAGCTCTTTCTACAACTTGACGTGTTTTTGCATGTATATTATTGAAATTTCTTTGCCTTTGTGTTAAATTACCTCTATCGATGTAAGGAGGCACACACCAGTGTAGAGTTGGGTAAGCTTTATCTCCAATAATGTGCTCGTTTTGTTGAAAATAATTCATACGATTATTTATATTTCTCTATATATATCAGAGTTCCTGAAAATTCTAATATCTGACACCGAACTTGGATAGCCTGTAAAACAGTCGATAAATTTTAGCTTAGGAGTAGCTATAGCTTGTAAAGTTATGCCATGAAAACATTTTCTATTAATGTAAACTTCAGGATTTTCATGAGGAGCCTTAATTGGTACATACGTTCCATCTACTGCTCCAATTACTCCTGGGAAGCCTGGTATTCGATGGAAGGATTCTTGAATTGCCTGCTTTTCAACATTATTTGGCCACTTTATTACTAATGGTGAAATTTCATTTAATGCTATTATCACTCGATAGAAGCAGGTACACAAAGATGACTTGCCCATGTCGAAACGACAAGCAACAGATCTGCAAACAATAAAGAAATGCTTAAAATGACGTGAAGTTAAACTAGATAAATAAATAGAGCATGATTATGAAAAAATAATAAGTATACTTCTATCTGTAACTTACCTGTAACTGTCTGGCGTGGCTAACAACCATAAAACTGACAATAATTGTTTGTCTACAGAAATTCGCGGCCTTCCACCTGACCCTTCTTGCCTTTCTAATGATGGTGCTAAACGATTTAATAATTCTTGAAAATTGCCTCTCGTCATTCTAAAATGCTCTTGAAATTGTTTATTGCTACAATTGTCAACAACTGTCGCAATGAAATTATTTGTTCTGGGTACATGTCTTTGAACTCGAACATATTCCTCAGCAAAAGCATCTTCCTCACTTGAACTTGAACTACTTGAATTACCAAGAAGAAAATCCATTTTGCAAATCTAAATAAATAAAATAACGAATTAACTTGTGTATTTTGTAACTACAAGAAATTGCCATTGAGGAAGGATAATTTACTTACTAATTTTTGATAATTCCTACAATAATAATCGATAAGACATAACCAAAAACTTAATTTGACAATAATGACATCTGACATTTGAGCTTACCGTTCGTATTTATTGGGCAGAAATAAACGCTCCGACGAATTTTGTCCGGACGATTGAAAATTTGACGCTCTCGATTTACGAACGCACCCCTGGTAAGCAATCTGGAACCTCAGCAATCTCTTATGATATATACCTAGTCATTGTTGCAATTATCTATTATTCACAGATCTAGTTTTTTTAGCATCATACAATTGCCATCTTGAAACATACCTTATATAAATATACTTTTGTACAATCGTTCACTGTTTAAGCTTCTAGTGAACCTTTGCAATATTGATACTTTATTATACTATTAAGCAAATTTTGTCCAATCGTTCAGTGCTTTATAGGTGGCTTCTACTATCGCACATGTGTAACGGCGTTTGTGATATACCTACCTCTACTTTTGTTATATTACTACTTGATTTCAAGAATATTTTAATAATAAATTTATATAAATATTTTGTTTTATTTGAAATTTCCATGTCTCGATTGAGTTTTCACTATACCTCAATTTCAGCCTCTCTGTATTACATTACACAAAGAACAATATAGTGTGTCCATGGATGGACTTAATTATACTTGTAAAAATATTTATTTTAAATTAAAAAAGTTATTTTTCATCATTTCTTAATGTGAATCGAATTTATTTAACAAGTAAAAGAAATTATGAAGAATTACTTTGTTAATTTAAAATAAATATTTTCACAAGTATAGTTAAGTCCATCCGTGGACACACTGTATAATGCTGTAGAACTAATTCACATTATAACATCTATAGAAAGTTACAGAGCAATTTTCAGGGTAAGTACCGTAAAAGTGCTAGTGTGATGTTTTCCGAACTTCATTTTTATAACTTCTGTGAGATGTGTCATAAAAGTCTAGCCGTTGCGGACATTCGGTGGTTGCAGGGATATTAGGGTTACATTAAAAGTACATCGCATGTGAGCTTAAAGAGCCTAAAATTGCAGCTTATTAACGTAGATGGGATGTTTTTGTGCTAGCTGGGTCCGTTCTTGGCAATTGCATCGATCGTTACATTCATTTAGTTAGACAGACAAAAAAGTCCGTCCATGTGTGGATCAGGTGAAGAGTGAAAACCGCTAAATCAGTTGAAATCAGTTTTTACTCAGCAATAGAGAGTAAAATTTTGTAAGATGATGCCCTAATATTTGGAGGCGATGACAAATGAATGTGTTTCAAGTAAATAAACGACCGACGGGTTACAGATTGAATATTGTAAGCACAGGCACACAGACAGTTGAAAACTAACTTTCGACGAAGATTTGTATGGCCTTAACTATTTACGATAATTATTTCATATTTTATAAACACTTTTTTGTATAAGTGCTCTTTTCTGATATACGAGTAGGTGTTCATGTTTGTGCCTTACAATCTGGTAGTGGTAGTGAATATTCGAGGAGTTATACAGTGCTTCTTAAAAGTCCCCTCCCCCTCTTTTCTTTTGAACAGTGATACTTAGACTGATGAAATTTGGAGGGTGAAAATAAACTATTGTAAGCTTCTCTACTATTGGTAATAGGTTACGTAATAGGCATCGGTGACGTCACCAGACAACTGAAACCAATAATATCAAATGGGACCTTATGGCAAGTGACACCTCATTTGAAAGGTATTTAGAATACCTATTCAATCATACTATTTTTTTTGGATTTACGATATTTTTGATGGTTAAAATAAATAAACACTAAAATGTAAGTTCCGCTTTTAATTAATAAAGATTCAAAAGTCCGCCTGTTCAATCAGAACATAATAAAATAACATCCTGTACATCAAAGTTTAATTTATTTCACCATAAATTAAACAGTTAAAATTAGAACGTTTCTGGTCGGCGAACCTGAAAATTGCAACTCAGCGAAAACATCGAGTTCGTTGTTTAATTAATTAGCAAAGTTGTTATCTTATATTTAATATTGTTGAAATTTTGTTTAATAATAATAGTTTATAAAAATGTTAATTTTTTTAAAAATAAATGCTTTTTAACCCCACGTTTCGTCTATCTAACATCCTTAAAATTAATATAATAATTATTAAAAAATAGCCCTTATTTTTTAATACAAATTATTCACCGCCTATGGTTAATTGTCAAAAAAGCAGAAATTTTTTAATGGACGTTTTTACCGGCGATAATATCTTGAATTTTTAGTTTAATTATTGTTTAAGTATCTACATAAACAAAATGGTACGTGCTTTAGCTGACAAAGTAACAGCAATCTTAATTATTGATGAAAAGGGAAATCATTTTCATGCGGCGGAACGCATTTTTAATGAGAGATACCCCGATCGCCCTATATCGAGGACTTATTTGAGGGAGCTTTTTCATAAGTTTCAACAAACAGGTAGTGTTCATGATGCCAAACGATTGGGTCGACCAAATATTGATATTAATAAACAAATTGATATATTTGCAGAAATTGTAGTAAACCCTTCTTCTTCCACAGCCCAAGTAGCGTCTACCTTTGGAGTTAGTTATAGTACAGTACACAGGGTGTTGACCAAAAACAAATTTCACCCATACAAATTAAAAATGGTTCATCAACTTTCAGATGACGATCCTGAACGAAGGCTGGAATTCTATGAAAATATGTCCACTAAAATTCTCCAACAGCCAGACTATGTAAGGACAATTTGTTTTAGTGACGAAAGTACTTTCTTCCTTAATGGAAATGTTAATACTCAAAATGTGAGGTATTGGAGTGACATAAATCCTCACATGTTTCGTGAAAAACATACAAAGTTCCCATTAAAAGTAAATGTCTGGACAGGTATTTTGGGAAACCACATAGTCGGGCCTCTTTTTTTGAACTCTAATTTAACCGGTGAGGTATATATCGAGATGTTAGAAAACGCAATTGAAGCATTAATTCTTCAAATTCTGGAAGATAATCCAGATGAATTTGGTAACTTGGAAATAACGTTCCAACAAGATGGTGCTCCTGCACACTATTACTTTGCAGTAAGACGTTATTTAGATGAGGTCCAATAGAATGGCCAGCTCGGTTACCGGAAATCTAAAGTTTACGCTACAGCTCCTGAGAGTATTGACGTTTTAAAACGGCGAATTGTTGAAGAATGTAGGGCAATTTCCACTGACACATTTAATCGAGTCCGACAAGAATTTAATAATAGGATGTTTTACTGTCAGGAAGGAGATGGAGCACATTTTGAACAATTATTATAAGAACTTGTTCTTAAATGTGTATTAATTAAAAGCGAAACTCTAATTTTAATGTTTGTTTATTTTAACCATCAAAAATATCGTAAATCCAAAAAAATAGTATTACTGAATAGGTATTCTAAATACCTTTCAAACGAGGTGTCACTTGCCATATGATCCCATTTAATATTATTGCTTTCAGTTGTCTGGTGACGTTACCGATGCCTATTACGTCACCTATTACCAATAGTAGAGAAGCTTACAATAGTTCATTTTCACCCTCCAAATTTCATCAGTCTAAGTATCACCATTCAAAAGAAAAGAGGGGGGGAGGGGACATTTGAGAAGCACTGTATTTATTGTGTAGTATATTAGGTAGGTACTTTAAAAGTTTATTAAATAGTAAAATATTAGTGTCTTTATAAATTTAATAAAAACAATAGTAGAATTATGTTGTTACAATAGTAATGGATTCAGAGGCGGGTCCAAGTAAAACCCAATTACGTCGGCAAAAGCCCTTATCAAGGGATGAAAAGAACATTATATGGAAAGTGTATGATGGGCTGAAACAGACACTTCCTACAAATGAAGCTGTAAACCGAAGTTATTTTTTAACTGAAGTATCTGTTTCAACAATTGAACGTATTGTACGCGAAAAGACAAAAAAGGCTCCTTAGAAGCCCCTAAAACGCATACCCGTGGTCGAAAATTATTATAATTGGACGATAACCAAAAACAAATCATTCGAAGAACTGTACATTCTTTTTTTTTTGAAAACAAAGCCCCAACACTTAAAGTTGTTCTTACAAAATTAAGAGAAAACGAAGAAATTCCATTAATGAGTCGTGAAACTTTACGAAAAATTGTATGGGGCCTAAAATTTCGTTTTGACAAACGGTGTAGAAAAACAATTTTAATTGAGAGGTCAGATATAGTGTCCTAGCGACGGCATTATTTAAGAAATATTAAAGAGTTTAGAGTCGCTAAAAAAAATATATACTATCTCGATGAAACGTGGGTGAATGCTGGACACACGATATCTAAGATATGGCAAGATACTTCTGTAACTAGTCATCGCCAAGCTTTTATAGAGGGATTATCTACAGGTTTAAAAGCACCATCAGGTAAAAGACATCGCCTAATTGTTACCCATATCGGAAGTGACAGTGGATTTTTGGAAAATAGCGCTCTTGTGTTTATATCGAAAAAAACAGGAGACTACCACGAGGACATGAATGCGGAATGCTTTGAAAAATGATTTACTGAAGTATTACAGCGTGTAGAACAAAATTCATTTATTGTACTAGATAACGCTTCTTATCACAGTCGACGAGTTGAATGCATTCCGATAACGTCCAGTAGGAAAGCGGATATGCAAACCTGGCTGCGGGATAAAGCAATAACATTTACTGAGGAGATGCTTAAAGTGGAATTAATGGACCTAATAAAGAAACACCGCCATAAATATATTTAATATGTTGTCGACACAATGGCTCGTGATCGTGGTATTATGGTACTAAGACTTTTCCTTTATCACTGCGAATTCAATCCTATTGAACTAATTTGGGTGCAAGTGAAAGGGTTTGTAGCTCGAGAAAATAAAACTTTTTAAATAGCCGACGTTCAAAGTTTATTAAAAACCGGTATAGAACGTATAAAACCTTAAGATTGGCGGAATGCTATTTCCCATGTAATTAAGGAAGAAAATAATATGTGGCGCTTGGACGGTATGATCGAAACGGTAGGCGAACCTCTAGTCATAAGTTTAAGTTCCGACGATAAAGACGATTCCAGTGATAGTTCTGCAGAATCAATGGTTTACGAAACCTCATAGATTTAGAATTCAAGTAAGTTATACCAATCCTAATTTACATATTATTATAATAAACAAAACAATTATAAACATAGATGAATTATTATAACAAAAATAGATAACCAACCTACTTTCATCTAGTAATATTCACAAATACCCATTTAATTTGCCAATATAGTATTTCTGCGACACTAGAAGACTGCATTTTGATATGATAACGATACCTTTTGCAGTTTTAAGGCGCACCCTCTTCAATATTTTGTTCTAGTATAACACCCCATTTAATTTTCCAATAGTGTTTCTACGCCACTGGCATAATATTTACATATTTTAACAATAAACAAAACAAAATTATTAACATAAATGATTATTACTACAAAAATAGATAACCAACCTACTTTCATCTAATATTATTTACTATTACCGCATTTAATTTGCCAATAGTTTTTATACGCCACTGGCGTAATACATTTTGGCAATAAACATGAATTTGTGACTAGTTGGCACGTGATACCGATAACTTGTGCAGTTTTAAGTGCGTGATTCCATTCATTATGCTCTGGTATAGTATGATTGTTGTACGTGAACAGGGAGGAATCACCTTCTTCAATATTTTGTCCAAGTATAGTATAAATTCTATAAAAACAACACTAGGTTTGTTCCCGAAGCGAGTTCCTAACATATTGAGTATGCGCAGTACAAAATAACTGTTCCAGCAGAGCAACGTTCCAAACAAATTGAACTTGTTCATGACATGTTTGTTATTAGTTTTAATAGTTCCTAAATAAAATACGAACTTTTACTTTCACGCATTCGTGCTTAATTAAAATAATTTTTCTTCGTTTTCTCCTTTGTTTTTAATTGTATTTTTGGTTTGTTTTGTGAGTACCTATTATCTTTAATTTTGATTAAAATCTTATACAGCCTTGTAACAGCAAAAAATATTATGAGGAGGGTAGTTTTTATTTGTGCAATAAAGTATAACCTCAAAATCTTTTTTTTTTAATAAATATAATCGAATGATCTGTATTTAGTCAAAACAGTCAGTAACATTAATTTTTTTAATGTTCCAGCACACATTTATTTAGAACTCATTCCAAACATTATTCTGCTCACGCATACGTATCAGATAATGTTTGTAACAAATTTGGAACTCGCTTCGGGAACAAACCTTATAGTAGCCTTTTCAAGAAAAAGAAAACCTAATATCAAAACCGTTAAATTAAACGGGATAGATATAGAATGGAAAAATGAAGTCAAATATCTATGCCTAACCCTGGACAAAAAAACTTCTCTGGAATACACATGAGAAGAAAATAGTAAATAAGGCCACAAAAGCCCTAGTGGTATGTAGAAACATTGCAGGTAAGCGATGGGGATGTAAGACAAACGTACTGCGATGGATGTATACTGCAATAGTGAGACAAATCATCACTTACGGGGCTATAGCCTAGAGTAACAGAACTAGTTTAGCTACTACGAGAGCTTATATCTCAGAAGTATAAAGACTAGCCTGTGTTTATATCACCGGTGCAATGAGAACCTTCTCTACGGCCGCAATGGAGGTGATCTTAAACCTCACCCTTCTACATTTGATGATAGAGGACGTGGCCAAAAGGACACGATATAGAATAATCAGGAACGGAGTAATCAGACGAAAGTCCACTTGCTTCAGGACTAAAGATACCTGGGACATGCCCCAGGATAAAATGTTAAAGAAGTACAGTTTTGTGAAAAACCTTCAAAACCACAGAGCTGGGCTGCAAGAAAAAATGAAACCAAGAATCCATCGCACTTGCAACCAAAAGAGATGCTATTCAGTGGTATACGGACGGTTCCAAAACCATAGAAGGAACTGGAATAGGAGTATATAATCCGAGCACCAAGCACTGCGAAAGCTTGGGAAAATACCCAAGCATATTCCAGGCGAAAATTCACGCCATCGAGAAGTGTATCCAGTTTAACATCGAGAGAAACTATCATAGACATAGACATAATATTAGAAGAGATTAAAAACGAATTGGAAAGTAGAACAACCGATAATTGGAACAATCTCTTGGGGCTGAGACAGGCTAAGATACTTCTGGGTGAATATAACCAGAAAAGATCAGAAGCCTGCACCTGCCTGAGTTAGAGCAGGCGTATTGTAACAGGGATCCTTACCGGGCATTGTCAACTAAAAGGACACCTTAGTAAACTGAGAGTAGTAGAGGATAGTGAGTTCAGATTCTATGAGGAGGAGGACTAAACCTCCATTCACATTCTAACTGAATGTGTAGCACTTCAAAATCCAAGGGCACTATACCTAGGAGGATATCAAATAGAAGAGGGAGATTTACCTAACTTGAAGCCACTCCCAAATCCTACACTTCCATAAGAAGATATGATTAGAAGGATCGTTATAGGCATTGAGACATTTCCTTGATGCATTAGCGGTAGAAGGGGACACAATAGATCATTTAGGTCGTAGTGTATTAACACCCCATTCCCAACATAGCTGTGTAAGATAAAGACAATAACCGCCGGTCTTTAAAACGAACAACTTTTCGTCGTCAATTTAATTGGAAAATAAGTTACAGTTACGCCCAATTTGATTGACAACTTTTATAACAATTAGGCATTCCACTGACCTGTCAAACAATAGGTATCGTATATCTAAGGGGGTTCGACATATCCTTCTATCTAGGACGCTATTTTTATTTAAATGATATTTTCATTCTGTTCGATCACATACTTTTGATTACTATACGAGGCAAGAGAGAGGTCCGACACGCCCAACATAGGGCGCGGCCATTTTGAACCCTGTGACACAGTTTACAGCTAAAGAATCAGATCGCTCACTCTGCATCGGCACTTTTGATCTCAATGTTTCAGTTTATACACTGTGCAATTCGGATATTACAATATATGTCAACCGCCTATAATAAAACAGCAGTCTTCTGCGTATCCTGAATTTGTATCCCTGGAGTGGATGTTATTTTGGAACTTTCAACTGGTCCGAGTGAGCTAACTGATTCTTTAGCAATAAACTGTGACTTCAAAAATAATATTCACTGACACTGACAGCAGCAAGCAAAATATCAGGTGCGTTTTAATCATCCGCTTCTGCTTCCGGAATTGTCGGTTTAGTCGTTTTAACCTGTCAGATTAAAACAAGAAAACCGACAATTCCGAAGCAGAAGTGGATGATTAAAACGCACCTATTAAAAATATTGCGCCAAGATGTAGGCAACACGTAATAAGGGTTCAAAATGGCGGAGTTTTCTATCTCCTTTTAAAAGG
Organism: Psylliodes chrysocephalus; assembly: GCA_927349885.1. Classification (NCBI taxonomy): domain Eukaryota; kingdom Metazoa; phylum Arthropoda; class Insecta; order Coleoptera; family Chrysomelidae; genus Psylliodes; species Psylliodes chrysocephalus. The sequence goes on from OV651818.1 coordinate 7,342,916, forward strand.
CACTCAGAAAGCTGCGCAATGCGACCATTCTTCGTATAGTAAAAGAAAATCAAAGTATGTGTGTTCGATATATTTAATTGTAATCCCTTATTGATGTTTTCATGTGTTGTCGTAACCCAATAGATATATCAATCCTTCCAATTGAAAATTCTTTAATTTAAAACACCTAATGGTGGAAAGGTTTGGTATGTCTAAAGGGTTGCGATATACGATTTATTCTATCTACAATACGTGAAATCATAAATAATAGATTGAATTTAAATATTGTATGTCAAACATAATTCAAATATTGTTTTAAAAAACCTATAAATTTTTCATAAATTGGCAGGCTTGGTCCAAGATAGAAGTTATGCCATAACCTCCTTAGATATTTATTTATTTATTTATTTATTTATTTATTTATTTATTTATTTATTTATTTATTTATTTATTTATTTATTTATTTATTTATTTATTTATTTATTTATTTATTTATTTATTTATTTATTTATTTATTTATTTATTTATTTATTTATTTATTTATTTATTTATTTATTTATTTATTTATTTATTTATTTATTTATTTATTTATTTATTTATTTATTTATTTATTTATTTATTTATTTATTTATTTATTTATTTATTTATTTATTTATTTATTTATTTATTTATTTATTTATTTATTTATTTATTTATTTATTTATTTATTTATTTATTTATTTATTTATTTATTTATTTATTTATTTATTTATTTATTTATTTATTTATTTATTTATTTATTTATTTATTTATTTATTTATTTATTTATTTATTTATTTATTTATTTATTTATTTATTTATTTATTTATTTATTTATTTATTTATTTATTTATTTATTTATTTATTTATTTATTTATTTATTTATTTATTTATTTATTTATTTATTTATTTATTTATTTATTTATTTATTTATTTATTTATTTATTTATTTATTTATTTATTTATTTATTTATTTATTTATTTATTTATTTATTTATTTATTTATTTATTTATTTATTTATTTATTTATTTATTTATTTATTTATTTATTTATTTATTTATTTATTTATTTATTTATTTATTTATTTATTTATTTATTTATTTATTTATTTATTTATTTATTTATTTATTTATTTATTTATTTATTTATTTATTTATTTATTTATTTATTTATTTATTTATTTATTTATTTATTTATTTATTTATTTATTTATTTATTTATTTATTTATTTATTTATTTATTTATTTATTTATTTATTTATTTATTTATTTATTTATTTATTTATTTATTTATTTATTTATTTATTTATTTATTTATTTATTTATTTATTTATTTATTTATTTATTTATTTATTTATTTATTTATTTATTTATTTATTTATTTATTTATTTATTTATTTATTTATTTATTAAATACACTGCTCTACAGGCTAAATGCCTAGTTATAGAGCAGGAAAAAAATTGTAATTACAAAAGTAAATATAAATATAACATATTGCACAATAAGACATAATTTGGATATAAGATAAATTACACAACATAACAAAACTTACACAATATAACAAAAATTACATAATATGACAAAAAATTAAATAAATTAATGACTATACACAAGCAAATAGTACCGAAACAGCTTTACAATTTTTTGAGCTGCGAAAGCTTACAAGAAAATAAATCAATTCTACCTTGCAGGTTGTTGCAGTTTTCACACATAAAATACAACGGCGAGTTTTTTAATAAATTTGTCCGAGATAGCGGGAGATAAAACATTAAGTTGTTTCGAGATTCAGTTCTTGGCACTTTAAATACAAGTTGTTCTAATAACTCGGAACAATCAATTTGGTAGTTAATAAGTTTATAGAGGAATATTAACGACTTGATTTTTTCGTCTACATTCTAAGCTTTGCATTTGAAATCTATTTAGAAGTAACGTGTGATTTATCCCAATTGGTGGATATGTTCCGTCTATCTTAAATGTCAAGAATTTTAGATATCGTCTTTGAACGTTTTCAAGAGCGCTTATGTGAATATCATAAAATGGTTTCCATATTATTGAAGCATATTCTAATTTTGATTTGACAAACGCATTGTACAACATATTCATGGTTTCGATAGAATTGAGGTCAACTGCATGCCTAATGATAAATCCCAAATTTCTGAATGATGCTTTTACCACGTCATTTAGATGTTCATTAAAAGTAAGTTTTCTATCGAACTTTACCCCAAGATCTATAACAAAATCAGGCCTATTTAATATAACACCATCCAAACAGTAGTTATAGAGAATTGGAAAATCTTTTTTGGTATATGACACTATATTACATTTTTTGAATTTAATGGAAGATTATTTTTTAAACACCAATTATTTATTTTATTAATATTACTTTGTAATTTAAGACAATCATTTAAGATATCTACCTGATAAAAAAATTTGACATCGTCTGCATAAATTAAATATTTTACGTTAACGTCATTAATAATGTCATTTACGAATAGTATAAATAAAAGCGGTCCCAGAATCGAGCCTTGAGGTACGCCAGAGGTTACTAAGATATCGACAGACTCAAATCCACGCACTTCAACAAACTGGGTTCTGTTTGTCAAGTATGATTGAAAAAAATTTATGACAGGCTTGGACAATCCAAACTTGCTAAGCTTTTGAAGTAATATTCTATGATCGAGTTTGTCGAAAGCCTTAGAAAAATCTGTATATATTACGTCTAGTTGACCGCCGCCATCAACTATTGCAGAACTGTATTGTGTAAATGAGAATAGATTTGTTATTGTTGACCTGTTCTTACAAAAACCATGTTGTTCGTCCACTATCTGATGTTTGACGTGTGGTATAATATTATCGTATAGTAAAATTTCAAAAACTTTGGCAAAATTACATATAATAGTGATGGGTCGATAGTTCTCAATACAATTTTTTTACCTTTTTTAAAAACAGGACAGATTCTTGACCTCTTCCATGCATTAGGAAATGTACCAGTACGCAATGACAAATTAAATATTTTATTTAAAGGAATAGCTAACGCATGGGAACAATCGCGAACCATGAAGGATGGTATATTATCAGGTCCCTTAGTAAATTTAGATTTTAACTTTAATATTGCCTTCGACACATCAGATTCTTTAAATTCAGCTATATGTACATGTAAGTTATTTGATAAATCACTCTCAAAGTCAACATCAAAATTTGATGAATTACTGTAGGAATTTTTAAAGTAAGTAGCAAATCCATTTACAATATCCTGCATGTTTAAAAGATTTAAATCATCATAAGTCATAAATTCAGGTATTCCACCATCTTTCCGTTTAGAATTTACGTATGACCAAAAGTTCCCACTATTTCTTTTTATATTCTCTTGTAATGTTTTAACGTAGTCTTTATGTGCTTTCTCTACGTCCTTTTTAATTTTGGATCTTAGCCGTTTAAATTCTTCGAAGGCATTTAAATCATTATTGCGCTTAAACTTTTTTCGTGCTTTCTCTTTTTTTTTAAGAGGGTTCTATACCCGTCCGCCATATTGGAAATGTTAATGTTCAAATTGCGGGCTTAATACTCACCAAAAAAAATATCTTTTTTGTATCCGTGCTTCTTATGCATCGTAGATTGGCGCATGATAACTTTTTTTTTATAAACATAAAAAAAATAAAATGAAAAAAATATAAAACAAGTCATATACGTATAAATGTTATCATCCGCCATTCTTCATTTGCCACTGAACAACTTGTGTATTTACCATTTTTGAAAAAAGTAAGTAGTTTTTTCTAAAATTGAACATTGCATAAAAATTTCAGAGGGCACCGGGAGGTGCTGCCCCCAACGGTCCTCTTTTACGTTTGGATACCATGATAATCAATATTTTCTATGCCAGATGGCGCACCAGTCGCGAAAAGTATGTTCAGTTGCCTAAACTAATAAATATTACAGAGTTACTTTCCGATCGATGTATAAAATTGCAAACAACACGATACACAGAATAACGGTGTGTTCCTGCGCATGCAGCTGACTGACGGTGACGTCACGTGGGACAGAACTGTTAGTATTAAATGGGAAATAGTGTTTGAAATTCGATATATCGCCGGTTTTAGATTTTATGCAGTTACTTAAGCTTTATTGGTTATTTTATAATATATTCGTTTACAAATATGAAGGTTTAAGGTAAATAATACTAATAAAAATATTAATTTTTTTCATAAATTCTACGTATTTTGTGACAAAATCCATAACCTGGATAGGACAAATAAAAAATATGGACTAAAAATATAAGTTTGACTGAAATTTGTACTTTCTGGGAGTGGTAGTTCCTTTTAAATTTATTTTCTTAGTATGCAGAAACAAATTATTTTTTTATAAAAAGCAAGTACACAAAAAATAATTTTTTATTTGGTAAATTTAAATATTTTTTTGCCAAGTTTACTTTGAAAATATTCAAAACCAATTTTTCTATTCATGTATCTTATTCTTATATATGTTCCTGTCCTGCTCTTGCATAGTATTTCTTAAAAAGGGACCGTTGTATTGGGACAGGAAACTACTGCTTTATCTGCTAAAATTTTAAAATAACTATTTTCTTTGCTTAATAAAGCCCCATGCACCTGGTGGAATTCAGTTTTCTTCTCTTGCGTTTATGTTTACCACTTTCCTCAAAGTAGATAGGGCAACTTCATGCTAAAATAATATTTTAGCAACGTTTCACTGTCTCTAAACCTATTACACTTGTGCATTTTACTAACCATTATTGTTTAAATTAAGTTTGTCCTTTCTATGATAAGAATTTATCCATATTTTGTAGCATTCGAAAATATCTTACATTACACTATTTTTGAATTTCGCATTATGGATTTTGCAAGTCTCTACCGCGCAGCCCGGCCATTTAAATATTAATTCAGTTCTTCCCTATTATATATAAAAAAAATATAGTCACTACTAACACAAAAACAAATAAATTATTTTACACTATTCAATCAAAAAGTGTCAAAATAACTTGAAAGTTCGTCCCGAATTACGTCACTGCGCGGTTTGGACGAAATTTGAATCGAAAGTCAGTATACCGTTAGTGGTAGTATGTGTATCGTGGGCAAACAATAAATATTGTGTATATTTGGCGAATTTTGAATTCAGTTCGAGCTTTTAGGTTCGGTGTTGCCGTCTCTACAGATAGTTTGTGAATCCACAGACAAAGCTCATAGTAGCGTTGGAAATAGTTCGTTTCTAAAATACATTTCTACAAAAAATTTATTCCTAATGAAAGTTGTTTCTATTACAAAATAAAACAAAATTCACAGAAAAATAAATAGGGTGGGCATAAAATTGCTATAAAATAGGTAGTGTTACAGAATAAATACAAAATCCGAGCGCGAAATTATGAAACGAGCTTGTCGATTTTGGTCTGAAATTATAACATAACACACTTTCTAAAAAAATTATCCTAAGTTCAGCTCCGAAAATCTTACAGTTGGAAAAAATTAATAGGTACCGATTTTGCTTAAATAGTGGAGAAAAAGACATTCCTATAGCAAAAATCAAGGGCGCTAATGGCGTTTTATAAAAGGCTTTGAGCTCATTATGAAACCCAAGTTTAAAACCCCATTTATAAACAAATAATTTTCTATACTGTAATGTGCAAATAAAAGGAAAGAATGCCACCCTTGGCAACGTTGTAATTTTATGTGTTGTCATCAAAATAAGTGATCTGTCTGTGGTTGTCAATGTCATTGCGAATGCGAATCAAAATGTGGAATCAAATAACAAATACATGTTTATTAGTAAATGAGGCATTCCAAACAAATGAAGCGCGGTTCTAAGGTTTGGAATCTCTAAAGGGTTGCGACATACGATGTAGTCTATTTACAATACGTGAAATCAAAATTAATGAATTAAATTTAAATATTTTATGTCAAGCACAATGAAAATATTATTTTTATAGAAACCGTTTATGCATTTTCTATAAATTGGCAGGCTTGGCGATTACTATTTCAAATAGAAATAGCGTCCAATATTAAAGGCTATGTCGCAATCCCCTTAGATTTATGAGCCCTTCCAACTGACAACTATTGTATGACAGGTCTTTGGAATATCTAATTGTGTGAGAATAATCACTGTGACTTTAATAAATCGACAAAGAAGTGGTTTTTATTATGGGTCGAGTACAAATAAAAAAACAGCAAAAGATTGGTTGGATTACGTCACGTTTTGTGTTGTACAAGTCTTAAACTTGTACGATTATATATATATATATATTGAGCGTTTAGAGGCCGCATAATTAGGTTATCATTGGACGAAGACTGTTCAATACAGTATATCTTAAATTTCCAAAATAAAAACTAAAACAAATAATATATTTACCTACATATATTTATACGCTTTTCTATTTATGAATGTGTGAAGGCTATAGAATAAAGTGTTCATAAAAAGTAATTATAATTAAAATAAGCTCAAAAAACTAGAAACCGTGTTAAACTTATTAAATAAAAACCGATTATATATAGAAATCTAATTTTGTTAGTCATCAACGGCCAAAAATGGTACGTCTAGATGTTCTTATACGAGAATTGGTAGACTATGCAACCACAAATGCACAGAAATGTATTTCAGGCTGCCTAACAATTTCTTTAAAGGGGGGGGGTTATGGCGAAGACGTAAGGGACGAGGATTTTGAGGTTATGTATGAAATTGACGGAGCTGATGGGTATAGAACCCTCTTAATATCTCTAATAATAGGTCCTTTGAACCATGTGGGGTATTTTCTTGCAGTTGGAACATATTTGGGAATGCATATATCCATCATACCATGTAGTTGTTTATAAAATAACTTACATGCAGTTTCAATATTATTCACATTATTGAGAAAAGACCAGTCACATGAAGCTATTAGTTGATATAACATCATATAATTAGCTTTACGAAAGTTATACTGTAAATTTTTATTTACTGGATTAGGTTTACTACGAGGATTAGATATTTGAAAATTAATATTCAAAGCAGGATGCGAGACATCTTCAGGAACCATCAAATCATATACCCTTTCAACAGTGCATGATTCATTACAGAAAACTAAGTCCAATAATCGATTGTTTATGTTAAATATATTATTATATTGTTTGAAATCGTGGAGATTTACGAAAGCATTTAATTCAACTAGCTGACCAGTGAGAGGTGCCATATTAGCATACTGGGGAACATTAAAGTCTCCTAAAACAAATACTTTCTCGTAATCAACAAAATTTAAGGTGGAGAGACAATCAAATAAGGCTTCATAATCAACAACTTTAAGACTTGGAGGAATGTAAACAAGTAGTATTAATATTTTGTAATAATTTAATGTAATCGTAGTGCCTAGAATATCAATAATTGGAATAATATCGCTAATAAATGTTAGATCTATTTCATTACTAATAAATTTTTTATTGACAGCTAGCAAAACACCTCCACCGTAATTTAATTTAACTCGAGAAGCAGATCTATCCTTTCTATATACATGATAATTATCGGAAAATATCTCACAGCTACGAAAAGATTCGTTTAACCAAGTCTCTGTCAATGCTACAAAATCAAAATCGGACTGAAGAGAAAACAAGTAAACGGTATTTATTTTAGTTCGAATTCCACGGACATTCTGATAATATAGATAGCAGGTCAAGTTTTTATTAAAAATATTAAATGAATTATTTTGCGGGTGTAGAGCTGTACCACCAATGGTTAATACATCCGACTGACTCATTTGCGATTGCTATGCTACATAAAGTGAGGATTTTAACTCATCTATATGACGTTGGTAAGAATTACAATGGGTGTCCCATGCAGCATGATTTACATTAATTTGAACCAGAGAATCCCGTTCCATCACCTTTACACAATTTATACATTTTAATTCATCAACTGAAGCCTTACATTCTTTTACAGCATGTTTTTCTGCACACCTTGGACAATATATAGTACTACTGGGACAATTTTTTGAAAAATGATTAAAACCATTACATTTATAACACCTCTTAACAGATACACAATCATAAACAGAGCAGACATCAAAGCCAATAAATAGCTTACCTTCACCATTCGTCATGATATTATTATATGATGCAACATCAACCTGCAAAGTTGCTTGATAAATTTTTCTATTCTTCTTAGTGCAAGATATATCTAAAACTTTACATTCAATAGAATTAGAACAAAATACAGATTTATTTTGATTTAAAACGTAATGTTCAATTTTTTCACTATCTAATTCAGCCGACATTCCTACAACTCTTATTTTTGGTTTTATTCCAACCACATCCTTGATTTCATATTTTTCCATTAGATTAGAACCAGCAAGATTTTTTAATGTGGAAACTCCAGATTCAGAAGAGCAACCAATAACTAATCCCCCATCTCTAATATTCTTAACACTGGAGATCTGAATATTGGAGCCTACCGGATCAATCGCATTTAAAATATCTGCTTTGGTGACAGAATTATTTTGAGAAGAATCTTTCGGCTTGATTATAATTGCAGAGCTACTTTTAAGTTTCGTGGAGTACAAATTATTATTTCCGGTACTGGATACAGAGGTCGCAGTAGTATTAGAGCATACACTAGGATTCACGTTAATTTCAGTAATTTTTTGAACAGCAGCCATTGATATTTTCTCCTTCAGATCTTCTTGTAAGTCTTCTAATCTCTTTGAGACTAATTCTGTTAGGTTATTGGCAATATCTTCAGTGAGTTTTTTCGCCAATGATGAAATCTCTTTCATAACCTTTCCTACTCCTTCCTCAGCTAAGTTTTTGACATACTCAGGATTACATGATTTTAGGACTGCATAACAATCAACGCAATACCAACCAAGACCAGGAATCTTACCTAAATATTTTGTAACATCAACTGGTACATTACAGCAGGGCATATGAAATTGTCGTTTACAGACACCATAGCAGGAAAGGGTCGCCGGCGAAGTCCGAGTAAACTTTTCCTTGCATATTCCACATGCCATATCTCTTCTCGCACTTAAAGATTTTCTTATTGTACATTACCAATAAGTGATATATTTGTTATTAACGCCACTTAGAAGTAATCATAAATTAATAAACAATAAATTATCAGAGCACATTTACGCACGACTCGACTCGGCAACGCAATCGACTATATACGAGCCCTTCCCACGGGCAGCTATTAGGCATTCCAAACAAAATGGTTGCACGTAGGTAATGACAGGCGACTGACAGGCCCGTGATAGATTAGGATATGGCAACACTGTGGGTCTGACGATTTGGCAGTGTCAATATTACATTACAGGTTTGCCATATCTAAACTGTCAGTTTCCACCATAGAGGTATAATACTAATGGAGATGCCATGAGGCAATTGTTTTGCATATGATACGTTTTATTAAAAATTACCCTACTGCGCGTGGCTTAAATGGTTAACTAAGCAGGGTCGTATTTAAATATAATTAAAGTCCGTATGCAGAATTACAACTTTTATATGACTTACTTACCTAAGATTTGTTTCAACATGATCGATTCGAAATTAATTTGATGACATTGCGCAATTATGACTTCTACACTATTTACTATTATTTATTAACCATTTTCCAACCAAGCCAATGCCAAGACCATAAAAGAGATTAATATTATTATATTGTTCTGTCTTCGCCGAAAGCGTCCGATATATGACCTATGTGATCGAAAATCAACGTTCGAATAACACTGTGCATCAGATTTGTTCATCTCTTTGTGCTTTAAAACTAAAACCCGAACTATGATTTTTCGTTCAAGGACTCTCTTGTCTTGATCAAAGCTGCCAATGTCAAAATCTGACAATGAGGCACAAGCATGTGCAATGAGGAGAATTATGACATCAAATTACCAAACCAAAAACCAAACCACTTCGTGAATTGTGAATAAATATATTTCAGTAAAAATACAGCTGAGTTTGTAAAAAGGACAATTAATTACTTTGAAATGTAAAACATGTAAGTATTTCTGCTGCAGATGACATACATTAAAAATATGACCCGCTACAGTCAAAAGTTTAAAAAGACCAAAAATTCAGCTAGGTATGACTCTGTCAAAACCAATCGGAACTAAAAAGACTCAGATAATAGTTGTTGGTTTTATTTATGTTTGAAATAATTAATTATATAAGGTAGGTACATATATTACTAAAATTGCAAGCAAGTACTTACTAAAGATTTCTATAATTGGTACCTATGTATAATAAACAACAATCTCACAGATACACAGCATACAACTATACAAATGGAATTATAGAGATAATTTATTTTAAAAATAGGCATTCAGTTGCGATTTGTGATTACAAAAAGAAAACTTTAACCACTTTTTCTGATCAGTAATGTTAGTGTTATAGTCAAAAAGTTTCTAGAAACTGGTGTTTTTAATCCTAATAAAGCATTGCGAATTTCCAAGAAAAGTGCATGATGAAAATTATTTTGACCAAAATTTTGAATGTCATGGCATTTAAAAGGAAACCCTGTAACTGTGGATAACATTTGACACCTGTTTGGTTGCATTGGAAGAATAATTTCTTCATTGGTACTTTTTTAGGGTACAAGGATGACTTGACATTACTAAATTTAAACCTTTGTTATAAGTTGTCTTTTTGCTTTAATTTCTGATACACCTGTATTGTACATACTTGAAAAATATAAAATTGTTCAAGTGGGAAGTTTATATACAAGGTGTCTCAATGAGAAAGGGATACAGAACAACTGAAGAGTCTGATTAAAAATAAGACTATGCTTAGAATGCGAATATTCTTCATTTTAATTTTGAAGTTTCTTATAAGTTCCCAACAAAAGTACCTATATGATTTACTTAAAAAACATTAAAAAATATACAATTATAGTTCAAATAAGTGTAACGTATCTTATGACACCAAAAACTTTTGCCAAATTTGGTAAAATTTTTCAGTTTTTCTGTGTCCCATTCTTAATAAGACACTACAAAAAAAATTTTATTATTTAAAAAAATATTTATTGACCTTTAAACAACACTATTTTGTTTTGATGTCTTATGCTAGCAGCTTTATTAACTCTAGTTTTAGTGAGATATGTTAGTCGGATACTAACATATTTATCAACTATGCACTTGATTAATAATATTCTATGATTATCCAACACAAACTGGTCCAAACGGTGCTGCATAATATTCGAAAATACATTAGAATTTATGAATTCTTTTAAAACTAATGTGCTGATGATATCAACTGATATTTTTTTCTTAGAGTCTTTCATAATTTTTAATATTTTTTCACATTTTAAACAAATGTTTATTACATCTTCCGATGGATATTGCAAACCATTTTTATTCTTTATATCAATGAATGAAAATAGAAACAAATCTCTAGTTTTACTTATTAAAGCATCTAGACAATGTTCACAAATAATTTTCTTTTTTAAATAATAAACAACATATCCCTAAATGTAAGTGATTATATATTTAGAAAAGGAGGAGACTGGATCTGGTAAATAATCATGATCATTTTCAATAACATTCACTTTCTCAAAATCGTCAATATTATCAGAAATTGCATATTCCTTTGAAGTAACATTTAACTGGCTTGTTATATTGCACTTTAAAATAGTTAATTCCTCCAAAGGAATACAATTTCCACGGAAACTATCTCTTAATTCAACATGAACTAAATTTTTTTTATATGCAGACTGAAATTGCCTAACTGTAGGATTTTTGTTAAAACCTCCATGAGACCGTATTGAACAAAAAAATAATTCTAAATTGTCTTGTGAAATTTTGTACAAAGGCAAAAATTTTAAAAACTTATTTTCTACAATTAAATTATTGTATAGTAATTTTAGGCTTGCAATGCATATTTTTAAACCTAGAAAGCCAGTGGATCTATCATAATAATAATTGTAGTGTGGTACATGAGCGGGCATTTTATTTTATATCATGAGGATGAGGAGGTACATAGCAGTGAGTGATGGCCACAAATCTAATTAAATAATAAAAATACATCACCATTATTTATTATTATACAGTATATTCATTATCAAAACGGTATAATAATAGGAAATTAGGATCTAATAAAAACTGCTTTTAAATACTTGAAATTTTATTCTAAATTATGTGTTACCTAAAAAGTTAGTCATTTAAGTGTAATTATAAGTTGGTTTTTAAGTTTAATTATAAGTTGGTTTTTAAGTTTAATTATAGTTGGTTTTTAAGTTTAATTATAAAGTTAGTTATTTAAGTTTTATTATAGTTATCTAAGTTTTAATATAGTTATTTGTCTTTATTATAAAGTTAGTCAAGCCAATGTTCTTTATTAAGTTAGTTATTTAAGTTTTATTGTAAATAAAGTGTATACTAACTAAACATTCATTTATTGTCGGAACAGCATTCTTCTTCAATCTGACCCTAAACTAACTCTTATCAAAAAATTCTTCCTTGAAGTGAATAGAGCACAACATGCTATTCGGTTTAGGCTCAAATTGGTCTTTTCCCACAAATTTAGACCAAATTTTGAGATATTGTGGGTCTTTTGGAAACCTATAATAAAAAAAAGTTAAGCATTCTAAAAAAAATTCTAAATACACTCTTTATTCTTACTTATGATAACTTAAATTATATATTTTCTTACGCTCTTTCACTGAAGAGTTTTTACAATTAATTTTGGCACACTTAGTGATGATTTTTATATAAATTAATAAAAAAAAAACACTTCTTAAGATAGAAATAACGTCGAAATATTTAAATTTGAACAAAGTTCTGACAGCTCTTTGACAACTATGACATGACCACTAAGAGAGGGGGAAGGGGTGTCGTTTTTTTAGCATGTCATCTCCATAGTATTCAACCTCATTGGTTCCCACTGACAGCATTTTGACAGGTCGTTTTAAAGCCTAATTGTTTGACAGCTATTTGGAATGCCTAATACATAGGTTGACACTTTTGATAATTTAATTTTTCTTTTAATATCAAAAGGCCTTAAATAAAAGTGCATTTTGTTTCATATCTTAACTTTCATTTGGATTAGGTGGACTAGGTAGACTCTATTTCAATAATAAAAAATAGTACAACAATTATATGACAGCAAAATGGAAAAAAGTGTCGTAATATTCTGCATTACATTGTAAATTTGATGGGACTTTAAATTTGTAGAACACAAAGTTAGTTTGTAAAATCAAAAATAGTTCTTATTTAATAATTGATTAATAAATAAATATAGTTGTAAAAAAAGAAAAAATCAAGAATAGTCAATGAGAGTATCACATAAATGCCGAGCGGCCGTAGTCATCCTAAACAACTATGCCTTTGGCTAATACCGCAATAATTATTGAATTATATCAAAAGCAGAAATACAAAATTATTTTCAACATTCTAACGAGCATTCTAACTTTGAGTTTTCTTACAAATAAGAACATCATTCTCGGTTTTTTCTTTATTAGGACTCATCAGCAAGTAATAGACATTCTGGATTCTTTAAAGAAATCTGAAGATGCATTAAATCTCCTCGTACAAGAGATTATAATCATGTCAGATACCTAACCACCCATAAAAGCTATCAGCTCTTTCGTAATTAGCCTGAAAATGGTGTGAAGTTGCCTAGAAAAATTGAATTAACTAGGCGAGGGAAATTATGTTACGTTTACTTGGGTCCTAATACAAAATGGCATTTCTTCTAATTTACTAAAACCAGAACAGATCGAAATATTCTATCTGTCTGATCAAGAAGAGAATTTACATAGTAACAGGGATCCTTACCGAAAGCGTAAATAGGAAAGTTACTTTAATTCGTCTGCCAGGCAGTGACCAACTAGACTAGGGTTTTTATGCGTTATTTCTGCAGAAAACCTATTTGAATATAGCCCCCTGGATGGTGCCGTATTGGAGTAGGATTTTTAGGTCTATAGGTACGCGGCATAAGCTTTGTTTTGGTTCACTTTCGTAACTGTTCTAGAACTCTTCCAGAACCTTTGGAGCATGTGTAGTAGATATTTGCTGTTTTGGTTTCGCCAGAACTGTTCCGAACCTGCAAGTTCTGTGTTTTGGTTTTCCTTGGAAATGGTTCCATAACCATTCTGGAACAGTAACGTCGGTTCTGGCCTAAAGCGAGAACTGTTTCAGAATTGATATGTTTTTGCTTGCGATTTTTTGCAAATAGTTTTGTTTTTGAGATCCTGGCCATGTTTTGTGTTGGAATTTTTACAAGGAATTTTCAAATGACTAATGAGAATGGAGTAGTTGATGTTGGGTCATAAGATTGTTACGAATAAATTATTTAATTTATCTACGTTTTACAATATTATGTGGCCTCTTTCTTGCCTAGACACTGACCCTGTGTTATTTTTTCTTTCTTATTTATAATTTACTTTTTGACATTTAACTGTTCTGGCAGTGTTTTGGTTTTGAATACAATGGAATGGTTACAGAACTGTTCAGAATTAAGGACCATTGCACAATAGTTCTACGCATGGTTCTGGAACAATTCTAGAACGTGAACCAAAACAAACCTATAATATTCTGTAATTTCTACTTTAGTACGGCAAGTGTTCCTTAAGTGGTGATGTTTGGTTATGTTTACAACACGCGGCGGCTCGGTATTCGGTTGTTTATGAACAAAAAGTGAATTAACAATATACCCTACCAATAAAATAGAAGAAACTATTGAAACATTACTTAGTGCAATATTAACTGACTAACGAATCGTGAAAATGGACGGTCAAAGTGACGAAAGTAATTTGCCAAAGAACAACCCATAACTACCTTATACCGAAGAGCTAAAGTTACATATTTCAGTTAAGGTGATATATTCAAGTAGGTTTCTGCACGATTAACGCATAAAAACCCTAGTCTAGTTGGTCACTGTCTGGTTGACGTATTGAAGTTTGTTTATAAACATAAGGGATGTATCATCCCTAATAAAAAGATCTAAACTGCTTTTTCAATGGTTTTATTCACGATCAAGTATTCTCAATTACAATGTTGCTGTGGTATTGCCACTGTCTATTCGCTTACTGCTCACTGCGCTGGTCTGCTTTCTTCCGCTCGTCCATCCTAACACGCATGTGTATGGACTTCAAGAATGTGTGGTGGGGAGCAAAGGAACACCGCTAACACGGCCATCCTGCAATCGGTGCGTCCTCGCGCCACATATATCTGAAATTACAAAATACGAAAACAGAACTACTGTTACGACTTATGAACATTATCGCTAATGTTCTTTTTAGACGCTAGTGCTACAACACTAAACTCTAGTGCTACAACACCAAACACTGGTGCTACTTTTATATCATGATTTCTTTAATTAAATTTGGTGGGATTGCCACCCTAACACTAAACACTAGTGCTACAACACCAAACACTGGTGTTACTTTATTATCATAATTTATTCAGGAAAATTTGGTGGGATTGCCACCCTAACACTAAACACTAGTGCTACAACACCAAACACTGGTGCTACTTTAATATCATGATTTCTTTAATTAAATTTGGTGGGATTGCCACCCTAACACTAAACACTAGTGCTACAACACCAAACACAGGTGCTACTTTATTATCATGATTTATACAGGAACATTTGGTGGAATTGCCACCTCAAGTTAACAAAAACATTTTTTTTTATTTAATATTATGGGATTTCCACTCACCTTTTTTATAGTTGCTGCGACGACCATGGCCACTGATCTTATGAGGCTACAGTTGTTGGCTGTCGCTTTTTACGAAGTTGATATATTTTATGTGGTTATACCTCTCGAACAGTGTAAAGGTCCTTTTCATTTGGGCCTCAGTTTTCCTCCAACTGTTTGGAACTTTCTTCTATTTCCATTTGATAAAAGCTTGATTTCATGTCCAACGTGGTAAAATATTTGTGGGGAAACAGCTATCATTTTATTTGTCGTGGCGCTTCGGGGCGACTTGAAGATGATTGATGGTGCCATTTGACTTTCAGGTAAGGAAAACCCGGAAAACTTCACCCACCATCATTTTGAGTGACTTCTGCGTATAATTTTACTGTATAATTTTCTTTCGCCGAATTCTGTCTTGATACAATAATCACCTTCGTTGATACGCTACTGAAGTACTGCATTTTAATCTAAATTGACATTTTTCCGGTAGTTATGTGGTCAGGATTTTTATTATTGTAAAATGTTAAAAGTTTATTCACTTGTATTTTTAAAGTGTCTTTTAATTCTAATTGATTAATATTCATATCGTTCAATTTTTTATTGTAATCATTTCTGGATGTTGAGCAGGTCATAATGTAACTTAATCCCATCGGCATTTTTCTCGACACTTAAACAAGGTCGGCATCTGACATTGCATCCAATAACAATATCTTCTGCAACCACAATATTTGGAACGACCTCTAATGTAACAGTCGGCAAATGACTAACAAATAACAAAAAGCGATAATGTCAACAACTCCAAGAAGCACGTGCATCTTATTCAGCTGGCCCAATCGATCCTTTTAATGTTTTTACTACAGATTGTTAAATTATTGACATGTCAGATCACTATCAATAAAGAATTTTAACGATTGAGCTTGCTCACAGTATAATAACATGGCTATCGGTGTCAAATTTAGATGGCGTTATTTATTTTAAACCAAATGTATTTTAAACTTCCTTGTTTATACCAACAATTGTATTCGGAGTGACCCATTTTTTTTAATTAATGCACTAATACTTTCGGATTTTTTATGAGTAATAACTGCGTTAAATGTACTCGCCTGTTATATTCTCCGACATGGATTTTGTTGGTATTTTGGCGGCGGCTTCTCGTTTAAACGGACTTCTTGGTTTTCTTATGATCTCTGCATTTTTCGTCATTCTCGGGGACTCAAGTCAACATGGATCGCATCAATTTCGGCAAGTAATTTTATGAGCTCACCACTTACGTTTGGAATTTGGCTTTTGAATTGTCTATATCGGAACTGAATGCCATAGCAAAGCTTTATAAAATTTAGTGGTGATTCACAATTTTTGATTTTCACAATCACACACCGTGAGTTACAATCATGGCATTGAAGCGTAACCTTGTATTCACGAGCAGCTGGTGTTTTCTTGTCAGCAAATGCAACAATTAGGTCATGACAAAGTCTTGCCACGTTCGAGAAAGAAGTCGCCAGTCACAACAATAACAATAAACGCGATTATTAGATGCTTTGCTCGATTTAGCGACCATAAAGTTATCTCTAACGCTGAGTTCGTTTTTTATTTTGGTTAGCATCACTTAAGCCATTAGTTTATGGAATATGCGCTATCGTCAGGGTCATAGCTGATAAGTCGAAAATAGTGCACAGGCGCGAATGTTGGCGCTTGCGTGTTAGATTAATCTGCTCCTCCAACTCTGGGCGTTGGCTTGGCGAACGGTTACGTAGCCATCTTGGAATGTTGAGATACATCAGCATTTATTACTCTTGGGTTGCTACAAAGTTTATTAATGTTACCTGCCACTGAAATTTAACACGCTTTAAACTATGTTCGTTCACATTGTCTTTAACATCGACCGACATTGTGTTCTGCTGACGCACTGTCACGAGGTTCAGGATTTTCGTCCGCCATTATCACTAGCACTAACTTTTACTTAAATTACTAATTATAGTCTATAAGCCACGGTACGCGTAGTGATCCCACTTCTGATTAAACAACTGTAAGAATGATTTTATTTTCTATACAAATTTATTAAGTTTTATTTTACGAATCACCCAGTTCTTTTTAAACGCACGAAATATTTGTCTTCCAAAACAGCTACAATGTTTACATTAACACCATTAAGATACGAAGATATCGGATTACGAATATGGGAACTAAGGGTAAAATATCGAAACAGGCATAAAATACAGATCATTCTGAATTTGAGTTAGTTACTTTACGGAACAAAATTAAAGTTCGTTCCAATAATAATAATAATAATAAAAAAAAACTGGTGAATATTAATTTTTGTGAGTGGCTGTTTGCTGAACAGGGTGAGTTTTTCTCACTGAGTAATTATGTTTTATCAATTAGTTTTGTTTTAATTTGTAATCAAGTTATTTTGCAAATTATATTACACAATTATTATCCATTAACCTTTTATAGTTAATTTGTCAATTCTGACGTAAAGATATTTTGTCAAGTATTGAGAAAACCTTATATCCTAAATTAACGAGGTTATATTAAATAATTAAAACTTATTTGAATTTGACTATTTACTTATATTTTGTTTTCCTCTACGAGGTGTAATCAAAAGTAAAGTGAGTTAGATTGTCTGTTCTGGCGTAGTACATTGCGGTCAGTGTTTGCGTTTATTTAGGGATTATTCCCGGAGTCGTCGCACCATGGTTGGTGCGGGCTAGTGGCATTGCGGTCAGTGTTCTAGTAATGGCTTTTTATATATCGATCGATGTTTGGGCATTGCGGTCAGTGCCTACAGAATTGAGAATATAAATTTTTGTCAATTATGGAAAATTTAAAGTTGTGTCAATTATATTTTTTTTTTATAATCAATATTTTGACATATTTATCATGTATAATTTTCTTGTTAATTAAAAGGATAATAAGTATTTTATTTATGGATATCACCTTTTCATGACTTTCTTTAATGTAAAGCTGCTTTTGGTAAACTTGATTGCTCATACTTGTTTTTCTTTTATTTCAGGTACGCCATCTCATAAGGGCATTAATTACATTTACGTTTTATTGTTTTTTTTTCTCATTTAACACTTATTTCTAAATAATTTTATTTTGTTCTATATTTTATATTTCAATTTAAAGTTATTAAATCGTTTACTGAATTAATTTCTAGTTTTTCCTGACATTGATTAAATAACTAAATATTACCGCCCAAGTTTACAATAGATATTTTTAAATTACAAATATCGTCCTATACATAAGGGATGCATCATCCCTAATAAAAAGATCTAAACTGCTTTTTCAATGGTTTTATTCACGATTCAAGTATTCTCAATTACAATGTTGCTGTGGTATTGCCACTGTCTATTCGCTTACTGCTCACTGCGCTGGTCTGCTTTCTCCCGCTCGTCCATCCTAACACGCATGTGTATGGACTTTAAGAATGTGTGGTGGGGAGCAAAGGAACACCGCTAACATGTTTTCTATTTACGCTTACCGGACACTGACGACTTAAACCTATATACCAGTCAGGAAAGTCAACTGACCAGCGCTGAACTATCTAAACAGGCTGCTTTCAAAGTTTAACACCGAGTTCAAAATCAATTATTAAGGTAATAAACAATTAACCTATTCAATCACCAATAATAATTTAAGTATTAATTAAACCAAATATAAAAATATTAATCAACGCCACCCCTGCCTTAAATTAATTTAAAAGTTCCGAGATTAATAAATCGATATATTATATCCAACTCTCTCGTACGTATAAACGACGAACAGTGTGCATTTTAAATGCAGTTGCAACTTCTGGCGTAATAATTTCCCGCTTTAGAAAGGTCATGTGACTAAGCTTAAAGATCGTTTTAATGACTGTTGGAAAAGAGGAGGTATAAAAGGCTAAATGACGCTGGTTTAATCAAGAAGCATTAGATACTTCTTCTTACAAAACAAATAAATAAGACGTGTTATCTATACATCATTTTTAAATTGTCGGCTTATTTAGTGTAATTCAATTATCAATTAAATAGTTTCTAGGCAAATTCATATATAGCTTGTGAAATTTATTTTTATTATTTACAGATTTTTGTGATACTTTGTTGTTGAATATAAAATGGTCTTAATGGTATACAGGTATACAGACGGTTCAAACACCAAGGAAGGAACCGGTGCTGCAATCTTTAAACTCAAGTCAAAAACAACAATTTCGTTGAGTTACGCAACAGTGTTCCAGGCTGATTACTGTCATCTACTCTCATAGCCCAAGCAGCTTTAAACACAATCTTACCAGAAATCAAATCACGATTAGCTAAAAATTGCTTAGAAGACCTGATAGAACTAAGTAGTCAACAAAGTGACCTTAGCCTAAGTATCAGGTCACAAAGGATATCAGGGCATTGAACAGACAGATGAACTAGCCCGAGAAGACTCAGTTAAGGCCATAACAGGCTAAACCCTTCTCTGGGGTCACTGAGGCATTGTGCCATCAAAACATGGATACAAAAAGAGACTCTGTTATATACGTTATATATTATACAAGTATTAGAAATTAAAAATTTAAAAAAACCGACTTCAAAAATGTGCAGATGCCGTCATCACATCTTAACCAAATTTATATGGAACCATCCCTGAGGTACCCCCTTACTAACAAAAAAAGAATCATATGAATCGGACAAGGTGGTAAAGCATTATCGCTAAACATACATAAAAAATGAAGAGTTTGAGAATTTTCTCATGGACCCAATTATTAGATTTTGACCAAATTTATATGGGACCACCCCTGAAGTACCCCCTTTCTAACAAAAAAAGAATCATTAAAATCGGACACCGTGTTAAAGAATAATCGCTGAACATACATAAAAAAAAAAAAATATCGCGACGAATTGATAACCTCCTCCTTTTTTGAAGTCGGTTAAAAATAGATAATAAATCCTGTAGGATGAGAGAATTGTCATTGTCAGATTAATTTTAATTATTTGTCAGTTGTATTATTAACACGAAATATATTACTTCCAATTTGTATTGCATTACCGTCAGGGGCGGCTCGTAACCAAAATTTTGGGGGTTCACAGTAGCAGAATATAGATCCCGGTACAGATATAGGTAAAACACTGTCAGAGTTTTAAAAAGGTATATTATAGACTTTCTAAAACACAGAGTTTTTTTCATACATCTGTACTGATACCTATATTCTGTCACTGTGAACCCCTCCACGAGCCGCCACTGATTACCGTATTACTTACCTAATAGATTGGCGACGAGGATAAAAGCGAATTCTAGGGAAAATCCAAATGGAAGAACTTTTACGTGAATTAGTTTCTACCTTAAAAAATGTACAGAGTCAACAAACCCTCTTTACTACGCAAGTCGGAGAACATTCGGAAGCGAAACCTATCATTGATACCAGAGGTATTCCTTTACAACCTTATGATGAAATTAATGAATCCTTCGAAGCATACCTACAAAGACTTCAAAATTATTTAGAATTACGAAATCTTACAGATGACACTGAAGAAAATGAGAGGAAAAGAGTTCAAATTCTAATCAGCTGTATTGGACCTAAAATATAACAGACATTAACCAGTTTGACCGCTCCAGATCTTCCAAAAACAAAAAAATACACAGAATTAATTACATTACTGCGTTCTCACCTTTGCCCTAGACCTAGTAAAATTGCAGAACAGCACAAGTTTGCAATGCGTGTCCAACAAGAAGGTGAGTCTATCGCAAATTTTTAAGCAGAGTTAAAACTTTTAACAAAAAATTGCAATTTTGTATGTGAGCACTGTCAGAAGTCAATTATTAACTCCAATTTAAGATCACAATTTATACGTGGAGTTCGTTGTAACGAAACAAGAGAAAAACTGCTACAGCAAAGTAAAACCATTTCATTCGAAGAAATCGTTACAACGGCTTTATCTATTGAAACGGCAAAATCTGAAAGCTTAGATATGCAAAGACCACAAAAGTTATATCAATCAGCGCAGGCAACTAACAGCCTAAATAAAGTAAAATACCCAAGAAATAGAAGTGGTAAAATTACGACCCAATGTTTCAAGTGTGGGAAAATTGGGCATAGTGCAGATGAATGTTCCGCTCGTGACCTTAAATGCAGTTTTTGCGGGAAAAATGGGCATATACAATCTGTATGTTTCAAAAAGCGGTATCAAAATAGGCAAAATACAAACAGCGTTGAAGTTCTCGAGGAAGAAGAACAAAAAGATGTGTATACAATTAATTCATTAAGTCAATTAAACCCAATGCATAAAATATGATTACTCTAAATATAGAACCATGGACATTCGAAGTGGACACTGGAGCTGCCGTTTCCACATGCTCCGAAAAACATTTTAAAAAAATATGTCCGAAATTAATTTTACAAAACACAAACCTAAAACTAAGAACTTACACGGGTGAAGTAATTAAACCATTAGGAGTTTGCAATGTTAATATACAATATAAAAATCAAATGGTTTCAGGAAGGTTATTTGTTATACGTGATTTAGTGTCCTCTATATTTGGTAGAGAATGGCTGAGATTAATTAAACTTGATTGGTCAGAAATATATAATTTGGAAGTTTCTATTGAGCATCATCAAGCCATTCTTTCTGATTTACTTAAGAATACAAAGACCTATTTTCTTATGAAATTGGCATTATTAAAAATTACAAATGTTCCCTAAAGTTACATGAAGCTGCAAACTCAGTATTTATTCGAGCTCGACCGTTTCCGTACGCATTAAAGGAACAGGTGGAAAATAAAATTGACCGACTTGAAACTGCAGGCATTATTGAAAAAATTATCTATTCATCTTGGGGGACTCCTGTGGTTCCAGTTATAAAAAAAATGGCCCAATTCGATTGTGTGCTGATTACAAGGTCACTATTAATTGCTATTTACTAGATGATAACTATCCAATTCCCAGAATAAAAGAAATTTTCACAAAAATGAATGGAGGAGTCTACTTCTGCACTCTTGATATAAATCAGGCATATTTGCATATGCAAATGGACGAAGAAAGTGCTCTACTGCAAGCAATTAGTACATCAAAGGGCACGTACAAGGTAAATCGTCTAATGTTCGGGGTAAAAGTAGCACCAAATGCTTGGCAAAGATTCATGGACCAAACATTACAAGATCTGCAGGGTGTAGCGTGCTTTTTCGATGATATCATCGTGCAGGGACGATCACCGTCTGAACTAATTGAGATACTTCGACAAGTTTTTGATCGATTACGAGATAGTGGATTACATCTAAATGAAACAAAGTGTCAATTTTTCAAAAATTCAATTACCTATTTAGGACATACCATTGATAAAGAAGGACTACATCCAATGCAAGAAAAGATCGAGGCTATTTCGAAAAGTTTACCACCCAAAAATATTACCGAACTCCGCACTTTTCTTAGTCTAATTAATTATAATTATTACCATTCATTTATTCCGAACTTAGCTACAAGATTACATTCACTGCATCATTTGTTACAAAAAAATGTTAAGTTCGAATGGACAGCAGAATGTAATTCTGCATTTATCAAACTGAAAGAAATCATCACAAGTCCAAGAGTTTTAATCTTTCTCTTACTTTAGCAACCGATGCATCACCAACAGGCTTTGGCGCTGTTTTATCAAATATTATACCAAATGGTGTTGAAAGACCCGTAGCTTTCGCTTCACGATCACTAACAAAGGCAGAGAAGAACTATAGTCAGCTTGATAAAGAAGCTTCTGCTTTAAATTGGGGACTTAAAAAATTTTCTCAATATTGTTATGGTAGAAAAATTATCCTAATAGTAGACAACAAACCTTTAGCAAGAATATTGCATCCAGAGAAGAACGTTCCAGTAACTACAGCTTTACGATTAGTACATTACGAAAATGTCTTAGCAGGATTCAACCACACAATTAAAATTCGACCTACTGAAGAACATTCAAACGCTGACTACTTATCCAGGTCTGCCACTGATGAACCTATGTCGGAAGAAATAGATGTGGACGGAGCATTTTACTTAAATCAACTAAATTCAATTCCTGTTACGAAAGATGAAATATGAAAAGAAACGCAACTAGATACTGAATGCAGGAAACTATTTTTAGAAGTTCAGTCTGGAAAAGGTAATATACATCCCCTTCATGAATATTCAATACAAGATGGATGTATTTTTTATGGCATTAGAGTGATTATTCTGACAAAACTTCGTAAGAGGATGTTGCAAGAGTTTCATGAAGCCCACACCGGAGTAGTAAAGATGAAGGCTATAGCAAGAAGCTACATTTGGTGGCCTGGAATCGACAGAGACATTGAAGAAACAGCCAAATCATGTAGAAATTGTTCCCTAATACGTAATAATCCTGTCAAGGTTGCATTACATCCATGGGAATTTCCCAAAGAACCATGGCAACGATTGAATATATACCAATTTTTTGATTATTGTGGATGCTTACACCAAATAGTTTAAAGCTGTTCCAACAACGTCTACCACCTCAACAGCAACTATTAATATCTTAAGGGATACTTTCGCAAGATTTGGATTGCCAGTTAAAATTGTTTCTGATAATGCCAGGCAATTTAAATCTTCTGAAATACTGGAATTTTTTAAATCAAACGGTATAGAATATAAATTTACGGCTCCCTATCATCCCTCAACTAACGGACAAGCTGAAATACTTAAACAAAAACTAGGTGCCATGATGGATCAACCACAACCACTCAATCTAAAGTTATGCCGGTTACTTATGCAGTACAGAAAAACACCAAGTGGTTCAACTGGCCTGAGTCCTGGAGAAATGATATTCAAAAGGCAATTTAGAATACGTATTGATCTTGTTAAGCGGAATATTGGACAAGACAGTCGAGAAATAGCTAACGATAGAGATCCAGTTTTAAAAACCTTTAAAATTGGGGAGCAAGTACAAGCTCGATTTTATGATAATATTAAATGGAAATTTGGCGTAGTTCCAGCAAGAAAAGGGTTGTTGCACTATGAGACTGTGATTGACGGTGCTAAGGTTCTTAGGCATGTTGATCAACTGCGTCCTTCGAACTTTTGTGGGCTTACTTCTAAATATACTACTCCAGTTTCTCCACCAAAAACAACTTCAAATATTCCAATCTTATCAAATCCAATCCAATCCAATCCGAATCTATTATTTCCACGCCTTCAGGTGAAAAGATTTCAGAATATGAGAGGGACGTTTCAACATCATTGCCCGAAACGCAAACAGGAGATGGAGATAAAGAATCTAACATTGTTGTACGCAGATCGACAAGGGTACGAAAGGAGCCAGAAAGATTTACTTATTGAATTAATGACGAGGGGAAGTGTTATATACGTTATATTATTATAAAATAGATAATAAATCCTGTAGGATGAGAGAATTGTCATTGTCAGATTAATTTTAATTATTTGTCAGTTGTATTATTAATACGAAATATATTACTTCCAATTTGTATTGCATTACCGTATTACATACCTAACAGACTCAAAAATGGTGAAATAACTATTCAGGATTGAAACAGGCCAATAAGCTCATTAGACCTACTGACTAGTAAAAAATAGTGCGACTCTGCGAGGAGATAATAGTGAGACTCTGTGAGGAGATGATAGTGAGAATCTGTGAGGAGATGGACGAAACCTCCGTTCACATTCTGACTGAATGTGTAGAACTCAATAATCCAAGGACACTATACTTGGGAGCATACCAAATAGAAAACAGTGATCTGCCCAACTTGGAGCTATTTCAAGTCCTACATTTCCTTGGGAAGATAGGATTGGAAGGGTCGTTATAGACAGAAGGGGCCACAATAGATATTTTAGGTCGCAGTGCATATAGTATATTAATTAATACACCATACATAACATATTGAAAGTTTGTTTCGCAGTATTCCATGTACCACAGCAATAATACAACACTATAGTATTGTTAAATATTATCAACAAAATTCAGCCAAGTCCGCAACCGCGTCACGTGACACGAAAATAATATTCTAAAATCAGTAAATTTTTATTTAAAATAATTTGAGCCTCATGTTAAATGAATAACTCGAACAAAAAACGATCACTCAGCTAATAATAAATGAACTCCTAAAGGAACTGTCTGAAACGTGCGGAGATCGTTTTACACAGCAGCATTAAAACAAAACGCTTTAATAATCTGCATGAAAAATGAACCGGGCAGGAGTAGAAGGTATAGTAGCAGCAAATTCCTTCGGCGTTAGAAGCATGATCGATAGGGTTATTTTGTTACCCACCAGTAGTATGAGAGTAATTAGGCCACAAAATTGGAAACCGGATAGATACTAATATTTTGTTACTTCAGTAATAATTTGATTAGATATATTAATTATAACACTAACCTACTTTATTCTAGATATATTTAGTTCGGATATGCTCTAGAAATTCTTTATGGGATTTAATTTGGAAACATACAGAATGTGAAAGATAAGGGGCTGAATAAAGATTACTATATGGGATTTAGTTTTAAAACATATTAGAATATGAAATATAACGGGGTGAATAGAGAATACTGTTTATTTTAGTAATTATCAAACTTTAAGTGCTGTTAAATTCGATATTTATCTGCCTAACAGTATTTTAACAAAATGCTTTCGCAGGTCAATTTTTATTTTCAACTGCACGTCGTACGCTATAATTTGACGTCACCACTTTCGTGACGCCATGTTTTTTTTTTTAATAGAATAACATATTTTTCTCGTAATTTTTGAATTCCCCAATAATAGACGATTACAGAAACGTATGTAAAACTTATAATCCAAAGTCATTGGTTTGTGAATTAAAGACAAATGTCATATCAGAGATTTTACCTCTAAAATTTAATTGAAAAGACTGGACTGGCATGAACGAGCATGAACGGCGTCTGGCCCGAACTAGTGCATCAAACTTCTGTCTAGGAATCTCGACAGTCACTCTCGCGGATGGTCTAATGAAATTGACTTTTTTCTGGCATACAAGGATGTCTGGATTCTCTTTTGGGCTACGACAGTTTTGTTTCAAATTTCCAAGTATTTGTTTCCACCTCTGGGGTTTGGGGATGGTCTTAATAATTCGTAAGAGAATTTTCGAGATTTGTTTCCGAATTTTCAAATTATTCTACTACATATTTAAGATACTTCGATTTCCGATCTACGGTATTCCATATAACATCAATGTTCTATGAATATACTAAGAACATTCTGTTTACGTTCTTTTTAGTATGTCCTTTCTAGAATGTTATTAGAACATACCTAGTATATACTTTGAAAGTATATACTGAGTACGTGCTATGAAAGTATATTCTAAAAAGTATATACTGAGTACGTGCCTTAAAAGAATATTCCAAAAAGTATATACTGAGCACGTGCTATAACAGGACATTCTTAGAAGATACTAAAACTCATATACCCAGCATGTATCCCATATTCTGAGAATGTTCTAAATGCTTGCAGGTAAAAGTTAACACAAAATACATGTACAAACACGTTGAGTGTTCAGGCCAAAAAACATTTAAAACCTTAATAGAAAAGAAGAAGAAGAATAACATAATTTACAATTCCTATAAATGTTTTTGATCTAGTTTCAGTTTGTTATAAGTAAATAAATTAATAAAAATTAGTTGTGTTCTATAAAAAACAAATTTTACTATATTTGAAGTTTTTAGGACCTATAAGTGATGGTAGAACACAGGATATCCCAAATATTAATTGCCAGTGTGAATTTATTAACATGGTTAATACTAACGGTGGATTGAAACTAAAATACAGTGTTAGCAGAATTATACATACACACTTTCTATGAAAAAAATCCTGTAAGGCCAGAAATTGACCTGGAAGAACTAGAAAATTAGTTAAAGGAGGACGAAAACTACAAAATGATGGTAAGTAATTATAGTCTATTTTTATGTATGAGAGAGTAATAAAACAGCATTTCTAATGCAAAACTTAGTACGGTTATTTTAAATATTTTTACAGAATAATCTAAATATTTCCTAAAATTGTAATAAATGTACCTGAGCTATTACAAGTTTTGGGTCTTTTATTGGTCCTTTATAAACATAAGCTGTACAGAACAATAGAAAAAGGTTTGAAGAGGCCAAAAGCCCTATGTATTAAAGATTACATAGCCGTATATTAAGATTATTTTCAATAAGTACCTATTTGCCAATTTTGTTTTATTTTATTTTCAAGAATATCTTACAGTAATCGAATTATAAGTAGATATATACCTTCCCAACAAATTTCACCGAAAATGCGATTATAGGTTTTCCATTTAGTAAGGAGGTCCAAGTTGTGTATTCTTGACAGTTTACTAAATGTCGTTTAGTTGCAACTTGCAAGGTGCAGTGTGAATTCTAGTGTGATCATGGAAAATTTGGAAGGGCCGCGTAAACGACAAAAAATCGGTCCTTTAACAGTTAATGAAAAAACATTAATATTTACTTGTTTTAAATCATTTACAGCTAAACATTTATGTAAAAGTGTTGATGACACAGTGGAATTAGTTAGTAGTACGCTTGGTGTTGGGAAATCTACGATTTACAGAGTTGTTAAAGAAGAGAAATGTGGCACGTAAAGCTCCAGGAAAACCAAAATTTCAATTAGAAAATCTTTTGAAAGAAAGACTTCGAAGGAAAGTGCATGCGTTCTTCTTTAGAAAAGAATTTCCGACAGTAGACAAAGTTCTTGCCACGGTTCAAGATGATAAGGATTACCCTGAAATGAGTCGAAGAACACTATGGAAACTTTTAAAAGAAATAGGTTTTCTATGGAAAAAGCAATCCAGAAAGTCTATTTTAATAGAAAGAAGCGATATTGTAGTATGGAGAAGAAATTACCTAAGGACTATAAAAGAAATGAGAAACCAAAGAAGAAATATATTTTATTTAGATGAAATATGGATCAAAGAGGGACATAAACCAAATAAATTTTGGCAAGATGAAACTGTTACAAGTCGAAGACAGGCTTTTTTAAATAATTTATCTACTGGTTTAAATCCACCATCAGGAAAGGGACGCAGACTAATAATAGTACACATCGGTAGTTCAAACGGTTTTGTTAAAGGTGGTATATTGACTTTTGAATCTACTCGTACCGGTGACTACTATGAGGACATGAATGCTGATGTCTTTAAAGAGTGGTTCAAACAAATTATAGATCTTTTTCCTCAGAACTGTATAATAGTAATGGATAATGCAAGTTATTACTCGAGACTTATAGAAAAAATGCCCACAACCAAGTGGTTAAAAAAAGATTTACAGAATTGGCTAAATTCAAAGAATATTAAGTTCCATCCCGGTTCTGTGAGAAAAGAACTGTATCATTTGTGTTCCCTTCATAAAGAGAAATTAAAAAAATATGAAATTGCAAAAAATCGTGCGATGACGGTGGTTAGATCACCACCATATCATTGCGAGGTAAACCCGATTGAACTGATATGGGCACAGATAAAGGGAGAAGTTTCAAGAAAAAATAATTCTTTTAAAATGAGTAATATTAAACACAGTGGCGTAGCTACACCCCCGCAAGCCCCCGCGACGCGGGGGGGGCCGTTGGTATTGGGGGCCCCCGGCCGACCGGTTGGACAGAGGAGAATAGGACCCCCGGCGGCTATCCGCCGACCGGTTGCGAAGAGAGAAAATAAAAAAAAAAATCTGATGTGTCCAACACATGACTTTCCTATCTAGTTATTA
The DNA here is from genome assembly GCA_927349885.1 of Psylliodes chrysocephalus. Lineage (NCBI taxonomy): Eukaryota > Metazoa > Arthropoda > Insecta > Coleoptera > Chrysomelidae > Psylliodes > Psylliodes chrysocephalus. The sequence goes on from OV651818.1 coordinate 7,372,181, forward strand.
TAGGCTTTTTCCGGTTATTTTGTACAACCTATTGCAGCATCTCTATAAATGTTTAGAGGATAAACTAAACATATACATTGTCCACATACATCTACCTCGAAACATTTTTTTATAGATATTCGTTGAAAACGAAAATACTGAAACATTTAAATTTAGCACTTTTCCATTACGGTCCATTTTAGAAAAATCATGTATAAACAAAAATTATAGAGATCGATATCGCAAACAACTTTTAGTTCAACAATTTTCATAAAAATCAGAATTTTGCACATTTTGTCAAATTTCTCAAATACGGACTATTTCAGGAAATTTTGACATAAAACAAAAATTATAGATAATAATATTAGAAGTAACTTTCATTTGAACAATTTTCTTCTCCAAACATAAATAACAGATATATTCCATAAAATATAAAAAGGGCCTCCCATAAAGTACCCCCCTAGATGTTCCAACTTTGTCCAAAATCTAATCATTTCACGTCAGGCCGAAATAAACCTTAAATTTAAAATTTAATGTTTTTTTCTTTGTCCCTTTTTGAGTTTTCTTCAAAATTCGAAATTTACACATTTTCTCAAATATCTCGAATACGGTCCATTTCAGAGAAATTATTTAATTATTTAATTATTTAATAAAAATTATAGAGAATTATAATACAAACAACTTTTATTTGAACAATTTTTATAAAAAATATTTTTTTTACATTTTGTCAAATTTCTCGAATACGTACCATTTTAGGAAAATTTTGTATAGAAAAAAAATTATAGATAATTATATAAGAAGTAACTTTTATTTAAAGAATTTTTTTCTCCAAACGTAAATAACAGATATATTCCATAAAATGTAAAAATGACCACTTATAAAGTACCCCCCCAGATGTTTCGACTCTGCCCAAAATCTAATCAGCTCATTAGACGCTGGAATAAAGCTTAAGTTTAAAATTTGGTGTTTTTCTGTGTATCGGTTCATGAGTTATGCGACACACACACACACACACACACACACACACACACACACACACACACACACACACACACACACACACACACACACACACACACACACACACACACACACACACACACACACACACACACACACACACACACACACACACACACACACACACACACACACACACACACACACACACACACACACACACACACACACACACACACACACACACACACACACACACACACACACACACACACACACACACACACACACACACACACACACACACACACACACACACACACACACACACACACACACACACACACACACACACACACACACACACACACACACACACACACACACACACACACACACACACACACACACACACACACACACACACACACACACACACACACACACACACACACACACACACACACACACACACACACACACACACACACACACACACACACACACACACACACACACACACACACACACACACACACACACACACACACACACACACACACACACACACACACACACACACACACACACACACACACACACACACACACACACACACACACACACACACACACACACACACACACACACACACACACACACACACACACACACACACACACACACACACACACACACACACACACACACACACACACACACACACACACACACACACACACACACACACACACACACACACACACACACACACACACACACACACACACACACACACACACACACACACACACACACACACACACACACACACACACACACACACACACACACACACACACACACACACACACACACACACACACACACACACACACACACACACACACACACACACACACACACACACACACACACACACACACACACACACACACACACACACACACACACACACACACACACACACACACACACACACACACACACACACACACACACACACACACACACACACACACACACACACACACACACACACACACACACACACACACACACACACACACACACACACACACACACACACACACACACACACACACACACACACACACACACACACACACACACACACACACACACACACACACACACACACACACACACACACACACACACACACACACACACACACACACACACACACACACACACACACACACACACACACACACACACACACACACACACACACACACACAGACATCATCGCGAAAATAGTCAAAACGGATTCAGGGGACCTCAAAACGTAAAAATCCGTCGAAAACTCGAGGTCGAAAAAAATCATGATTCCTATACTTTCCTTATATCTGTATACAGATAGGAAAGTAAAAACATTTATAAAACTCGCTTAAAATAATTATACGTGACTAGTGAAAACATTGTAAAATGCTGCAATTCTGTAATCTGTGTATAAAGGGTAGTTTACTAATTTACATTCTTTAAGGATGCGTGTCGTTACTGGTTAGTGGTTAACAGTTAAAAATCAGCAGAGTAAGTAATTAAGTATATATATTTTAATATTAATGTGTTCGTGTCAATTTCTTTAGCTAGTTTAGCTTCAATTATGTTATGTTGGGCTGTGTTTTAGACAATACTATTAGACATAGTCAGCAGTCAGTTGAGAATTTCTGACGCGGCGTTGCCACACTGTAAGTACGCCGTTTTTCTAAAATTGCAGATTTTATTAAAAACCATAATTCCTAGCTACTTGAATTGATAGTAATTTTTATTTTTATTAATTTACACTAATGACCCAAAAAAAAAGTTTCACAAGTGTAGCTTCGAAAAAAAAAAAATAAGAAAATTGTTGGATGAAGCAAAAGAAAAACTACCCAAAATCATCAAGTGCAACGGTCTTAAACGTTGTAGCATTGTATTTAGATCAACTAGTAAAACAATACCAATGCAAATTATCTTGGAGGACAATGGACAGTATCAGTAGATGGCAGCAAGCTCCGTGGTGTCCAAGTCATGTCTTTGATAATTTTGTCGTCTTCGAAACGAACGTAATTTCTCTATTTACTAATAGATGGGCCCATAATCGATTCTCGATTCAGAATATTTGTTTTTAAAAATGGAATATACGAGTTTAGTTATGCTTGTTGAACATTTATTTACGATTTATTATCATTTTAGAGAATATAAACAATAGTAATTTAAATTTAGAACTCTACCCATATGAATTTAAAAATTAAGAAAATTTTATGTATATAGAATTCTGTACTCAATGATCGAGGAAGTGCTAGCGTTCGGGCTATTTTGATGAATTTCTAACAGATGTCGCGACGTCTATAAGGTTGTTCTACTATATCCTCTAAATACAATTGTTGTAGATCATCAGACTCCCTCTACGAGCGGCGCAAGTGTTCGTGTTAATATTCAGTTACAATTATCCCAAGATCAACTCAATGAAAATTTAATAAAAACATATCCCATGAGTATATACACTGTAGATACCACTACTACCCAACCAGATATCGATAGTGAAGCAGACACAAAGATCTTGCTCATCGTCAGCCATGTTGGCTGTTTAACACTAGACTGGCAACAAAAATTAAAGAACATTTTTTAACTCAGTCCCATCTGACGTGTTGTTTTATATATGATTCCTGGAAAAAAAATTGTACTATTGACAGGGAAAATACAGATTTGCTTAATCGTGAAGTTGAGTTTTGGCGGCAAGTCCTAGATAGACTGTTTAACATAACTTTGTTACTTGCAAGACGTAGCATTTCACAGACATAGGGAAGATATCCATTTAGATTTAGATAATGAAAATTTTCTTGCTTTGGTACACTTACTTTCTCAATGTGATCCAATTTTGAAGCAAGTACTTAATATGCCAAAAGGAACAGTTAAATATCTATCGCCAGAAATTCAAAATGAAATAATTTTAATACTAAGTACTAATTTAAAAAATACTTTATTAGAAAAAATAAAAAAGCACCGTTTTAGTCTATTTTAATAGATACTACCCAGGATATCACTAAAGTCGATCAGCTCAGTTGGTGGTGAGGTATATTAAGTTTATAAAAGGCCAAAACGATTTAATAGAGAAAGTTTTTTGGGATTTATTAAAGTTGAGACACAGTCTGCTGAAGGAATAACACATGTGATCTTAAACACTTTAAATTGCTTAGGATTAGATATAAATAAGTGTAGGGGACAATATATGACGGGGCCAATGTAATGAGTATTATTTACTTAGGAGTTCAAAAAAAAATAAATGACATTGAACCCACTGCCATTTATATGCATTGTGCCGCTCATAATTTAAACTTGGTAATAAATGATGCAATTAAAGCCATAAAAGAAATTGCACTGTTTTTTACTCAATAAGAACAAATACCTTTTTCGGTTCCAGCATAGTTCGCTGGGATCTTCTTTCCACATTTACGTAAAGTTAGTTTATAAAATTAAAAAGATTAAACCCTACTAGATGGTCTGATATACCACATTCTCTAACTGCCATAAGATTTCGGTTCACAGACATAACAAAAGCTTTTAATAAAATTATTTTAATATCTAAAAAAAGGGACGAGCGGGACGAAGCAAAAATTATGTTTTTTTTTTTTTGACCAATTATTGATAATCCTACATGCGTATCTAGCTTTTCTAATACAATTAAAGCTCTGATAATGTATTTGACTTTACCCGTATCGTCAAAAGTAATGAAAGGTCTTTCTCTAAATTAAACATTATTAAAAATTATTTAAGAAACAGAATTTCTCAAGGCACTTTTGGCAATCGGAAATGATTTGGCGCGAGAAATTGACATTGGCCAAGCCATTATTTCTTTTTCTGAAAGGAAAGCTAGAAAAAAGTGTTTTTAGTAACTTTATAGATTTTGTTCATTTATTTTTTAATACAGTTTACTTATACTTATCAAATTTAAGATAAGTGTAATAAAGTTCATAAATTTTATTTTTTAATTTAGCTAACAAGCATTTAGCATTCGTATCTACTAGGATTGACATCCAATCCAACCCTTCGTTATTTTAAAGGACAATTTTTATGTAAAATTCTAAAAAAAAAAACAAAAGCGAATCCTCACAAAAAGTTTAAGGTTTTAATTACTACGCAAAATTTTTATCTATTATGGCCTATATTAAAAGTTGCGGGGGGCCCTAAATTTGTAGTTACGCCACTGATTAAACAGTTGTTTTTGGAGGCTGTAAATAATGTGAAGCCTGAAAACTGGGAACAGGCAGTAAATCATACGATTACAGAAGAAGAGAAAATGTGGAAGTTGGACAATATTACTGATGAAATGATCGAGCCACTCATTGTAAATATTGGTTGCGACAGTTCATCTTCTGATTTCGATTCTGATTTAGATTTGTAGGTAAGAAGTAGTTTTTATATTAAAATTATTATTTAACGTAACGTTGTTTAAAAGTCAAAGTTTAAACCCCTATACCTACATAACCCGTTTGACACAATGTTATTAACATACCTTGTGGAAAAATAAAACATTTTAGAAAAAATTGCACTTTTTTACCTTCAGCTGTTTAGAAGTTATAAGCAGGTTAATTAGGTGAAAATATACAGATAAGTACACCTTAATTTTATTTTTCATTAGGTATATTTATTTTAACGAAATTATTTGGTTAGCAAATACATAGTTTAGTTTAATTTTTCAAAATGAATGAAGCTTCGGGCGGTACAGGACCGCCCGAAGATAAATTAAATAATACTATAATAGAAGGAGAAAATGAATTAAAATATGATTTTACTAACAAATATCGAGAATCAGATACAGGGCCATACTTGGTCTTTTTGGAACATAAAGAAAGAAATCTAGGTAGTTTATTTCCCATTCGCGTCGGACATTTTTTAAAATCAATATTTTAAAAATAATGTTTTGGATATTAAACCATTAGGTTTAAATAGAGTAAAAATTATTTGTAAAACTTATGAAGCTGCAAACGAATTAATTAATCACGAAATTGTAATCAAAAATAATCTAGTCGCATACATACCAAATTATTACACACATAAAAAAGGTATAATAAGAATGGTAGACACTATGTTTTCTGAGGAATATATTTTAAAAGCTATAGAGTCTAATATAAAAGTCACTGAAGTACGACGTATGAAACGAAGGATACACGACGATACAACAAAAACTTCTACGCTTGTAGATAGGCAAATGGTTGTTCTCACATCATTCCTGGGGACTCAAATCCCTGGGAATGTTAGAATAAATATGGTAAATTTTGGTGTGGATCCGTATGTTTATCCTGTAACTCAATGTTTTAAATGTTTACGTTACGGACATACTAGCCGACAATGTAAAGGAAAAAAAAAGGTGTCAAAAATGTGCAGGAGAAACATGTAATGATAAATGCGAAAATGATGAAAAGAAATGTGTACATTGTGGAGATGGAAATCACGACGCAGTTTCGCGTGATTGTCCTATCTACAAACAACAATTAAATATTAAAAGGGTAATGGCTTTTAAAAATTTGTCCTTCAAAGAAGCTCAATTTTTGGTTGAAAATCCATCATATGCTAAAGTAGCAACGCACAATAGATTCTCGTTATTAGGAAACGAGAATCAATTCCCTGAGTTGCCGCAACCAAAAACTAACCCGAATTTTCTACTGAAAAAACCCGCGAGACCTACTAGTTTTAAGAACACTAATCAATCTCAGCCAAAAAAACGAAAAACAATTTCCCCCCCCCCAATTTCACCATCTCCATCCCATGCAGATACTTCAAAAAAGGAGACAAAAAAAGCACAGTCAGTACTACCGAATTCCTACAGGAATGAATACATTCAATATAAAGAACAAATTATATGCCAAACGGTACAATTTATTAATAAAATAGTCAATAATAAATTAGATACAAATGAAGTAAATATAAAAAACCAAATTTCTTCAATTTTAGATTGTGATAATAGGTGTATAGATACATGTAATAAGCTAGATAATGATAGCGTAACTGTAATGGAGCTTAGTAGTAATAGCGAGGATGATGACACATATTAAACAAAAAATAAACATATTGCAGTGGAACATAAAATCGGTTAACTCTCGATTAGCTTCATTGCTCAATTTAATTAATGAATTCAACATTAATATAGTTGTTTTATCAGAAACATGGTTAAAAGAATCATATAACTTTAAGATTAAGGGTTTTAACATCGTTAAAAAATGTAGACAAGATGGGTATGGCGGTGTAGCCATTCTAATATCTCAAAACATACAATTTGAAGAAATAATAATAAATACTAAATAATGAAATTTGCGCGGTTAAGGTAAATCGTGGGTCAGTAAGTATAGTTTCAGTATATAAGCAACCGCGAGCTGCTGTCAAACGGAAAGACTGGTGCAATATTTTTAGACAATTTTCAAATAACACGATTGTGTGCGGCGATTTCAACAGTCATCATGCACTATGGGGAAGTTATGATAATAACGCTCAAGGTAATGAGTTAGTAGAAGCTTTGGATGACCATGACTTGATTGTAATAAACGATGGTACTCCAACCCGCATTTCACTGCCCGGACAAAATCCGTCAGCAGTGGACCTTACAATCCTTTCATCTTCTCTAGTTGATAAACTTACTTGGAGGGTAAATTCGGATTCTATGGGTTCGGATCATTTTCCGATAATTATCTCATCTGAAATTAGCGCATTTACCCATAAAATTTTACCATCTTCTAAATGGAATGAATCTCGAGTAGATTGGATAGTATTTGAAGCTATCTTGGATAATTCGGCTAAGAATATTGACTTTAATTTAAAAACACCTGCAGAAAAATACGAAATATTTGTAAACAACTTCACTGAAGCAGCACAGATAACTATGGGTATTAAAAAGCATTTTCTACCAAATACCAAAAAGTCATATTGGTGGGATAACGAGTGTACAAATATGGCAAGACTCCGAAAAAACGCTTTAAAAACATACGTTTTAAACGCGAATGTAGATAATTACTTGAAGTATAAAAACATTGCCGCGGCAACGAAGAGACTTTTTAAACAAAAGCAACGAAACAGTTGGAAGCTGTACGTAACGAAATTAAATAAAAATTCTTCAATATCTGAAATATGGAAAACTGTTAGGTCCATTAGTAATAAAAACTACTCACAAAATAAACCTCAAATCTCAGATGAAACAATAAATGAAATTCTAGATTATTATGCACCTCCAACTGTTTCACGCGAACTCGACAAAAACTCTGAACAAACTTTAACACAAACTGATTCAATTGCAGAATTTTTTACTTTTGAGGAATTGGAAGTTTCACTAAAAAAATCAAAAAACACTTAGCCCAATCGGATTAGTATTTTAGATTCTGAAAAATTCGAAGCAGCAATTTTCCTTCGGAATTCGTTGGAGGGGGTCTCTGGTAGTCTAAATTCAAAAAGTTGGGATTCCAAAGTTGTCGTTACCTCCGCCATCTTGATTTAAAGGGTTATTTTTTGTTTCTTGAATAACTCATTTATTTTCAATTTTACACGGAAAATAGTTTTTACAAAAGTTATTTAAAATTAAATTTCCTACAATTCTGCTTTTTTTTTGTACGATCGATTTTTTTCGATTTATACCCGAAAAGAGGGGGTGAATTTTTGGTTATAGAATAACTCGTTTATTTTCAATTTTACGAGAAAAATTGTTATAAACAAAGTTGTTTAAAATTAAATTTCCTACAATTCTGTTTTTTTTGTACGATCGATTTTTTTGTATTTATCCGTGAGAAGAGGGGTGTAAATAATCAGTTTATCGAACAGTATAATTTTTACAATTAAAAAAATTAAATTTATTTTCTTTTCAGTACACTTTTAAAAGTCTATCGAAACGTCAATGACGTCTGTATGGAACGATAATACAATGATAAGAGTTTACCCCCACTCTTCTTAGGGATAAATACAAAAAAATCGAGCGTACAAAAAAAACAGAATTGTAGGAAATTTAATTTTAAACAACTTTGTTTATAACAAATTTTCTCGTAAAATTGAAAATAAACGAGTTATTCTATAACCAAAAATTCACCCCCTCTTATCGGGTATAAATCGAAAAAAATCGATCGTACAAAAAAAAGCAGAATTGTAGGAAATTTAATTTTAAATAACTTTTGTAAAAACTATTTTCCGTGTAAAATTGAAAATAAATGAGTTATTCAAGATACAAAAAATAACCCTTTAAATCAAGCTGGCGGAGGTAACGACAACTTTGGAATCCCAACTTTTTGAATTTAGACTACCACAGACCCCCTCCAATGAATTCCGAAGGAAAATTGCTGCTTCGAATTTTTCAGAATCTCAAGCCTGTTCTTCACCTAATCCGATTGGGCTAACTTGTCCGGGCCTAGATGGCTTTACTTATAAAATGTTACACAGCCTTCCACAGTCGTTTAAAACTATATTATTAGATATATTTAATGCTTGGTGGATTCATCATAATATAATTAATGAACTTAAACAAATTGTTATCACTTTAATCCACAAAACTGGTAAAAATCCTACACTGCCTTCTTCATACTGACCAATTTCGCTGATGTCATGCATTATCAAAACATTTGAAAGAATGATCAAACTTCGATTAGAATTTTTTCTGGAAAAAAAATATATCTTACCAAAAGCACAATTTGGTTATAGGAGGGGATCAGGAACATCTGATGCATTAGCACACTTGATAACAGACATTCAACTAAGCTTCTCAAAGAATGAATATCTAACATGTTTATTCTTAGATTTAAAAGGGGCATATGATTCTGTGGACTTGGAAATTCTATATCAAAAAATGATTAAGTCTGGATTATGCAAGAAGGCAGCCTACAGTATAAGTAGTACAAATTTTTGATGGTAGAAATATTTATGTTCGAAACCACTAAAACGAATTGTATGGTCCTAGATTAGTGTATAACGGTATTCCGCAAGGATCAATCCTCTTTAATTTATACACGTCAGAATTGCATAACTTATTTGAGAAAAATGTTAAAATAGTAAAATACGCAGATGATATATGTATATATGTCAGCCATAAGAAATATAGCCAATGTCTTAATGATCTACATAGAATTCTTCGAAAAGTTAAAAACTGGTTATTGGAAATGGGTTTTACAATGTCTCCAGAAAAATCAGCAGTAATGTGTTTTACTAGACATCGAGTCAACCTAGACAGACATATTGATTTTGATGGAGTTATTATTCCCATAGTCAACCAATATAAATATATAGGTATCGTTTTGGACTCGAAATTGCTTTGGGCACAGCATATTGAATATGTAAAAGGTCGCTCTGAGAAGGGCCTCAATATTCTAAAGAGTGTATGTGGGAAAGCATGGGGAGCAATACCGAGTATAGCATTATTATTCTATAGATCTTACATTAGGTCTATAATTGATTATGGCTGCATATACTACGGCTCAGCTGCAAACACGCATCTAAAAAAAATTGACAGAATTCAGTATAAAGCTGTTAGAATATGTATAGGTACATTCAGGTCATCTCCAACGGATGCAATTCTGGCGGAGGCTAACGAACCACCATTACGCTTAAGACGAGAATAACTTGCTAAAAAAGATATTACTAAGCTGAGAACATACAATCCGTCATTAACATTTAACATATGTAATTTAACCACAGAGGACTTGTCCAATCCATACTGGCAAAAGAAAAATTCGCCACCCCTGACAACTGGCTTCTTGCAAACAGAACAAATAAAAACTAAAATTATCGAAGAAAATATTTTGCCAGGATTTAATTATTGTTATAAATTCGTTACTTACAAACCCACTGTCATATACCCTACTTATACAGATCTTCCTTCCTATAACCAAAACGTCATTAACAATATTATAAATCAATTAGACAGTAAAATAATAATATATACGGATGGAAGTAAAAATAAACACGAAGTTGGCAGTGCCTTTTACGTATCAAACAAAAATTTAATTAAACAGTATCGATTGTCGAAGATGTGTAGCATTTATACGGCAGAAGCGGTTGCCATTGAAAAAAGTTTATGTTGGTGCACCGACAATGACATACAGAAAGCTACCATAATCTAGGACTCCAAGTCGGTATTACAGCGGATTGAAAATCAAGATCTGACATATCTTAAAGATAGTATTATCTGCAAAATCAAATACTTACTGTATCAACTATCTCGCGAAGGACACCATGTTAACTTTGTCTGGGTTAAGGGACATTCGGGGATACAAGGCAATGAAAAGGTGGATTTAGCTGCTAAAGAAGCCAGAATATCAGATAACTATATACAGACTCCAATATACCAAGACCTCAGCAACTTTTATAAAAATAAAATGTTCGAACAATGGATGTTATGGTGGAAAAAAGTAGCCTCTAATTCCAAAAACCCCTATTTTTTGCTCCACGAAGAACTCCCAAAAAAAGTACCACATATTTTCGAATACAAAGTTAACAAACACTATAGCAGCACAATTTCTAGAATGAGAATCAATCACGGTTGCTTTCCACTGAATAAAATAGGTATATTAGAAACCCCATACTGTGAAGCGGATTGGGAAACTGCAGATCTAAATCATATATTTTTTCAATGTGGCAAATATAATAATAACAAACTATTATTTAATTTAAATAAATTTAATATCAATCCACCTCTCAATATTACTACTTTACTCGCAACTTTTAATAAAAATATTTATGATATAATATTAGACTTTGTCAATGAAAATAATATCATGATCTAGATTATTACTTGTATCATACCCATTGATAATCTAACAAAAAAAAATATACCGTTTTGAGTGTGTGGCAAATGGCTTACAGTCGATGCCAAAAAAAACCCCCCCTATACCTACATAACCCGTTTGACACAATGTTCTTAACATACTTTGTGGAAAAATAAAACATTTTAGAAAAAATTGCACTTTTTTACCTTCAGCTGTTTAGAAGTTATAAGCAGGTTAATTAGGTGAAAATATAAGTGTATCCTCGAGGAATAACTTCAAAAAATATTTTAACTGTCTACTAAAATAAGTGATACGCCTATGGATTACGAACGCTTTATTTTAATACTCTCTCATACATAAAAATAGACTATAGGTCACACAAACCTTACACACTCTAACCTATATGTCTAAAGAAAACCAACCTGTGTGTAATATTACTGTCAAATATTTATTAATAGACTGTCTAAAATTTGTCAACGAAAGATCAAATAATAACTAACTAAATAATTTATCTTCATTTCATTGTTAGAAGAAAACTGTCATGTTCAAAATATTGTTAAATACTTAAAAGACATCCATATTTTTCACAAACTGTAACGCCTGACAAGTCGCTAATAACTCTGTGCAGTTGATGCGACATATTTCTTTAAAATAAAAGAAAAATAATTCAACAAAATGACAATGACAATAAAATCTCAATTAGATCAAACTCTCTTCTAAACCGGTTCTGTAAAAGGTTTCTTTACAGGTGAGCACTCACAATTGAAACAAAACAAAAATATTGCATGTACTAGAAAACATCTCCCAGTTCGATCAGCTTTTCATCGTTTTATTTATGTATGGATCAGCAGTCTATATAAACTATATATGTCATTGATGTGCATATGCCTGTTAAATAACCAATAACGTTAAGGCGCAGAAAATTCGAATCGCTCCTCCTAGTTTAAAAACAGATTATAGTAGGTATAATAATGTACTATTTACGCACAGTCGTGCAAAATAGTAGTTTGTGCAATAAGTGCGAAAAGTACTTTGCGCACATGTTGCACGCAATACTTTTTTTACGATCACGATTTTAATAATTAAAATTAAGAAACTTATTTGAAATAATTTGTAACCATTTTTATTAATAATATATTATGGGAATGTAATTTAAAAATTATAAATTTAACTTTTAATTAACTTAATTTAACACTTAATTTAATTTAATTAATTATATTTAACATTATTTGATACAAAAGAAACACATTTTTTATTTGAAATTATAATTTATGGTAAAATTTGAGCAATTTTGAAGTGTTACTCCAGGTGTCTCTCTATTTTTTACCAAATTCTCAGTAACTGTCGAAATATTTGCTGATGATGTCGAAGGCTTTTCTTGTTGGTTAGATGAGGAGTCTACTGAGTTTACAATTTTATTGGCTATCTCTATTTTATTTGAGATGGCGTCGTCAACATAGCTTTCTGCAATATTGCTTGATCGCCATCCACCATGGCGTTTAAGAGTTAATAAATCTCCTCCTAGCATTGGCTAAAATAGTGGCAGATGAGCGTCGAAAAGAATGACAAGTATAAAGATTAGAGTTTGGCAATTGTAAAAATTGTTGCACTTGTTTAGACATATTGCCAATTTTGTTAATTCCGACAATTTGCCTTGTGCATTTACCCCCTTGATAATTCACAAAAAGACGTCTGTCAATGACGTTATCAGGGCGAAGACAAGCTTACTTTTTGTATATATTATAAAATTCTCCAGTTACCGTAAACGATCTTTTAATTTTGGTTTTCGTGCTTTGAATCCTAACCAATAGGGCAGTCTTTAGATCTTCCACGTCATCTAATTATATATTCCACAATTCTTCTCTTCGACAGGCACCAGTTAAACCGATCGTAAGGACAGTCTACAAGTTTAAAATACATTAATTTTAGATATGTTTTCTTGTTTTTTTTTTAAAGAAGAATTTTAATAGAAATTTTAATTATTATAAAAAATAAGCTGGCAGGCAATGTGGGATTTGAAGCCCGGTCGTTTTTATCTCAGCCCAACACTCTACTCTCTGCACTACGTAGGCTTGTAACTGTATTTCGCGAAAACATTATAGTTAGTTAAAAAACATATTTTAAAATTCGTTCTTTTTAAATATTTTATATTATAACTAAGTTATTAAACTAAATTTTAAAAATCAAATCAGTGTGTTACCTTATTTTAAATGTACCTTCGTTAATAAATATTTATAATCGGGTGCTTCCTTCAAAAACTTTTGGATTTCTTCAGATGTTAAGGTTTTTGATTTTTTGGGCTTGTAATTATCATTTTGTCTTTTTAAAAATGCTCTTAATTTTACGTATTTTGAAATGTCCACATTGTTTTTTATACTTAATGTACTTCGCAGTATAGAATATTGTGACCATAGTGTCGAAGCTTTATAAGATTTTGATTGTTCTTCAAAATAGGCGAGAATTACATTCTCAGAAAATGATGATATTTTCTTATTTTTTTTCTATTCCATAAATTTTTGATAAGCACATTCATACTTTTCTCTTGATTTTTGAGGCAAAAGGTTTAAAGTTGCGTTTTCCATATATTCAACTTCTTAATCTGAATTATTATTGTCAATTCCTTCCATGTCGAATTATACCTATATTGTATAATATGATACGTCGTGTTATCAAATATTTAAATTAAAAATTAATAGGTAGGTAACTATTATGTATTATTTGTGTATGAAAATAATTCAAATCTTATTTTAAATAAAACAAATGTCAAAATATGATATTACGAATCACGAACTGTCAGCAAATGCAGCCTCCTACGATAGATGCGTAGGAGATCTAGTGTAATAGTTGTCTACTGTTCTCCACGCATGTGTAGTGTGCGGTACAGGAAATTCTGCACGACTTTTCGCACAGTGTAGGAAATTATTAACTTTGAACGCAAGTAAGCCATGTCTATTTGTATACTTTCTATAGTGATCGTAGAAAAAAATACATTTTTAATTTTAAATAAACTTGTCTAACGTCCCTCGTATATTAAATAACAGCACAATTTAGGGCGTATTCAGAAAAGCAAAGCTAGTGCAAATATTAAAAGTACACACTCATGTGAAAAATATACTTTTACGAGAACTGGAAATCTTTTTCTAAAAACTACCATTTCCGCAAATCTTTTCTCCTGGGAGCAAGTGCATAAACAAGCCGAGCGTATATTTTATAACGTCACTTTATGGGCAAATGGATTTCTATCCGCTGCAACTGAATGTGTCATATTTATACAATGAAATAGATGTATGTATTCAGATGTTCAGACACAATATGCACATTTTGCACACTAGTCGAGACTTTTTCAATTTCATACATTGTATAGATATGGATCTATGCGCATAAGAGAGCCATTCGAAATGTTGGTTACACTGATAAAAGTAATATTTTATACAGTTATTTTATTTATTGAACAATAAATGGGAAGTCCTGTTACAATAAAAAATTAAAATGCTGTATCGTGAAGCGTCAGCAAGCTCCCCATTTAAACTGCCAAGAAGTCGGTGGTAATTAAAATTTTAAAACAGTTTCAAATAACTTTTTTCTTTTTTTCGAAAACACTGAAGCCTAATGGCTTATTGTTTTTGACACATATTCGTTCATAGTATCTACTCCTACACCTTGACGGTGTGTGTTCTATGGGCTCTTGGATCAACCTGTGGTGTTTCAAAAAATACCTGTCTTTTACGATCCAATATTTCGGGGTTGCACAGTAACTTGTTTCGACTTTTATACACGGCTAACATGTTCAAGTCGAGAAGCGACAGTAGCTGTCGGTGCATTTCATATCGGATGGACCTTTTTCACAGCATGTCTTTGATTGATACACAACTTAATACGCTGAGAAAACATACTTATTTTCTACACTGAGCAAAATAGTGTGGCAAATCATCTGAACATTATTATAGTCCATGCGCAAATGTTGTAATGTAATTTAATTACATTGATGTAGTTAGGGTTAATAGCAATGATAAAATGTATGCACCAAAATATAATTCATTATGAAATAATTGATATTTGTTATAAAAGTAAAAGAAGTTTATTATTTTATAATTTATCTATAAAATTTGTTCAATATTTGGTTTATTTATTGTTAAAAATATAATAAAAGTCCCATATTTAAATTAAATTACGTTTTCCTTAAGTATAAATAAGGTAAATAAAATTAAGGGTACCAAAAAAAATTTGGGTAACAATTAAAAAGGCAATAAGTTTGAGAGGTTTAACTAAATATTTGCAATGTGCATATACAGGGTGTCCCGAAATTAGACGGTCATATTTTAACAGCATAAACTACATCCTAAAATAGGAGTAAAAGTTCATATAAACATAGGCCCGAAAACGTTTCTTTTCCGAGATACAGGGTGTTAAAAGTGAAGTCTTGATGACACTCTTTTGTAAATATTTTCTAAACGTTTAAAGATAACTAAGTAAAATTTGGTACAAATGCTAACCTTTTTACGCTCTATCTAATGGACTAAACCCCAGTGTTTGATCATCTTCATAGGTGGGTAAAGTAGGGGGGGCTTAGGGTAAAATTGCTCTAAGTTTTTTTTTGTTGACAGTTTTTACCATTTTTGACTATAAAATTTGGAAAACCAATGTTTTCTTTATAATAAAGTTACTATTGTTGCATCTCGCTAGGACGCACCATTTTCAAGAAAAAAGCATTTAAAAATTTCAAGATAAGTTATTCGAAAGTGTAAACAATAATAAGTAGGCATGTGAAATCAGAAATTTTATTTTTTTTTACTTTGGAAAACCAGTGACTAAAGAAATTTTAAAAAATATTTACAAAAATAGGCCATCAGGACTTCACGTGTAACACCCTGTATCTCGAAAACGAAACGTTTTCGGACCTATGTTTACATGAACTTTTATTCTTATTTTAGGATGTAGATTACGCTGTTAAAATATGACCGTCTAATTTCGGGACACCCTGTATTTTCAAAGCTTTTAGTTCTAAAAAGTACTTACATATTTTTAGAATTTCTGGATTTATATTAAATTAAAAGGACTTTCAAGTTTATTACTCATTTCTGTAGAAACAAGTGTTTTCTCGCAAAGATAAGCCAGATGTCATTAAAGTTTATGTATTTAGAGTTAAATATCTGGCCTGGCTATCACCCAGACAATACAAATATGTCCACTGGACATTCATTCGATATACAATTTTGGATGTCTAGACGTCCAAAAAAGAGTGTTTCCTGGGCTTCCGACATCCAATGAAAGTCCAGTGAAGTATACAAATGGCATACTTTTGATCATTTAGAGGACGTCTAATTCTAAAATATATTTGGACGTCGAATACTGGTCATTATTCTACAAAACCGCAACTCACCACACATTATTTTATATTATTAATAATTTGTTTATTTTCGCAGACCGCTGTACACCATTTTTTTTTTTTTTAATTAAAGATCGCTTGACCTGAGCAGCTATCGAACTCACGACACATCCATTATCGTTTTACGCTACACAACCCCGACCAAGGAACCACATCAAAACTTTTTACTAGATATATTTATAAGGGAATAAGATTTCAAACTTCCGCTGATAGAATGAAATGCAATATCTTTAATTTGTCAATTTTTAATGACCAATTATATTAAAAAAAGAAGTGTATATAGATGGGTATTATATGGTAGGCTTAATAAATAATGACCTAAGATGGACGTCTACTGGACGTCAAAATACTACTAAACTTAAAATTAAGTCCAAAAACAAACGTTCTCTGGGCATCGATATTCAGCTGTCAAATTAATTAGCATAAACGGACGTATACTGGATGCCCGGATATGGACGTCCTGACCCTCAAATGGGTCTAAAGTGGACGTCCATTGGACGTGCTGTCTATGTATAGACGAATTTTTAGAAATAGTACTTATTTAAGTATGTACCAATATTTCCAAAATCAACTACAGTATGATTCATTCAATAAATGTAAATATGAATGGGCAAAACATCTTTATATTGACATAATTGTAACTATTTCGCCCACTTTGACCAATCGTAATTGAAACACGCGGATTTATTATATTTTTTTTAAATATAATTTCAAAATAAAATAAACAAAATCTGCAGTTCGTTGTTTATTAAATTTATTTAAAAGAAGATAAACATATATTTCACAAAATCCAATACCTACGTATGAAAAATAAAATGTCAAAAATGGTTAAATCATTTACACAACTTATTTTCGTACATGCGCGTTACAAAACGGTACACTGAAAACACCAAGCTGTCGCTTCTCCCTGATCGGTATTCTTGGGTTCAAGTGTCTTTACTGGTGCATGCCTAGTCACGAGTTCTGTCATTGTTTTCAACTTGTTACTATTTATAAAGAGTAGATCTCTGTTATTTCTGAACATGATCTCCTTATGAAGGTGTGCTTGTTTTGGATCATTCTTTTAATAGGTAACGTGTTTTCTCTGAACCCAGTATGGAAACTTTTTTTGCAAATTTATTAGTCTTTTCACTGACCTTGATCCTTTGATGAGCTGGCACCCAAACTATTTTTACTCTTTCTTGATCTGCCATTGTTCTCAGTTCTTCAATGCAATCTCATTCCAGCTTTGTCGTTACTTTTTGACTCAATACATCCTTAAGGGCCACATGGCTTTCTGACATTATTTGGATAGTCCTATTGTTTGATCTTGCACATTGCAAGATTGCATAAAAACCTCAGCCTAAAATACTGAAGCGTACCTTCTTATTGCATAGCCAAGGTTGGTGTTAGGGTTTTGGAGAATATTCCAGCCCCTATGCCTTTCGAAATCTTAGACCCGTCTGTATACCAGATTTGTTTCTGTCGTTGGTTACTGGGTTGCCTATAGTAATATCCGTTCTGTCTTGTATTAAAACCTGGAATGGAGTGATGAAGGAGTAACGTTTGGTTATGATCTGTTCTCATGTTTAGCACGTACTCTTTCACTAACCTTGTGACCTGGTCTAATCTAAAGATTTTCCCAGGTGTACCCTAATTAGTAAGCACCTAATCTTACGTTCCCATATATCACAAAATAAATTGGTTTCAAGCCGATTAAGTCTTCTACAACTGCTTTTGGGGTTGTTCTCATTGCCCACGTTATTCGAATATAGGCCAGTCTTTGTATTTTGCTTATTCTCGTTATTTCCACTCTTTGTTTTGTCTTTCAGCACCATATCAAAGCTGTGTCTGTTATTATTGGTCTTACCACCATAGAAATCTGAAATTTGTCATTTCGGAAATCTTCAAACAAGATTAGATACTTTTGTAAATTTATTAACAGATTGGTCGATATCTAAATCATCTCTGTCCATATTTTTGTACGAGCTAGTTTTAGCCAATTCCAGCAGTGGTCAGCTCACAAGATATATTTTAAATTCTAGTAACAACGAGCCTCCCGTAGACTAGGCAACGATTCGCCACTAGGTTTAGTAATTTTTTATTTAGCCTGTTAAAACTCTGTTCACTTAATGGACCGCTAAAGCTTTAAAGAACGTGAAATTACATTCAGTACATGCATCTTAGTGTTGCGGCAACACTGTCTAGAACATATCGTCGTCATTCGATATTTGAGTAATATTGTCAGTTAGAGGTTAAAGTGTTTTTTTTTATTTTTGTTACAATTATATATGCAGTTTTAAATACAATAAACGGATTTGTTGACATGTTTCTAATATACCGTCGAGCAAGACATTTACGACAGGTACAGTCCTGCTCTAATCCCTTTACTCCCTCTATATTTTATTTGGGCCTCTTAAGGGTCTCCCCTTCCGAAAATTCCACAAAAAATCTAATTGTCATAATATTAAACATAAACAGCGGCAACGTTGCGATGAGCGATCTGCTGCTGACGCAATGAAGCTAGAATCGGCTAGAACCGACCAGCCGGACCAGCGCGTTAGTGTTCGAGCACGATCAGGATTGCTTTAAACGAGATAAATACGCACGGCGCGGCGACATTCCGCTTAGTTTAAAACTGAACGCGTAACCAACGTCCAGCGGTTGGGTTAGTAGAGAACAACAAAAAATAATATTATGGCAAGCAGTTGTAAGAAGGTAAAGACATACCACTTTCATTCGGAATGGGAAGAACAATACTTTTTTACAGAAGTTAAAGATAAAAATGTGTGTTTGTTATGTAATACTTCGGTCTCCGTTGCTAAAAAAGAAAATATTGAGAGACATCATAAAACTGTACATTCTAATTTTGAAAAATCATTCCCACTACATTCTGCCGCCAGAAAGGAGAAACTGAAACAGTTAAAAAAGCAGTTAATTGGACAACAATCAATATTTTTAAGAACAGTCGACAAAAATAAGGCTGCAACTAAAGCATCGTACCGTGTGTCCCAGATAATTGCACAAAAAAAGAAACCTTATGAAGACGGGGAAATGATAAAACAGGCGTTTTTAGAAGCTGCTGATTCGTTATTTGCCAACTTTAGAAATAAAGACGAGATAGATTCAGCTATAAAATCTATGCAACTTTCTGCTAATACAGTGATGATACGTGTAGAAGTAATGAGCAATGATATTTTTTTACAGTTAAGAACTGACTTAGATAACTGTGTTTATTTTTCACTTCAACTAGATGAATCAACAGATGTCGTTGACACTGCCCAGATGGCCGTGTTCGTCAGGATGGTTTTTAGTGATTTTACGATTAAAGAAGATCTTTTGAAGTTTATTCCACTGAAAGGACACACTACTAGACAGGAGTTGTTTTCTCATTTAAAAAATATTATTTCTTCCGAGAAAATTCCAATATCGAAAATGGTAGGCTTGACAACCGATGGCGCTCCAGCTATGGTGGGTTGTGATAAGAGTCTGGTGGCGTTATGTCGTAAAGATGAAACTTTTCCGCAATTTCTCTGTTACCACTGCATTATCCATCAGCAAGCATTATGTGGAAATTTCCTGAAACTAAACATTATGAAACTGGTGGTAAAAATTGTGAACAAGATAGCTCAAGCGTTACAAAGAAAATTATTCAAAACCTTGGCCGATGAAGTTGACTGTCAATACGGAGACCTACTCCTTCACTCTGAAGTCCGATTGTTAAGTAGAGGACGGGTGCTGAAACGTTTTAATGATGTCCTATCTGGCATAGTTTAATTTTTTAAACAACGCGATAAACCGACTCCGGAACTAGAAAATTCAATCTGGCTTAGATATTTTGGTTTTCTCGTGGACATTACAGAGAAATTAAACGAACTTAATTTGCAACTTCAGGGAAGAGACAAAGAACTAGCGGAAATGATTTCTGATATAAAAGCATTTATCAAAAAGCTTGAGTTTTGGGAACAAAACCTAATTAACAGCAATGCCAAGCATTTTCCTATTCTTTCAGAAAAATCTATTCTTTAAAAATAAATTATTAAAACTGAAAAGTATTTAAATATTGACGGATCCCTATATCCGGAAAATTGAATAAAAATTAATTATTAAAGTTGAAAATTATTTAAATATTGACGGATCCCTATATTCGGGAAATTTAATAAAAATAAGTTATTAAAGTTGAAAATTATTTAAATATTGACGGAAATTTAATAAAAATAAATTAATATTATTGAAAATTATTTAAACATTTAAATATTTACGGTTTATTAGCTCACGAGGCTAATCGGACTGGAAATCATGAAATGCCCAGTATACGGAAAATGTATGAAAATAAATTATTATTATTGAAAACAATTTACATATGACGGTAATCAAATGCAAACAAATAAAAAGTGAACTCAAAATTGTCGGAGACCCCTTGTATCTTAATACCCAAGCGATGGAAACACGAAATTCTCGCCTATTGATAAATAAGGTTTATTTACACGGTGTTTTGGACGGTGACCACGACGATCGTAGAAAATAATATTTTTGAACTTTGCCCAGAGTCTAACGAGAGCGTATGTGTGAATTTAATTTTACAGAAGCCGTCTGACTTCATTCAATAACTAATCGTGTACAGGAGAAATGGAATGATTCAAATACAGCTGAATAAAAAAAAATATTAAAAGGAAAGAAATTCTACACGAAGTGAGGCGCGGAAATTAATTTAAACGTTTTTTTTCTTTTTGGGAAATTAGATACGTCGTCAGAAGAGAGCTCTCTAGTCCGAGAACAGATCGAACCTCCGAAAAAAAAAAAGAAATTAATTTAAACGTTTTTTTTCTTTTTGGGAAATTAGATACGTCGTCAGAAGAGAGCTCTCTAGCCCGAGAACAGATCGAACCTCCGAAAAAAAAAAAGAAAAAAAAACAATAAATAATAAAAACAATGAAACAGGTCGAACCTCTCACTTCGATGTTAACTGGGCGGTTTTTAAAAGAAATTGGATGTAGTCGTTGACAAAGATAGCTCTAGGTGTCTAGTCTAGGTCCAACCTCAAATAAAAAAATTGCCAACGGTTTCCCACTAAGGGATGAAATAAAAAAATGCTGGGCATGAATCAAAATTATTTCACTTGTCGGACGGGTGTCCCAAACTAATTGTAAATAAAAAATAAGCGGTTTTCTACCTTTAGAAAAATAAACGGGGTTGATCGATTAACTAAATCACGGTACACGGCACTAGGTACTAACTAAGGGTGAAATGTTTTCGGCTGTCGGCAAACACGAGAGAAACGCTTAGGCTGGCAAGCGAGGAGAGAGAGAGTAATTCCCAGATGAGATTTAATTTATGCTTTTTTGGTAAAGCAAGATGGAAGACCAGTCGGCCCGAGTGGGGGGATACCACCACCACAACTGACTGTTTACAATTTAGAAATATAAAAAATGTCCTTCTTGTACCTTGACAAATAAAGGTAGATAATCGGTACGAAATCGACTCTAAAAATGCCCATTCGGATTTCGGCAAATATAAGAATATTTTAATCTACGAGGGTACTCGCAATTGTTGAAAAACGGTAATTCCTGGGAAACAGAAATACGGGGGAACTTCTACATTTTCTCAGGCGGGAATTAATTGAAATATACATTTTTAAGATGAATTAAAAATAAAATTTAGTGACTCCGTCACAGCGTCTAGTAACAGCGACCAAGAATCACAGAGCGATGCAGATGACAATTTAATTAGTATTTCAAACTCTTCACACACAATCTCTTCCCAGACCTTATGCATTTCTGATAATGAGTGGATTGACACAGAAGAAGGTCCCATAACGTTTACTTTCACGGAAAAGGAGTTTATAAGTTTCGGAAAATGCTTCGGCTTTACAATATTTCCAGCTGTTTTTTGATGACACCATCATTGAGATAATTATCCGTGAAACAAACAGACGAGCCAGATAATTTTTTGATAAATATCCAGTATCTACCCGAAAAAAAAACGACTACAATGGCAGGATACATGTGTTGAAGAAATAAAAAGGTTCCTAGGCTTTCCTTAGTATTATTATCCGCTTTTCCACTTTGGGAAAACAGTGAGTAAGCTTTCGTTGTATTTTCATCCCGTTTTTAGACAAACCATGTCACGGAATGGATTTTCGGACATTCTGAGAATGTTGAGGTTTGTTGATCATTCTACTGCTAAAACCGCAGATCGTCTCTTCAAAATACGATCAATTTTGGAAAAAGTACTTTTAAATATAAAATCCATTTACACTCTAGGGCAACATTTGAGCATTGATGAGGCAATGATATTATGGCGAGGAAGACAAAGTTTTCGCCAATACATACCCAATAAGAGACATAAATATGGCATCAAACTCTATGAGTTAACCACTTTTAGTGGATTTTTCCTAAATATAATTGTTTATGTGGGTAAAGGAACCTTGGCCGACGAAAATAAGTCTCATGCTACATCGGTTGTGAAACAACTTTTGGAAAGTTATTTGGGCAAAGGTCACATACTGTATGTAGACAACTTTTATACTAGTGTCTCACTTGCCGAATTTTTGCTCTCGCAAAATACAGGAATGGTTGGTACTTTGAGAGTTAACAGAAAAGGAAATCATAAAAAAATGATCAACAAGAAGTCAAAAATAGGGGAAGCTATTTGGAAATGCAAAGAAAAAACTAACTAAATAGAAACATAAAAGGGACGTTAGAATGATAACTAACCACTTGTCAAAAACATCAGATGATTAAAATTACAACAATAAGAGGCCACGAAAAACCAGTGTGTTTTAGATTATAATGCCCATATGTCGGGAGTTGACAGAGCCAACCAGATGATGTCATATTATTCTAGTCCAAGAAAGACAATAAAATTGTATCGAAAACTATTTTTTCATTTGGTGGATATCTGCATTTGGAATGCCTGTTTCCTCTATAAAAAGACACACCAAACAAAAAACCCTTTTACAGTTTCAAGAAGACGTTTTGAACGAACTTCTCAAACCAAAACAATTTTTGAAGTCACAAGCCACAGATTTCCAGTCACACCACTATCCGGCTAAGAATGTTGAAGAAAAGATTACTAAAAAAAGATGCAGGTGGTGCTCGAAAAGAAATGTAAGAAAGAGGTCAAAGTATTATTGCCCGAAATGTGAAGATCAACCTGGATTATGTGTTACGCCATGTTTTGCAGAATGGCACCTTCATTTGTCTCAGAAGTAATATTTTTTATTTTTTAGAAGTCAAAAATGGTAAAATTGAATATTAGTTATCCAATCAATGGGAAGTTGTAAGTCATAATCTACCACGAAAAGAATTCCACCTAGATAGATATGTTAAGGAATATAGGCATAAAATATTAAGAACTCCTCCATATCAATGGCAGTACAATGCGATAGAGATGGTGTGGTCACAATGCAAACGGTTTAATGACGAAAAAATTTTAACAACACAGTCGTCCTAGGAAGATGTATTTCAGACTTGGTCAGAAGCTTTGATACTCAATAGGACAATTATGAAAGACACACTAAAAATATAATTGTATCCGATTGGAAAAAATACAAGCAATTAGATGTTTCTGACCTAGAACCAATTACTATTAATTTGGGTACAACGGCAAATAGTTTGAATTAGAGTCCAGTTGTGAAGAAAATTTATATGAATTATCCAATAAATATTTTTTGAGTCTCTTGTTATAATATATTTTTTTTATAAAGAATCTATTTCACGAATTTGCACCTGTTTTGGATTATCTTTAAAAACTCTAAAAAAACGCTAAAACCAATGTTCAGCTACGATATTTATTAATAAAGTTAGAAAGTAAATTGTTCTAATATTTGGAGACAAAATGTAAAACGTAATCCTAATTTTTTTAAAGCCACTTCTTGTATTCATGTAAACACACCTTAATAAAGTTTACGCTGCTAAGTAATAAAGTGTAACTGAAATAAAAAGACACGTGCAAACTGTAACTAAAAACGCAATACTCTTTTGTCAGCGGACTTCTTTCTATCACTTTATAATAAGTATAAATAAATTATGTTATGTAATATATTAGTGTAAATAGTGAATATAAATTAAATAAAAAACTATCTAAATAAATGTGACAATACTACATATATTATCTGGTGGTTTAGCAACGCATAGAAAATAAGCATTTTTGATTGTGAAAATATTTTTTATCATATTATTACGCAGCAACCTGTAGCGTGCTGCGGTCATCATAAGTAAAGGTACGAGTAAATGAAGAAGATAGAATATTCCCGAAATGTTTCGAAATGTCATTTCTTGTCAAAGAAAAGTCCAGATTGTTCGAGAAGGGGTCTAGAAGGTCGAGGCAAGCTATATAAGGCGACGACCTGACGTCAGAGGGAGAGTTTTTATGATAAATGTTACACGTTGATGTTATCAGTTAGAGTTATTGTGTCAGTTGAATTGAGTTATTGTAAAAGTTGAATTTTCAATAAATTGTGATACTAAAAACCAGCCTAACAATATACTAATTTTACAATTTTATCTTATTGGTAAATCATTTAATCGTGCGTCAAAATAATTAATTATAATTATTATAATTTGTTTATTTGAATAATTTTCTTGAAATCGTGTGTTAAAATGCTTTAAAAATCCCAATACATTTAAATTTGCCGTGCAAAAACCACAAAAGTATAGTTAGAGACAGCGCGAGTTCCCAAGTATACATGAGGACAGAGAGAGTGCGACTACTATTAGATCAGTAGGTTAGCAAGCCATGCTACAGTTTTCATAGATATAGTGTCATTAACTTCAATGGCTTTATTTAACATAAATTTTCAAAATTTATTTACCCCTTCAATTATTGGTATTTTTATAATAATATTTTTCTATATTCCAGGTAAATTACATAATAATTTACTTTATTATCTACAGATACATATATATTTCAATAATAGCACCTTGTATTACCCTTGAGAGGATAGGCAAATGGTAAACTTACCTCCTTGTAACGATGGATAAATAAAAAACGATGGTTCTTGCACCCACGAGATAATCCTTACTAAGTCTTTGACAAAATTTGGTACTATGCACTTTAGTACAGCAGTACAACCCCGGGCTGCTCCGATCACCTCCACGTCCACCCTGAACGACTGAGTTACCACTGAAAAATAAAAATAAATTATAAATGTATATAATAATATAAGTATGACATTTTTTTTAAATATACGAAATCTCTTCATCACATTTAGTACAATTAGAAGTGACACATAGGTAATATAAATTGGCTACTTCAACAAAATATTGGTTTTTGGAGTAGGTAAAGAAAGGGTTACAACACACGTGAACTTAATCTAGGTAATACAAACTTTGTTCAAGTAGTAATGCAAAATCAATTAGAACGTGGATAATTCAATAAAAAAAGTACGTGTGGCACTCGGGGACTGCCGCGGTAAAGCTATTGCATAGCATTTTTTATAAACTTATGCAATTAAAATTATTTATTTAATTTATTTATGCAGTATTTTTTTTCTTTGATATTAATTCAAGTTTTTTCTTTGATATTAATTCAAGTTACACTTTTTGAGCGTGGTGACCGATAAGAAAACAATTTTTTTTCTTTTATTGAATAAATGAGAAGTTAATATTATTTAAAATATTTTTATTATCTTACAATACATGTAGGTTATTCAGGAATTTTTATCATTGAAACTATAGGTTTATGGTAACTGAAATACGAAACATAAGTTTGAGACTTTATATCCTCTAAATATCTGGAAAATACCGCGTCAATGGTGGTCTCATATTTTGTTGTTTATTCTTGTGGATCATTATTCATTTTCAAATACAATTTTTCCGAAATTGTATCTAAATGAGATAGAATCAGTTATGAGCAGTTAGCAGCTAATCTATACGCATACGTCTAGTCGCACGCACACAAACACCGTGCCGAAGTCTGCTGAAATGAAACGACGTTAGATGATGCACGGCTTTTAACGCCGCACCGCTGTGCCGGTCGGAGTGGGGGGTATTAGGTTTATTTTCGTTACGGAATTCATTTTTCGATTTGTTGGTTTTTTGGTTTTTCGATTTTTGGATTTTTGGATTTTTGGATTTTTGTATTTTTGGATTTTTGTATTTTTGTATTTTTGGATTTTTGGATTTTTGGATTTTTGGATTTTTGGATTTTTGGATTTTTGGATTTTTGGATTTTTGGATTTTTGGATTTTTGGATTTTTGGATTTTTGGATTTTTGGATTTTTGGATTTTTGGATTTTTGGATTTTTGGATTTTTGGATTTTTGGATTTTTGGATTTTTGGATTTTTGGATTTTTGGATTTTTGGATTTTTGGATTTTTGGATTTTTGGATTTTTGGATTTTTGGATTTTTGGATTTTTGGATTTTTGGATTTTTGGATTTTTGGATTTTTGGATTTTTGGATTTTTGGATTTTTGGATTTTTGGATTTTTGGATTTTTGGATTTTTGGATTTTTGGATTTTTGGATTTTTGGATTTTTGGATATTTGGATTTTTGGATTTTTGGATTTTTGGATTTTTGGATTTTTGGATTTTTGGATTTTTGGATTTTTGGATTTTTGGATTTTTGGATTTTTGGATTTTTGGATTTTTGGATTTTTGGATTTTTGGATTTTTCGATTTTTCGATTTTTCGATTTTTCGATTTTTCGATTTTTCGATTTTTCGATTTTTCGATTTTTCGATTTTTCGATTTTTCGATTTTTCGATTTTTCGATTTTTCGATTTTTCGATTTTTCGATTTTTCGAGTTTTCGATTTTTCGATTTTTCAATTTTTCGATTTTTCGATTTTTCGATTTTTCGATTTTTCGATTTTTCGATTTTTCGATTTTTCGATTTTTCGATTTTTCGATTTTTCGATTTTTCGATTTTTCGATTTTTCGATTTTTCGATTTTTCGATTTTTCGATTTTTCGATTTTTCGATTTTTCGATTTTTCGATTTTTCGATTTTTCGATTTTTCGATTTTTCGATTTTTCGATTTTTCGATTTTTCGATTTTTCGATTTTTCGATTTTTCGATTTTTCGATTTTTCGATTTTTCGATTTTTCGATAAATGAGTTAATATTGTTTAACGCCGCACCGCTGTGCCGGTCGGAGTGGGGGGTGTTCACATACTTTGATTTTCTTTTACGGGTGTTACGGAATTTCTTGATTCGGTCGCCGCACTCAAAGCCCGCGATAAAAGCTATGCAATAGCTTAATAAAGATTGACATGAGTTTTAGGTGCTTGGATAGAAAATCGGTTTAACAATGCCGTGGACTTTAAAATTAGGAAATTTTAAAAATTTTCGTTGTAAACTTTCTATGCTTATTTTCTTTGATGCCCAATTAGAAGTGCATATTCAAGTTTGCAACGTATGGCAAAATAGAAATGCTTGATAAGGATCGGTTGTAAACTTTTGACAATTTCTAATTATTTAGAACTCGAGTGTGTGCTGCTTTGCAAATTGTACCAATGTGATCTTTATCTTTTATTGGAATTTAAAATTCTTCTAATTCCATGCCACCAGGTTTTGTTTTAAGAACCTTGTCGCAAAATAAGATTCTCTTCTGCAAAAGTAAACTCAGACCGACCACTAGTGATACAGGTATCTGTATTGCAAACAAACCTATAAAAATTTTCATTTTGATGAAAATATTTTTCAAACCAGATAATTAGTTGTAATAAGTGCCCTTCAAATATGGTTTTTATATCTTGAGGAAGATCAAATTTATTTGATGTCAAAAATTGATAAAAAATAAAAAAAAATATTAGTAGATAGGCAAGGAGGTTTCTAGCGCAGTCCTTTCAGTCACCACTTGTCAGTGGAGGATAATTGAAACTCGGCTAAGTGGTTTGCGACCCGGCTAAGCGATTCAAGATTGTGGCCATCGTTTACATGAAATATATTATCGTTGAATAGAAAAATTTTGCGCAGCGGCAAAGCCAAAAAGACCTAGGCGTATATCTCGTATATTATTGATCGGATTTAAACAAAAAAAACGGCATTATGTAGAAAACATGGTATATATTAACGTTGAATAGAAAAATCCTGCGAAGTAGCAGTGCCAAAAAGAACCTAAGCATGTATCTTGACTATTATTGGCCAGATTCAAACGGAAAAAACAGCATTATGTAGAGAACAAGGTACAGATTTTTAAAAAATCTTGCGCAGACAATGTCAAAAAGACCTAAGCGTGTATCTCAGCTAATATTGGTCGGATTTAAACAAGGAAAACGGGATTATGTAGAGAACTCGATATAAATTAACGTTGAATAGAAAAATACTGCGCGGTAGCTATTCTAAAAGGACCAAAGCGTGTATCTCGACTATTATTCGCAGGATTTGAACAGAAAAAACGAGGTAGTGGGGGAAATTGCCGGTGAAGAGAAAAAATACGGCTATAAATAGAAAAATCATGCGCAATGTTAAAGTAAAAAGGGTTTAGGCTTGTATCTCGGCTACTATTGAAAAAACGACTTTATGCAGAGAACATGTTACATATTAAGGTTAAATAGAAAAATCCTGCGCAGTAGCAATGCTAAACAGACCTAAGCAGAAGAATAACATTTATTTTGAATGTATAAAATAAGGAGAGTTTTTTGGTAGGTAGTTTATATCTGGCATCACGTAGGTTTTGATCCAGAATAACCAAGTTATTTATCAAGATAAAATGTTTTACAGTGTAAATTCAAATCACCTTCATGCCCAACTCCCCTAGAAAGCATCCCTAAAGTCTATTCAGATTTCATTTACGCCGTGTCAAAACAATCTCTCTCATCCAGCAACAGCTCACATGGCATTTTTTTGCGCTTCTATTGGTTAATCGGTCATTAGTCATTTAGACAAATATTTTTTTTGTCAGAGTCGAATTCAGTTCAATTTGGATAATTATAAACGGCGTTTTGGTATGTTTGATTGATTATAATTTATTATATTATAGTTTAGATATACATATATTGTGTTATTTATTTTTTTTTTTGTTTTTGTGGTTGTTGTTAGTTTGAACATTTTTTACTCTATTTTATGGACATTTAATTGACTATATTTTGTAACTGCTGCGTGACACTATGTCCTCCACAGATACAGCAGATGAATTCCAGAAAAATGTTTTTACTCTTTCTAAAAAGCGACCGAAAAAGGGACATTTGGTCATTCGTACTAAAGAAATGGTTCTTAATATTTATAAGCATTAAATTTTATAGAACCCTGATATGTTGGTACATGATGTTGAAAGGAGAATTGCTGATAAAACAGGGATGTGCGCTAAAACCGTTTTTAATGTTATGAAGGAGTATAGGCAGATTCATAAATTTTCTGAACCAAAAAGAAAGCTACGTTATAAACAAATTAGTGGCTCTGTGGATGATTTTGATAAAAATGCAATAAGGCGCAAAGTACATCAATTCTTCTTTCGAAATTAACTTCCAACAATCGATAAGGTTTTATAAGAAGTCAGTGATAATCCATATTGTCTACTTATAAGCGAGCTACATTTTACAAGCTTTTCAAAACCCTTAATTTTAAATTTAAAACTCGAGGAAAAAATAGTTTGCTTTTAGACAAAATGAAATTGCTTCGTCCTACGCCACAAAAAATAAAACGGTACAGAGAAGAAAAGCAAAAATTTATTATCTTGATGGGACTTGGATTAACGCAGGCCACACCAAATCAAAAGTATGTTTCAATATGTCGGTTTTATCATCCAGACAAGCCTTTTTGGATGAGTTTTTAATTGGTTTTAAAAACCCATCAGGTATGTGCGTAAAAACAGCTCATTATATGCCATATTGGAAGTGAAGAAGGCTTTGTCTCTAAAGCACTTTATGTATTTAAGTTGAAAAATCCGGTGACTACCATGAAGAAATGTGTGGAGAATCGTTCAAAGAGTAGTTTTCAAACACCCTACCAAAATTAGAAGATAACTGCATTATTATTCGAGAAAGCTGGAAAAAATACCTGCAACGACGTCTAAAAAAGGTGATTTTTAAAAATGGCTATAAGGGAAAAAATTGAATTCGACTAACAAATGCTTAAGATCCAACTTCTAAAACTTGGTAAGCAACATAAACATTATGATAGGTATGTAATAGATGAAATGGTTAAGCAGCAAAACAACATAATATTGAATTAATCTAGGTTGACGTTAAACAATACGTAGCAGATAAAAACTCAACATTTAAATCTGGAGACATTAAAATTCTTTTTGAAGAAGTAATATTATTAATTTCTCCAGAAAAATGGAAAGAGTATATCGACCATGTTCGCCAAAAAGTTGAAGTAAAAATGTGGGAGATGGATAATATTATAGAGGTTCAGGTAGAACCACTTGTAATTTTGATTAATGAAGATAGCCCTTCAAGTCTAACTAATTTATCCGATTCAGAATAATGCTAAGTCAAGTAAGGAAGATTGCTATAATACAGGGTACAAGGTGTCTAATCTAAATACTAGTAGAACAAGAACAATAAAGAACAAAAGTTGTCAAAAATACAAAAAGGTTTCTTTTTAAAATGCACAATTTTAAATCAAATACCAAATTTAAATACCAAATACCTCTTATATTTAAAGTTTTTTTAATGCTTTTAGTAGATATATATTAGCTATTAAAGAATTTGCAATTATTTGGACACCCTGTATAATATAATTTTATAATATGATTGTCTTAATGCTCTGTATCACAGTAGACATATAATAAACTAAATATAATGCAAACATCTCTTTTAAAGTCAAATACATTTATTAATTTGTATTGCAGGTTAACGCAGTTTATGTCGCTCACCTATCTTCATCCAGAAATGTCACTAAAGTCTGGGAGACCGTGTATGGCATTTATTTTATAGTTTTGGTTTACAAAATATGTTTTTATCTTAATAAAAAAATAATTTTACAATTACACTCTTTTATTTTACATTTTTGCAAGACGGAAAAGTAAAATACGACCCTGCTCAATTTTAGCGTCCACCTGCTTCTGTTTACATCAGGCGTAAATTAAATTTGAATAGACTTTAATATTCATTTTTTTTAAATAGCACTACAATTTTTTTTAGTTCAGATTGTTACTTTTACTGTTTTCTTATTTGTTCTAGTACATATTTTCTTCAAGCCGTTTGGAGTGGCAGTATTGTATTGTGGAAAACAGGTAAGTAATAGTAAACGTACCATTTTTAATTATGCTTCACTTTCTGTGCTTCCTAACAGATTTGAAGGGTGCAGGAAAAAAGGAGCCAAGTCACAATTACTAAAATGGAAATCAAATTTAAATTTAGACTAACTAAATACAAACTTTTGGTACTTTGAGCTAATTGATTATAGGAAGATATTACTTTGTATATATGCTGCCAGATTATATTGTAGTTTACTACTTAATTTACCAGATAGTTGCAATTTTTTAATGTAAATCTAAATACTGAAAGTGTCAAATAAACAGTAGAAAAGAGTGCTGCTATAAGTCAAATGCAGTGTTTTTTATTTGCTAATTTGGCTTATTGCATAAAAATATACAGGTATTTTACAAAATTGGGCGGTACCAGTTCAAATTCGACAAAAATGTGGATTAGTCGCTTTTTTCTTCATTTGCTTTATAAGTTTAATAATATTTATTTTTTGTTCTAGATAAAATTCGTCAATCGCTGTGAAAAATAAAGGAACTTGATTTTCTAGCTAATTAGCATGCTACATTTAATTATTTCATTTGTATATTCTTTTTTGTTTTAATAAATTATTTACAAATAACATATTTACACTTGTAGTTAAGTTTATTGCTACAATAACGTAAAGTTAGTATGAACGAATCTTAATTTGATTTCCACTTTTAAACTGTTAATATTAAATAACTATTTTGAATGTTCCCGCGTTTTGTATTAACTAATGTGATCGTGAGATCACGCCACTTCCTTCAAAATAGTTTAAAGAATTGTCACACGGCGCTGCAAGACTGTCTTGAATTTTAACATTGCCGTTTCCATTCTAAAAGTAAGTGATCTGTGGAGTAATCAACAAAAAAAATGTTTCTAAAGTGGGCCTTGGAAAAATTTATGTATGTCTGATAATTATTTTTTTTTGTGTCCATTTGGATTTAATTCAGAGCATGCATAATCATAACGGACATGACTCGTATATCTGTCGGTCATGGCCTACTTTAGAAACATTTATATTATGATGTCTATTTTAACCGGATTATCAGAAAACTAATTTATCGTTGCCATATTTGAACTTTTAAACCTAAAATTGACAATGTAATTACCTACCCGCGCAGTAAATAAAAAAATATTCATTTTTTTAAACCAGATATATAAAATTGATTATAGGGAAAGTGTAACGGAACGGACGTCAAAAAAAATTACGAATTCTAATTATCAAATGTCGGATCGAATTTGTGATTCAATTTAGCACATGAACGGAATTTTAATTAGAAACATTAAATAGCGAACCCTAGCAGTAAACAATTAAAAAACGATCGACCGGTTTTATCCAATTTTTGCTAAATTACTGACTTTGTATATAGCCTTCATAGCTATAGTCGATACGATTAATTTAGTGACGTAGAAGAAGGAAATTGTTGCCAAGTTTTAGGAAGGCATAGACTTTAGAAAGGACCCCGCACTTTTTACATTGATTTTGGGTACTGACAGAATTTGTTCAAATTTAGTAAGGTATTTTTTAGGTCATTAGGGTCAAGTTTCTTAAGGACCTCAATTAGGCAGCTCTACAGGATTCAAAAGTAAGAAGTGCAGAATTAATATTTTCAAATATATATCCACCACTCTTTAGTAATTCTTGTTTTTTCCATGAAACTTATGTCATGTGTTACACTTGTACATAGTTTGTATATGCTTACTTAAACTTTTCAAAATAAATTATACAACGTGTTCAAAAAATAAGAATATCAGTTTCTGAAATATGGTGCATTTTACATGTATTGCCATAGTTAGAATATGATTTCTGGCCTTTTTTTGTTTCATTTCATATTAGATAATTTTTATAATACAGGGTGCAATAGAACTACATAAACAACTATGAATTACAAAAACGAAAAATTGGTATAGCTAAAATATTGTAGAAAATCTTAAAACGAATTTAGTTTTGCTCGTATTATAATCATAGCTCTGTTTATCCAAGCCAGTCCCGTTCTACGTTTATTTAAACGTAGAAATAATTCTACTAACTTTGACTTGAATAAAGGACTTAGAAGACATATTCTAATTGAAAAGCCCTTTCTGATTTTTATATACAGTACAGATGTCAACTTATCACTTCTAAATATAATTCTACTTTTGAGGATTTAGTAGGTTAATTTTAGTTAAATTAAAACAAAAAAACTTTTACAGTTTTTATATAAAAACTTCGTGATATGAAACTCATATTTAATTCTGGCAAATTCTTAGTATTTATCTATTTCACACCACTATATACTTTTATCTTGCTTTAAATTATTTTCTAAGCAAACGGGAAAAAATGTGACTATTCATTATTGTAGCAATTGAATTGTCGAATAAAATTCTACAACAATAGGAAAAAAGACCACAATGTTTAGTATATTTTACTATTGTTTGTAGAAGTAGAAATTTATTACAATTATCGTAAGTACTACTACTAACTTCTGTAAAAATTTGTACAAATATTAATAATTATCTCTACAAAAAATAGTAATTTTCTCTACAAAAAATAGTAATACTTTACATCCCTTCTTATGAAAAAAATTCAATTTTGTTCAAAAATATTCTATAATATTGTAGAAATTTTAAGTCATGTGAATTCTGCTACTGGCCAACGTTTTCTGACGTCGATCATAAATGGCCAGACAGCAGTAGCCGTTCGCCATGTTCACACAACAAAGCATGGTACGAGTATAACACATTATTATATTATAAGTACCGATGCGTTTGAGAAAATTTTAATAATAACTTCTATTAGTGGTAAGTACATTTATTATTGTTTCTGAATAATTTACCTTTAGATAACTAATTTAAATAACCTTAGTACATTATTTTAAAAAAAATAGTTGCCAACGATCGAATGTTGTGCCCAACGATCGAATGTTGTGCCAAGTTCAATGATGTTTTTTTGCCTTAATTGTGACATACCTACTTTCTCATTTTTGTTAGTTATCTGACTTAGTCATTTAATATCCAAATCAGTGTAAAGGTGATAAATATCCCCGTTTTAAGGGTATTAACAGTTCAATAGTTATTAATTTTTATTTCATATTTTTCAGATGCAGAAAAGCCAACTGAGACTGAGGGCGCTATTATTACTGTTATTTATTGCATAATGTAATTAAGACTTTGTATCTTTTATATTAAAACAATAAATTGAATATTTTATTAAGGAATATTTTGTCTAGATTATAATTATAATAATTATGGAATACTACTACAAATTTTATTAAAAATTACTACAATTTGTATGAATTTTTACTATTTATTGTGTAAAATTTTCGAATTTATTTTCATAAAACGCAATACATTTTTAATATAAATTCATACAATGAATAGCAAAAATTATAACAATTTGTAGAACAATTCTTATGATGCATTTAGATATTTTTACTACATATTGTAGATAATAACTCTACAATACATTCTCTACAAATATTTGGAAATTTTTACTACAAATTGTCCCTGTCCCTATATGTACTATTTATTGTAGAGAAAAAATGTATAATTGTAGAAATTTGTTCTACAATTTTTTTTCCGTGATATATTTTTTGTATTTCATTGTTTATTAATCACAATAATTACAAAATGATTCTACAAGATAAAAGGTTGGCGAGTGTTAGATTTTTAAAAAGAATTTTTATTACTGTTTCTTAAATAAAAACCCAAAATAAATTATATTTAGTATTTAATGTTAATGTTATCGTTACAAGCTATGATATCAGACTGCCTTTATTTTATTAAAATGTTGCTAGGGAAAAAAAATAGAGTCAGCAATTCACACACAGTTCACAGAGGTTCATTTAAACTGCCGGCAACCAGATATGGTGCGGCCTATAATACATGTTCATTGCTAAAAATTACATGTTTGCCCCAATATGGCGGCCACTTGGCGACGCCCCAGAGGTATGGCGTTTTCAAATCTTCGTTCTACAGCTCATTGTTAACCAAGATCACGAAACAACAGCGTGGGGCCCCCGATACATGTCCACAGTGAAAAAATTACGCGTTTCGGTAAGTATGGCGGACCTTAAGTGGCAACCTCCTTGACGACATAGAACAAGAATTAAAGTGAGACCTATGATCCAAGGTCACGGATATTAATTACACGTTTGAAAATTCCCCCCACCTAAAAGCTACACTTTAGGAGTGCCATACCGGGAATTCAAAAGTACGGAATAACGTTGTCTATCAGCCCCCAAAGTCTCGTCGTGGGGCCTACGATACATGCAAAAACCCTCTCGGCTCCCGGTCTATATCGTTTTCCTGTAAAAGGTATATGGGGTCATCGATCATAACTCACGTTGCTATCTTTGCAATTTCAGACTACATTTGCTGCGTTTGTTTATCCATATCGGATGCATCTAAGTTGTGAATCTTTGATCACGTGATTTAAGGTACGTAAATTAGTTGCGTTTGATGTGGATAAATAAACGTTCGAGAGGTAAAAAATCGGATATGGATATTCAAACGTAACAATTCTATTTTACATTGTATATTTTTTCTTCTTTTTTAAGAACAATTTCAAAAGTTTTTTATTAGGATTTTTTGATAGTAGGTAGTTTATTTTGTTAGAAAACTTTCTACGTGGAGTGCCTTCGTTTTTTTTCAATATATTTGAGATTTGCAAATAATGTGAAGCATACTTTATAGATTCCAATATAATTTAAGAGAATACCCATAACTAGATATTACTGTACATGTAAGACTGGTTCAAGTACTATATGGATGTTTGCTCATATTTCAAGAGTTTTGTGGTAGCTGGAATTCGCACGATTCAAAAATTATATAGAGTACCATTTAAATGTTTTATTAAGGTGTTTTTAGAAATGTAGTTTCTTTTATATGGATTTATAATTTAGGGGTAGTCTAAAAATCTATGTAAAGAAACTGTAATATTATTGTACTAAATATTATTTGTCTTTCTGTCATACCCTGTATTATAAATAAGTAGTATCCAGTAATTTATATAATAAATAAGTGATCAGAAGTCATGTTCTAATTATGGTAATACATGAAAATGCACCTTATTTTAGTAATTAATATTCCTATTTTTTTAACACTCTGTATGATTTATTTTACAAAGTGAAAGTAAGCATTAACAAGCCATGTACAAATGTAACTTATGCCATAAGTTTTATGAAAAAAAAAAAAACATGAATTACTTAATGAAAATATTAATTCTGTACTCCTTACTTTTGACACTTTCTGATAGCTCACCCTGTAGAGCTGTAAACTTGATCGCCATTAGAAAGTTGCTCATTATGACCTGAAAAGTAACATCCTAAAATTTTAACAAATTCTGTCAGTACCCAAAATCAATGCAAAAAGTGCGGGGTCCTTTTTTCCATCAAATCGATAATTTTTTAATGATAACAAAATTAGGTCGTATGGGACTGACACCATCTCTACTTTTCCTGCTACAGAATTACTTAGTTGGACGTACTTAATTTGTAGAGTGGTGGGTTTAGATCACAAGTATATGGAGCTACTTCAGGTGTAGCACAAGGATACACTATTATTCTATAATATACAGTTCATCAAATTTCTAGAGGTGATCGACGCCCAGACAGAGAACGCGCTACGTGTGACTAAGATAGCTATTGTACAGTCTGCTAAACAAGTTATTTTAAATAGTTTTTAATATTTTTAGGTAATTAAATTTTAAAAGTGTGGAATAATTTAGGGATTAAATTGGTCTGATTGGACTTTCTTAGAACGTTTTTAAAAGCAGCTAAAGATAGTATGTAGAATTGAAAATAATTATTATGCCATAAAAGGTGTTTTGGAATTCCTTCAACCTTTTGAAATTGAGTCAGAAAATATAAATTTTATAGGATAGCGGAAAATACCTATAATTTTTTTGTAGGCCTTTGTAAATCGTGGAAATAGTTTATATTTTATTTCTACCTTATTAAGGAAAATGGTACCTATTATTAATAACGGTTGTTTCTGAAACATTACTAAAATTTTCGAAATTTTGTTTTTCTACAAAATAATAAACTAACCTATTTAGAAAAAAATTTATTTCTCTTATAATTTTATAAAAAATAACAGGGGAATATTTACATTTCTTGATCTATTAAACAAAACGATAAATTATCTCGACGAATGACACCATGTTCTAGTACGGAAGCTAGCTTTACATTTTTGTTGGTGGTTTCATGGGTTTCATATCAATTTTTTGTAATTGAAGTTTACACGTACATATACCTCTTAACACTTGTTTGCTTTTTTAAAAAGTGTGTTGTTGTGATTTACGTCGAAATAAGTCAAAAACAACTTGAAACCCCATATAAAATCAAAAGGGAGAAACGGAAAAAAATTGAGCCTGTAAATGAACACAACTCAGAAACAAAAATAGCTATCTAATAATAAAAAAATAAAATTTGATTGTTGTGCAGCTTCATCTATATCATTAACTGTTTTTGGTTTTTTAATGGTTTTTCTTGGTGATGAAAATTCCGATATCTCACGGTTATCGATACTTTTTTTCTCTCCAGAAATGCGGACGACAGTGTTTTTAGATACTCCTGTGGCTGCAGCAACACGATCATTTACATTTTTAAATGGTATTGAAGGTGAATTAAAGTTTCCTTCTCTTCTCATAAACTCTATAACATTGGCTATTATTTCGCGAGATTGACTGTTAATCACGCGGCCTCTTAATTTGCTATTAAACTCCATACTTAGGTTCTATTAAACTGTAATGAGCAAAAAACACAAACGAAAATAAAAGAAATGTTTTAGCAAAATTTACATCTGACATTTACGTCTGAATGAAATAGTGAAATACTTGATGCGCAGAGTGTACTTTCATTGCGTAAATCCGTCGGGATGCCTGTAAGTAGTGCTTTCTCTGTCTAGCCGTCGAAAGCCTCTAGAAATTTGATGAACTGTATTTATTAATGATCTTTCATTTATTTACTGACGTCTTAATACTGGATTTAAAAAAAATTAAACTTGTAGATCCTTATTTACTCGATTACTCTAACAATTATGAAACTCTGGATATACAGGGTTGCGCATCCTATACGCGTCGGTCTCTGTAGGGAAATTGTCTTAAAATTTGAATTTTTTTTCTTAATAGGGATATATTAACACTACAAATTAAAAATAATTTGGATTATATAGGGTGACCCAAAAATAGAAATTTATATCAAAGCTATATTTGATGGTGTCTTTTAATTCCCTGAAAAAAATAAAGTAAAGTTTCTCTAATTTTTCCTATACCTACCTCTTTTCGTTTTTGAAACATTTAAAGGATTCTTAATTTGAGCTTGAACAACATAACCTAGTATGTCGCGATTATTTAAAACACATTAGCAGTCACCTGCAATATGCGTAGCCAAGATATTAGACTATCGAATAAAATTCAAATTTTTTAATTACATCATACATGGTGCTCATTTAGTCTAATTGAATTCGACTTACATATAGAGTTGAATAATATTTCTATTTTAAATGGCACACCCTGTATTTAAAAACATAAACTAATAGACATTTAAATTATTTTTCATTCCATATAAGATTTCCCTATACCTAAATTCGATGGATCTTTAGTAAATAGCTGTTTTTTATTTTTAACATACGGATTTTATCATATTATTTTTTAATCATAGTAGCCATATAGAGCAAATATTACTCAAAATATGGTATTGAATGAAATAAACATTTTTATCAATTTTCAATGTTAAATAGTTTCAATGTAAACTAAAACTATATTTTTTTTAATAAAAAAAAAAAACATTTAATGATAAGAAAATTTAAATTATTTGAAAACTACACACAAATGAAAAAGAGTAAGAAACAAATTGACAACCAAACACGCGGTTGCTCCATTTCTCACCATACGTTGCTTACATGAAATAGCCAACGAGTTTTAAAATACTAAACCCGAATTTGCCTCTATTATTAGACCTGATATGTACGTCAACGATCTGCTAACAGGAGCAGATACAATTGAGCAAGCAAAACAAATTTGTTCAGAAGTTTCAAGTATTTTATCTACAGCCAATTTTAACATAAGA
Source organism: Psylliodes chrysocephalus (assembly GCA_927349885.1). Classification (NCBI taxonomy): domain Eukaryota; kingdom Metazoa; phylum Arthropoda; class Insecta; order Coleoptera; family Chrysomelidae; genus Psylliodes; species Psylliodes chrysocephalus. The sequence goes on from OV651818.1 coordinate 7,412,416, forward strand.
AAATGGAAGTCAAATCTTCCAGAGGTACTTCCAACAATTGGTGCCACATGCGAGATTTTAGAATTCCATACTAGCAACAATCAAGCAACTAGTAAAGTACTTGGTCTTTCATGGTCAACCCAAAACGACACATTAATGTGCAAAATTAGTAATGTCGATACAACCAAATTACCGAAACGCCACATTTTAGGTAGAATTGTAACGATTTTTGACCTTTTAGGGTTACTCAGTCCTTGTTTTATCGTAGCAAAATGTTTATTACAAATATGGTTGGAAAAGATAGGTTGGAGTGATACTGTACCAGCTCATATAAAAGATATTTGGTTTAGTGTGAGTTTAAATGTGCTAAATCAACTGATAATATCACGTCAAGTCACCGGGCAGGATCCAAGTGCAATTGAAATACATTGTTTCTCGGATGCTTCTGAAAAGGCCTACGGAGCTTGTATTTACGGGATAAACCGATACATCGATACCAGTTTGCCTACCAATCTGGAAAGTCTTGCGATGCAGCCATACATAGGCTAACTCAACGGGCTGAACAAGCATTGGAAAGCCAAGAAATAGCACTAGGAGCCTTCCTAGATATAGAAGGGGCCTTTGACTCGGCTTCATACAATTCAATACTGGGATCTATGCATATGCATATGCATATGCTTAATCATAGAACCATTACCAGTAATCTCCTTAACACAACAAGAGATGTCTCAGTTAACAAGGGATGCCCGCAGGGAGGAGTGCTATCTCCTCTTATGTGGACCTTAGTCGACATAAGCATCGTAGTAAACGGTAAATTTGGGACTGTTGTATCCGAAAGGATGCAGCGGGCACTAAATATCGTCGAAAGATGGTGCCTAAAAGAGGGATTGTCCATAAACCCGACAAAAACCTCTGTTGTTGCATTCACAAGAAAAAGGAACCTTCAAGGAATGAAGGAGCTTTATATGTGGGGACATCTAAAAATGGCAAAGGAGGTTAAATATCTTGGAATCACTCTCGATGACAAGCTTAGCTTCTGCAGCCATATAGAAAAAACAACAGAAAAAGCTGTAAGAATACTATGGGCCTGTAGACGGATGGTAGGAAACGCATGGGGGCTTAAACCAAGTATGATGCACTGGCTTTACACTATGGTTGTAGTACCTGTTATAACTTACTCATCAATCATATGGTGGCACAAGACTAAAAGCATAACAGCTAACAGAAAATTAGACAAGGTACAAAGACTAGCCTGCCTAATAATAACAGGGGCATTTAAAACTACGTCCACAGCAGCAATGGAGCTACTGCTAGGTCTTCCTCCACTACACCTTGTGGTGGAGAAGGAGGCTATGGCGGCGGCATACAGGCTGTTTACTAATGGATTTGTAGGGGAACTTTCGAGAAAAGGACACCACACAATAATATTAGAGAAATTAAAACAAAAGGTACTAAGAATGCCATCGGATAGAACGCCCATTATTCACGACTTCAGGAAACCTTTTGATATTCAAATGCCAGAAAGGGCCAAAAGCCGGAAAAAAAGGGAAAAACAAAACGAATCAATCTGGTATACAGACGGTTCGAAAATGAAAAACAGCACAGGAGCTGGGATCTACCATGTGAACTCAGGGAGGATAATTAGTTTGAACCTGGGGTCACTGATAACAGTCTTCCAGGCTGAAGTAACAGCAATAAATGCCTGCGTCAAAGTCATTCTAAATGACTCTCTTAGAGATAAGAGAATCGTTATCATGACAGACAGTCAGGCAGCCCTTAAAGCACTAAAAAGGGTAGAAGTACAATCTAAATCAATATTTGATTGCCAACAATCCCTCCAGGCTCTGGCAGAACATAACAAGGTTACCCTTGAATGGGTGCCAGGACATGAGGGAGTATTTGGAAACGAGAAAGCAGACCTCCTAGCAAGGAAGGGAGCGGAAAAAACTCTTATTGGACCAGAACCCACATGTGGTATCTCATACCAACATGTTAAATGGGTGTTAAAGGAACAAATAAAAAGAGAACACCAAAGGCCTATGTAGAATATGTGAAGAGGAGGACGAAACTCCTATTCACATACTATGCCACTGCCCGAACCTTAAATGGGAAAGGGAATGGTACTTCGGGGTACAATATCCGGAACCTGAAGAAATCGCGAAAGCGCCCATCAGACATATTCTTGAATTCATCAAGAAAATCAATCTGATGGGATAGAAACTGTGAGGGGTACAATAAGCCTAAAGCTTCAGTACAAGTGGGCTTTGAACCACGCCCTAATTCAGATGGATGATCTACGTAAAATCTAAAAATGTCAAAAATGAAGTATCTGTCAAACTTTTGAGAGCTAAATCAAAAGTATGTCCATTAAAGGTTATAACGATGCCACGATTGGAATTAATGGCCGCTTTGACAAAGTTATGAACTCTCTATTCGTAAACAGCCGTGTTGCTGAAATTCAAGAAGTAACAAAACATTTCCAGTGGCGTCACGTTCCGACAACTGACAACCCCGCAGATTTTATATCGCGAGGTGTTAATCTAAACTTATTATCAGACTGTAGTTTTCGGAGGAATGGCCCTCCATGGTTTATGAGCGATGAGGCCAAATGGCAAAATTTAAAACTCGATATGTCGAACATACCGGAAATTCGCAAATGTCATGCAACTACCATTGTAGGTGCATTATTCCCATTTTCTCGGTTTTTTAATCTAATTAAAATTAAAAGAACAATGGCTTTTCTTTTGAGATTTGTTAAAAATTGTAAAATAGAGAAGAGTAATTCGAAATTAAAGTTTTTGACCGTAAATGAATTGAGTACTGCTATGACAGCACTTGTAAGATTAAGTCAAAATGAAAAGTACTTAATTAAATTAACAAGACTCAAAAAGGGAAAACATTTAAAATCAGACAGTAAAATGTTAAGTTTAAATCTATTTCTAGATCCTAACGGTATAGAGTTGGTGGAAGCTTAGGGAATTCTGATTATCCCTCTGAAAAACGGCATCCAGCATTATTATCACCAGATCATCGCTTAAGTTATCTGATTTTTCAGCACGTTCATATTGAATTATTGCATGCTGGTCCGCAATTAGTTTAAGCTAATAACTGTGACCAGTTTTGGATACCTCGAGGTTGTAATTTAGTGAAAAAAGTCGTAAGAAACGGTGTGGTTTGTGCTCGATTTGACTCAAAACCTCTGCAACCAATAATGGGTAATTTACCGAAAAATCGAGTCAAAATTGCAGAACCACTTTCCGTTTCTGATGTCGGTTACGCCGGACCCCTTTGTTAAAATATCGTAAAGGAAGAGGCGCAAAATCATTCAAAGCTTGGTTATGTCTTTTCGTTTATTTTATAACAAAGAGAGAGAGAGAGAGATATGCTTTATTGTCGTTAAAAAATTTACAAAAATTTTATAGACAAAGCGTGTAACTTAAATACTAAACATATTATAAAAAATAACTAAACAGCAGAAAAAACAAACAGAAACAAACAGACAAAATAGGAATAACAATTGCAATGGATATGCAATATCCGTCATTATAATTATTCTAATTTAATTTTTAAATTTAAATTTAAACTTTAATATTTAATTATTTAATTAATGTCATTGTATGTGGAACTCAAATGTCTAAGGTACGTTATAAAATTCTGCTACTGTGTAATATGGTCTTTCTAGAAGAAAAGCTTTAGCCAGTCTTCGGAACTTATCGTATGTATTTATAGATTTTAATTGCATCGGAAGGTTATTATACAATTTTTTGGCATTGTAGGTAATGGAATGTTTTAATAGGTCAGAAGTGGGCATTGTTAAATAAACATCAGTCTCTAAATTTCTTGTAGGATATCTACGAGTCGGTCTTTCGGATAAATTTTGAATGTGCTTGCGAACTAAGCAGACGGATTCGAAAATAAATAGAGCAGGAAGGGTTAGAATTTTGAAATTTTTGAAGTAATTTTCGCAATGTGTCCTACTACTTAAACCAAATACATAGCGGATTGCTCTTTTTTGCAGTTTAAAAATAGATTCGAAAAGGTATAAGCTACAAGAACCTCAGAAAGGTAAACCATAGCGAAGGTGAGATTCGAATAAGGAAAAGTAGGTTATTAATGCAGTAGAAGGAGTCAGCTCTTTAGAAACCGATTTAATGGCAAAACATGCGGAGGATAATTTTTTTGCTAAGGTATCTATATGAGCAGACCATTTTAGAGAATCGTCTATATAAAGACCTAAAAACTTGATTGAAGTCACCGTTTGGATCAGATTATTGTTTAAAGTTATAGGTTGTAAAGTACCTCTGTAAGACAATGCTACAGTTTTACTGGTGTTGAAACAAAGTCCATTCGAATCAGACCAGGACTTAATAGTCACTAGATCTTCACTTATGATAGATTGTAATGTCTGCATGTTAGAATTATTCCAGGTTACACTGGTGTCATCAGCAAATAAAGTAATTCTACCACTTATTCTTAAGTCTGTGATGTCGTTGATGAATAATAAAAACAAAATTGGACCTAATACTGATCCTTGAGGTACTCCACTGCTTATTGCTAGATTTGTAGAATCCTCACCATTCGCCCGCACCTGTTGATTTCTATTTTCTAGGTAAGTTTTAAACCATTGTAAAGGAGAACCCCGTATGCCATAAATTTGTAACTTATTAATTAAAATATCATGATTTACACAATCGAAGGCCTTTGCGAAGTCACAAAATACTGAAGCGGTGAAAAGTTTATCATTAAGTGATGTGTATATTTCATTAAGAACGGAAAACATTGCGTCGCTAGTGCATTTTTTAGGTAGAAAGCCATACTGATGAGCTGTGAGGATGTTATGCTTGAAAAGAAAGGGCAAAAGACGGTTTTTCATTAGCCGTTCTACTATCTTCGATAAGGTAGGCAATAACGCGATGGGTCTATAGTTACAGGTTTTGGTTTTGTCGCCACCTTTATGAAGTGGGATTATTATAGCTGTTTTTAGACAGTTAGGAAAGAGACCAATTTCAAAGGATTCATTAATCAGTGAAGTTAAAATGTTGATTACTACATCCGGTATATTTAGAAATATTTTGGTGGACAGGCCATCAATTCCACAGGAAAATTTATTTTGGATGTTGTTTATGGTTTGTACTAGTTCATGCTTGTCTACTGGTCTTAGGAAGAAACTTTCAGTGATCCTTTTAGTAGGTAGGAGGAAGGAGAGAGCATCCTGACTCGGAGCTATGTTAGATTTGATATTTTTACTTACATTTACGAAATAATTGTTTAGTTCATCTGGGCTAGGATTTACACTGTTTGAAGAACGGGTTTTATTCCTTAAGTCATCTATTATAGACCAGGTTTCATTGGCGGTACATTTAGAGCTAGTAACCTCTTTAAGTTCAGAGTCCTCTATTGAAGCTTTACGTAGATTTTCATCTCACAGAGGAATACCGTCAGATATCTATAGTGATAATGGCACTACTTTTATCGGGGCGTGTAAAGAGATGTAGGAACTTTACTCCTTTTTTAAAAAAAAATGACAGAAAATTTATGATATATATAAATATTCGGTTTCATTTCAAACCAGTAAACACTCCGAATTTTGGGGAGCTTTGGGAGGCAGCCACCTTAAGAGAATTATCGGAAATACTTTATTAACCTACGAGAATATGCAAACTTTATTCTTACAAATCGAAGCTGTATGAACTTAATTCTCACCCTCTTTTTCCTCTATCTACTGACCCAAACGACTTGGTTCCAATTTCTCCGGCACATTTTTTAATTGGTAGAACATTGCACGTGCTTCCTGACGTAGATCTAAAAGATCAGTTTTAAAATCGATTGTCTTTATACAACCATATCCAACAAATGCAACAGCACTTCTGGGAGCGTTGGAGTAAAGAGTGTATCAGCGAGTTACAAATAAGGTCAAAATGGAAATAATCTCAAGAAGCTCTTATGCAAGGTCAGCTGGTCGTAATAAAAGAGGATCATCTACCAGCAACTCAGTGAAAGTTAGGCCGAGTATTAAGAGAGTTGTTCTTTACAACGTTGTTCGATTTCCATGATTCCTTTTTTGCTAGAAAGGGGAGTATCTTAGAGGTGGTCCCATATTAATTTGGTCAAGATATAATGGAAAAATTTGTATTTTATTCGATAGTCTGATATCTTGGCTATTCATATCGCAGGTGACTGTTGATATGTTTTAAATAACCGCGACATACTAGGTTATGTTGTTCAAGCTTGCAAATTAAGAATCCTTTAAATGTTTCAAAAACAAAAAAAGATAGGTATTGGAAACATTACAGAAACTTTACTTTATTTTTTCCGGGGAATCAAAAGACACCATCAAAGGGTGTTCCCTTTAAAAAAACATAACTTTGATGTAAATTCCTATTTTTGGGTCACCCTGTATAATCCAAATTATTTTTAATTTGTAATGTTAATGGCGCTGTATATCTCTATTAAAAAAAAAATCAAATTTTAAGACGTTTTCCCTACAGAGACCGACGCGTATAGGATGCGCTATGTATGTATGTGATACATTTAAAGATCTCGGTATTAAATTTAACTTTAAATTTACTTTTAGTGAGCATATTGAAAATATAATTGTCACTGCGTCTAAGTTACTGGTATATTGCGTACATAATTGGTCCCGTTTTGCCAATATTGAACTTTAAAATTGATTTACATTACAGGAAATATGTTCTGATTCTATTGTGTTGAAGCGAGAGAACAATTTTTACTTAAGAAATATAAGATGTCTGTTTTTTTTAAATGTGTTTTTGTTTAGTGAGCTTTGAATGCAAGTATTGTCTTGCCTGGGAATTCTAGGTTTAAATTGAGCTATGTACATTACGAAATTTAAATAGAGAATATGCCTAGGTGGTGAGACATTTGTCAAATTATAGGACAGTAACGGCATTTCAACAATGACGTTCTATAGTGTATAGTCAGTGCACATTCATATATTGACATTAAAAATATTATTATTAAAGGCTTACCAAAATATTATTTATCAATGTTCATCTAAAGTACAGAACAATCACTTTGAAAGTTAATTTTAATAAGTAACTTGAGATCATCAAATAGCAAACGATAAAAATACTAAGTAAGCCAAAACGACTAGAGAAGGAAATATCCTTAATTTAGGAGGTTTCGAAGATCTATTTACTTACCAGCTCTTACTTGCACATCCCTACTGATAATTCTCCCTACAGTGTTACTAGCAATGCACCTGTAAACAGTACTATGCACATCCTGGCGATATGATTGAGCAGCGAACGGTTGTAGAAATAATGTTCCGTTTCGCAGTACCCTCCTTATACCAGAAATATCACCCACTGAGGAACCATCTACTGAGAGCCAGTCGATGGAGGGCTGTGGACTACCCGAGGCAGAACAGTCCAACCAACCGCCACTGGAGTTGGAGAATTCTAACCGTGGTGGAGGCTCCATAACGAACGATGGTCCACGAAGGTGTGAGTCAAAGGCCACTGTCAATTCTGAAACAAAAAAAGTGTATGTCAACAAAACCAGTTTTATCCGCGGTGTTATTTATTTGTTTACAGCTCTTAGTAAAAAACTTATTCAAGGGTAAAATGTATAGATATACAGAACATGTTTCTAAAGTGAGCATTGGAAATTTCACGCATTTTTCCTCTTTTTTAATTGAATTCAAAAAAGGAGGAAGTTCTCAATTCGTCGGAATATATTTTTTTTATGTATGTTCAGCGATAATTCTTCACTACATTGTCCGATTTCCATGGTTCCTTTTTTGGTAGAAAGGGGAGTATCTCAGAGGTGGTCCCATATTAATTTGATCAAGCTCTAATAATGGGGTCCATGAGAAAATCATCAATATCTTTATTTTTATGTATTCTAAGTGATAATTATTTACCACGTTGTCTGATTTCTATGAATCTTTTTTGTTAGAAAGGGGATATCTCAGGGGTAGTTAGTTATATATTATACAATTGGTAAAAGTCTGATGATTTATGAGAACATCAAAAATCTCAATTTTTAAGGGAACATGCACGATTTTGAAGTCAGTTTTTTATAAATAACTTTTATAACTTGTTAAGTGTCAGATTGGATTTAATTTAGAGCCGTGTGTAGTTATAACGGTCATGACTCGTATCTCTGACTCCGTCGGTCATGGCAAAAATTGGAACTTTCGTTAATTGCAAATTCAACAAAATTATGTATAGAGTAATTCCAGTATTAGAAGCCATGGAAAGTAACCAAGAATAAGAAACATTACTTCAATTAAAATGGTAAATACCGCAAATTACCGGTTGATCGCTTTTACACGGTTCATATCTTTGAGTTTTACTGAGCAGTATTTTATGATAGACACAATTGAAAGCCTTTGATAAATCACAATCGCAGCTACATTGAGAGAAATATAAAAAGCAATCCTAAACAATTCTAGAGCTATATGAATTCTAAAAATTCTTCATTCTCCATACCAATATCAGTTGATTATAAAAACTGCTTTATCGAAGACCCACAAGCAATCGTCCAGGCTTTTGCAGATCATTTCTTTAATAGTTCTTCTCAGTCAGCATCTACCAACTTAGCAAATGAATTGTCTTCAAATTTTCCGACGCTATACATAAAATCAATATCACAAGACGAAATTGTCAAGGCTATTAAAAAATTGAAACCAAATAGGATAATGGGGCCTGACCTGCTACCTGCCTTTACTATTAAAGATTGTGCATACATTTTTGCAACTCCTCTACAAACAATTTTTAATGAAATTCTAAACTATTGCACTATCCCTAGTGAGAGGAAGATATCTCATGTAACTCCATTTCATAAAAAAGGCAATAAAATTCATGTTCAAAATTATAGACCTATTAGAATTATATGTAACTTGGCTAAGATATAAGAATTCCGGCGGGTCCTTTTTGCCCACAAATCTCTGTTTTCTACCTGTGTAAGTAAAGGGGTGCGTTAATCTTACTGGTATTTTGCCCACAGTAGCATTCAGGTACCTAAACCCGCAAATTACATCCGCCCACAAATAGGTACCTACCTGATTATTAATAATTCTAATAGGTACTTACTTTGGGTGTTTACTGTTTATATTTTAGTCAGTTTTTATGCGTTGATGATTGTAATTCGAGTGTTTATAAACAATAATTATTTCTATAATGTCAGCTACATTGATTAAAAGCACACGCGGGAAAGATGTACTCCTTTTGGAGAATTTTACGTTTGCCAAAGATAGAGAAATGAAAAGTGGAGAAGTTTCTTGGAGATGCTCCCAAAGAAAAACAAATGCTTGTAATGCCACTGTATTTAAACTTGGTCCTGAACTTTTAGTATCTAGAGGCAACCTAATTCATAGCCATGAAGCAAATGAACCGAAATTAAACAGGAAAATTATTTCTAATTCGTGTAAGCGAAAAGCAGTTGATGATATTTCGGAAAAACCTAAAATTATCCGTAAAGTACTTGCTACTAATTTACCAGAGTCACTAACTACAATTGATGTGTCCTACATAAGAAAAACTATATACAACAGTCGTCGCAAAATACTACCAGGTCCATTACCTACAAATATACAAGAAGTGCATGATGCAGTTGACTTATATTCTAATACATTTAAAACCAGTAAAGGTGAACATTTTCTTTTAATAAATAGCAGAGAAAATAATATTATTGTATTTACATGTGAGATAAATATTCGTACTTTGTGTAAAATGAACGTCTTGTATATGGATGGAACATTTTCGTATTGTACAAAGTTTTTCCTACAATTATTTACCATTCATGGGCTGTGTAATGGACACTATGTGCCCCTGGCATATTGTTTATTACCAAACAAATCTACCGATATATACAAACATTTGTTTTCGTTATTGCATTATAAAATTTTGGAAACTTACAGTATTGCTTTAAATCCATCTAAAGTGTTCGTTGATTTTGAAATAGCAATTCATAAGGCGTTAATTTATATGTGGCCTAATACTGTAATCAATGGCTGCCGATTTCATCTACATCAAGCGTGGTATCGTAAAATTCAGTCTCTGGGATTAATGACTGAATATACAACTAACAGTGATACCGGAAAATGGCTTAAAACATCATTTGGGTTGACATATTTAAACGCCGATGAAGTCGGAGACTGTTTTGTGTTTGACTTAATGGCAAGTAAACCAGAAAATGCCGTTCCCGATAGGTATGCCGATTACCTATTAGAAACATATATTGAAGAAAATTCTACATTTTCTCCAAGTATATGGGCAGAAAAAACAGCTTCAATTACAAGAACTACAAATGCCTGTGAGTCGTTTCATTCAAGGTTTAATTCTTCATTCTACTGTACACATCCTTCTGTATATATTTTTATAGAAAAGCTTAAAGACTTTCAAATCGACACGTATGTCACAATACAAAGCTTAAGTATACCTAAGAAAATCAAAGACAAAAGTGTAAAACAAAAAATTCAGTGTTTAGAAAAATTTATACAGCGATTTGATCTGCAGCAAATCAGCAGATTAGAGTATATAAAATTTGTATCACATTTATCCCTCCCAGTTGAAAAATATGTAAATAAAATATAAATATATAAAAAAGATAATATAACTTATGTATACTTACTTTTTTATAATAATAAAAATTAGTGTTTAATATAATTTTTAGTTTAATTAATAATGTGTTTTTACTTTTCGATAATATATAAAAAATAATAAATGAAAGATATATCTATTATGATTTATTCAGTTAGAAATAAATTTGGGCAAAATACCAACAGGATTAAGATGACCTTTTACTTGCTGTGGGCAAATTACCTATAGGATTAGCAGCTTTAAATATTTTGTGGGCAAATTACCTCCGTCCAAAAATTCGTTCTTCATGATCATTTATCAAATCATATATCCTGATCTATATCCTCAGATCAACACGGATTCATGAAAAGCAGATCCACGGTAATAAATCTTTTTCTTTGTAGTTCTTGGGTTTTTAGGTACTAGTGATAAATGAAACTCTTTAAAGCCCTGTTTTTTTAAAACATCAAAAACAGTTCTTTAGTACAAAGTTGGGGTGTGTCGTTACAATTATTAAAATAAGTTTAAAATCCTTTTTTTTTAATTACTATATATTTATTTGGATAGTGGATAGGATAGAGGAAATAAATATATTATAATTAAAAAAAAGGATTTTAAACTTATTTTAATAATTGTAACGACACACCCCAAATTTGTACTAAAGAACTGTTTTTGATGTTTTACAAAAACAAGGCTTTAATGCCAAAAAAAAAATATGAATTTACAAATAAAAAAAACCTACTGAAGAAGGCACTTATTAGTGCCGAAAGCTTTACCCACACATCCACGAGTTTCATTTCTCACTAGCACTTAAAAACCCAAGAACTACAAAGAAAAAAAAATATAAATCTTATTTGTTCCACACGGTTTATATCATGGGCCCTAGATAGAAAGAGTACTTGTTCCCTTAAACTAAGTGATGCTTCCCATACATCATAATAAGTCGAATGATCTTGGAAGATATTTTTTGTTATCAAATAGAAAAGATAACACGATCTGTCTTGAAGTATCAAGGCTTTTTCAGAAGCTGTCAACTGACATTGAAGTTCTAGCAGTCGACCAAACTTCTTACGGAACACATATGCCAGTCCTCGCGCGTCGTTGATGCTGGCGAAAGTACTATAGACCAGCGAGTAGTCTTTTGGAAGCGAGAGCGGATCTTGTTGCTCTGTCGTAACATTATATCATGTTTTTCCAGTACCTACATATGCACCCATAAATTCTTCAAAGAAAACGTCAGGTGTTTCTTGAAGTTGGTTTACTTCTTCTTCATGGTCACCCTCAAATGGCTCTAGCCTGGTTTAATGCACTACCTTCGATTTACCATTTGGAATCTTACTTATACGGTAAATTACAATAATTTTTTTCTTGATGAGGTACGGACCTTCCTAAGACCTTTGAAGCATCGAAGAATAACCCTTTTGTCTTTTTGGGTTATGAAGCAAGACTTTTTTGCCTTCCTTGAAGCATCCCTTTGTAGCTTGGGTATCGTACCTATTCTTCATCCTGTCGCTGGCGATTTGAAGATGCGAACGGACCAATTCGTGCATATCGTTCATTCTACTTTGTAACTGGATCACATAATCTTCTCCAGGTCGGCATCCAAACTCAAGGTAGTCTCATCTCACGTCCCAAACAGGACCTTTGCTGGTGTTTTGCCTGTTGATTTATTGACAGCGGATCTATAAACCATGGCAAAGAGCGAAAGATACTGATTTCGATCTCGCAATGCCGTGGATCTGGTTTTCTTCATGCCTAGTCTGTCAGAGACTCCACGGAAAAGTTGACTTTCAAAATTTCTACCTTGGTCACTGTGGATCTCTAAGGGCACTCTAAATCGACAGTTAAACTCTTTTATCAATACATCTGCAACAGATGCGGCCTCTTGATTTTGAATGACGTAGACTTACACTCACTTTGTAAAATTTCAATTCAATTTCAATTTATTCAAATTCAAATAGTAATAAAGTACAAATAATAATAATAATATTTTAAGATTAATATAGATTACAAAAAATCTAGAATTAGCAACAAGCCTAAGCAAAAGCTGCCTGTGTTGCTTGTGCTGATTCTAAAAGATTTGAAATAAAACGTACATTTTATATTTTAGTGCCTAAGTAGGTATAAAAATAAGTAGGATACAAAATTTTTTTAGATTGAGTACATATGCAGAGCGAAGCAGACGAGGGTTATCCAGGAGTTATTCCAACATTTAATACAAATAGTTAACAACAAATTTCAATTTTAAATCAGGTATAGCTTACAACATTATAGCAGTAAATGTGATTTGGTTATCTATTATATATTTTTTATTATTTTGTTTGAATATAGATAGTTTACTTTTTTGTTTGAGATGTATGGGGATTAGATTGTAGAACTTGGGACCAAAGTAAAAGAAGGATCTTTGGGTTAGAGATTTTTTAAAAAGTTGAGTAGAAAGGTCCATATTTGTAGTAGAGCGAGTCAATCGAGTTTGTTTATATTAAAATAGTTCAGGGCTATTATATACTTTTATGATACATTGGTAGATAAAGAGTGATTTAATGTTGAGGATTTCGTTTTCATTATATAATCGTATGGTAGTGAATAATTTCTTTTTTTAATATTATTTTCAAAATTGTGTTTTGTGTTACTTGCAGAGTATTAAGTGTAGTGTTAAAATCCCCTCCCCATGCAGTAATACAGTATCTTAAAACAGATTCCACTAATGAAGAATATGTCATGATTATTTTTGTCTTAGAGAGAATATCGCGAAGTATATAAAATGTATGCATTAGAGCCCTTATTCGATTACTAACATGAGTGATATGCTCTGTCCAACGTATATATTGGTCTAGTATAACACCTAAATATTTTATGGAAGCGACTTTTTCAATAGTGGGACATATGCAATTGTTTAGCTCGCAGTTTGGGCTGTGTAGTTTAATCGGTAAGTTAATTGACTGATTTGTAGCAGTCGGGCTGAAAGCAATAAATTTTTTTTTTTAATATTTAATATTAGTTTGTTATAGTTTAACCATAGTGTCACCTTAGTTAATGTAGCTTCTGTTTTGCGATGTACGTCTTCCCACGTTTTTCCGGTGAAAATTATGGCTCTATCATCGGCATAACACACAAGATGACCTTGAAAATTATTAATTTTTGTTATACTATTCATGTAAACAAGAAACAACAATGGACCCAAGACTGTTCCCTGTGGAACACCCACTTTAATAATTGATTCGCAGCTAAATTCAGAACCAATCCTTACTCTTTGAACACGATTATATAAGTAATCAGATATAAGTTTAAGCGCCACGCCCCGAATTCCATAGTCTTCTAGTTTGTTTAGAAGTATTTCATGGGAGACTGTATCAAATGCCTTGGCTAAATCAAGGAATACAGCAGTGCATGCCAATGATTAATCCAGGGCACCGACTACTTTTCTCATAAGATCTATAATTGCAGTTTCAGTACTTGAATTTTCTATAAAACCATGTTGATAGCTGGAGATAATGCCGTGAGTTTGACAGAAAGCAGTTAGCCTCGCCTTCAGTGCCTTTTCAAATATTTTTGCTATATTGTTTATTAATGAAATAGGTCTATAATTATTTACTCTGCTGGAATCCCCTGATTTAAATATAGGGGTAACAATAGATTGCTTCCATTGATGGGGAATTTTTCCAGTCTGAAAACATAGGTTAATAATATGTGTTAGAGGAGAAACAATATATTCATGGATGCTTTTTATTGTTTTTACTTCTAATTTATCTGGACCTGGTGCACAATTATTTTTTAAATTCGAAAAAAAATAGTTACTTCATTTTTTGATATTGGCCGTAGAAATATACTCAAATTGATTTGATCATTACTGATAAAATTATCAGGTAAGTTTGTTGTGGGTATTTTATTTGCCATTTCATTTCCGAGGTTTGAAAAAATCTATTAAACTCGTTTGCTTTTTCTTTATTACCATTTAGTATTACATTATTTTTATTAGTGATCGGTATTATTAATTTTTTGCACGTCCTGAGATGTTATTAATAACTTTCCAAATTTTTTTTGAGTCGTTACCGGCTTCATCCATTTGTTTTTGATAGTATTCTTTTTTTGTTTTTTTTAATAATGCGTTTATTTTATTTCTATATTTTTTATACTCACAAATAGTCCATAATTACCAAAATGTATTTATTACCAAACTCGGTCACGGAGAATGGTCCAGCAATATCTAAAGCGATCCTCTCAAATGGGCAACCAATATTGTATTGCTTTATAGGAGCCTTCCTTTTTCGTTGAGGTCCATTACTCATAGCACAGCTGGTATATTTCTTACACCAGTCCTTTACATCATCGGAACTGTTCATTCAGTAAAACTTTTTCCGAACTCTATGAAGGGTTTTAATAACACCGACACGTCCTCCTAATGGACTGTCGTGTAACTGACAAAGTACTTTGGCTACTCTACTCTTTGTTTTCGGAACCATCATCATTTTCAAGTACTTGCTTTAATAAGTCATCTTCCAGAATAAAAGAGTCCCACTGAGCCAAATATTACTAAAGTACCGGAGATAGATTAGATACTTCTTGCCAAGTAGGTCGACGATTTTCCTCTTTCAATTGTCCCATCTTCTTTAGAACGGTATCGTTCTCTTGTTCTTCCCTAATTTTAGCAGGAGCCCACTCATCGTTGACTACAGTTATTCTTTGTAGTCCACTCTCTTTGGATTCGGCTTTGTTGCAGTAAGCACTCTGCTGGACACGATCTTCTAGACAGAGAATCGGCATTTTTGTGACTTATTTCGGCTCGATTTTCAATCTTGAAGTCGTACTCTTGAAGTCGTTCAATCCATCTGGCGATTTGACCCTCCGAGTTCTTAAATTACATCAGCCACTTAAGGGCTGCATGATCGATCCCGATTAAAAATTTCCTTCCGTACAGGTATTGATAAAAGTGTTCCAAACACTTTACAACTGCCAGGAGTTTTCTTCTTGTGACGCAGTAATTTCGTTCAGGTTTCGAGAGCACTTTTCTAAAATAACCTAGTACTCTTTTTTTCCCTTTGTAAATCTGTCAAAGCACTTCTCCAATTCCCACATTACTAGCATTAGTATCCAGGATAAATTCTCCCTTTGGTAGTAGGTAGCCTAGTATTGGTGCTGTTGTTAAATGCTTCTTTAATATTTCAAAGGCAGTTTGGCAGTCCTCCTCACAGCAGAATTCCCTCGCTTCTTCTGTGAGTCGTGTTAATGGCTTAGCAATATCTACAAACTTCCTAATAAATCTTCGATAGTACGTAAATAGCCCAGAAAAACTTCTTATTTGATGTTTATCAGTTGGTCATGGCCACTCTTTGATAGAAGCGACTTTTCCCTTATCTACAGCCACGCCATCCTTACTGATTATATGACCCAGGTAATTGACTTTATTTTTGAATTGCATTACACTATAAATAATTCAAGTTCATAAAATACATATACAAGTATACCTCCCGCTAAAACAAAAATCACTTATGACAAGAAAACATTTAACTAATGTACACTAATGTACACTAATGTATTGTAAGGGGTTTTCTCGCCACAGAGAAAACGGTTCCTTACGAATGGCGCTGATTACGGGCGGTTCTCGAGCGCCAGATTTTTGACTATGGTTTACTCCACAAACTCTCGAAACGGCGTCGAAAGTACTCGGGTAGCTACAGATGGAGAAGAAAAATTCCAGGGGTCAAAGGTCACTTAGACACAGGTAATAGTAGGCCACAAGTAACGGGCTTTAATCGTTGCTTGGACTGGTACAGAATTTATCACTAGCTAAAATACAAGGGGGAAATGAAGTAAGGAATTAATAACCAGTAATACGGCAAGTTAACATTGACACATATATTGTTTTAAACTATTTACAACAAAAAAGAAATAAATTAATATATTTCAACGCCCACCCTCACGGTAATATGTACAAACCCTGAACAAAAATGAACAAACAAAACGGCCGGAAATTACTTCCTCCGAATAGCCGCAGTCAGACGTAAAGAAAAATGAAATCAATAATTGTAGTAATCACAGTCACATCAAAAGTTTATTATTGAACTATCTATTCAGTTGTTGAGCTAAAAATGTAACTTGCTATTTCTTTCAGGAGAAATATTAATTCGGTCGCAGGAAAAATTTACTATTAGACTATTTTTACGGACGCAGGAAAAATTAAACTATTTAACAGTTTAATCGTTAAACAAACTAAAATGCAATTTATTATTTTTCTACAGAAAATAATATTTACGGTCGTAGGAAAAATTAACTGTTACATTGTCTAATCGATATTTACAATAAAATGTAATTAAATGCTTCAGCAAAGCAAAATTTCATATGCGGTTGCAGAGAATGTGAGGAGACAGGTTCGGGACAGTACTAATTCCAGGGCTAAAACCGGGAGTCTATAAGAAGTTTACTCAAACTAGTGGTTGGAAAGTAGAACCAACTAACAACCGGGATAGTACATTATCTCTGAATGCAGTGTTCGTAATCGCGAGCCGCTTCAAACTGGGGAATGATACTATTTCAGTTCTTTTGAAATAACGGAGACTTATGCAAATGAATGTTTCAGATGTAAAATAAACTAATAACCGGGATAACACATTATCTCTGAGTGAAGTGATCGTAATAACGAGCCGCTTCAGACAGGGAAATGATGCTATTTAAATTATCTTAAAATTTGCGGTTCGAAGGATAAAACAAAAGAAAATGTCTCGTCGCAATTCTATTAAGATAACCAATCAAAATATTAGACAATTCCCAAACAGTCCCGACCAATTATTTATTGGTTAAAGCTTTTAATAAACTAAAATGAAATTTACGATTTGTCCACAGAAATTTACAGTAGTAGGAAAAATTAACTATACGACTATATTTACGATAGAATGAAAAATAAATTATTTAACAATTAAAACCTTAAATAAACTAAAATGAAATTCCAAAAGAACGGTGTTTTCTAACAAGAATAAATTAAAGTATTTATTAATTAAAACAAATTTCAATTCTTAACTCAACACGGAATATTGTTAATTAAAAATAAATCAAAATAAATCGGTTTTCAATAGCACGGCTTAAAGTCTCGAGCAAAAAAATATCAATTTATAAAAACAATGACAACAATTTACCTATCGTCAAGATCGCGGCTAGAAATATATTTCGGTTTTGATTGTCTCTCGCGAGCAATATCGGAATCGTATCGGAGTAATTTAATTATTCGCCTATTCAATACAACGGTGTAAAAGCAAGTCTCTTGGGAACTAAAATTTTTAATTCAATCTCGGACCTCGTTCAGTCGTCGAAACCCTTTCCACTACCAGAAACCCCACCAACGGCAGTATCACCGCGCATCGATATGTCGATCGGCGATGCGCATCTGTCTTAGACCAGGGCACCTATCCTCGACTAGTGCGTTTAAGCGCTCGCTTTGAAAAGATGCGAGTGGTTCAATGCGAAGACGCATTGGAAACCGTATTCTTAACCCTTCGTATCTGTGCCTTCGTAATCCTCTATTATAAATGCGAATGGCAACTTGGCAACCATGTATAATCACCGATTATTTATGTTAAATTGTCTGCTAGAAAGGGGAGTCAAAGTTCAGACCGCTTGTTTTGTGACAATTATTTGCAAACAAGAAGCAATAATATGAGTAATGGTTTTAAGCATGAAGTCGTGGTTTTGGGTTGTTTTTTGATGTACTGTTTGGCTATACATAGTTTGCAGCGTTATAAAATGGAAAATATTAGTAAAAAGACACATATAATTAACCGAAACAATCTGATGAACGCTTGATCATCAGAAAGTCTAAAAGGATCTTTCCTATCATCATAACCTCTTCGAGGATGATTATTGGCCTCTT
>OV651818.1:7431302-7457302 GCA_927349885.1 Psylliodes chrysocephalus
ACTGTAACTGTAACTGTAACTGTAACTGTAACTGTAACTGTAACTGTAACTGTAACTGTAACTGTAACTGTAACTGTAACTGTAACTGTAACTGTAACTGTAACTGTAACTGTAACTGTAACTGTAACTGTAACTGTAACTGTAACTGTAACTGTAACTGTAACTGTAACTGTAACTGTAACTGTAACTGTAACTGTAACTGTAACTGTAATTGTAACTGTAACTGTAACTGTAACTGTAACTGTAACTGTAACTGTAACTGTAACTGTAACTGTAACTGTAACTGTAACTGTAACTGTAACTGTAACTGTAACTGTAACTGTAACTGTAACTGTAACGTCTTCTTTTGATAAATCAGTGTCTTCTTTCAAGCCATTCCTTGCTCTTTCGGCTTTTCTTTTCAACTTCAAGTGCCCTTTTTTAACTTCATCAACTTATTTTGATATTAAAAAGATCACATTTCTTGCATGAATCTTATATAGGGGGATGGAAATGTTAGTTAAACTCCATATTAAAGATTTCTCTAAAAACAGAATAAGAAACAGGGCTGTTTGACTCATTTTTATACAGACTGTACATTTTGACAAGACTCAAATCTGGTGCAAGGTATTTCCTATGATTGCTTTTCAGTCTACCGTAATGAGATTCGTAACTTGGGAACTTCTTAATGAACTCTCTAACTTCGTTTTTATGTACCTCGCTTGTTTTAGTGGATGGTGGATGTTTTCCACTTTTATCGCATGGAGATGGTAAACCGATTGATTTATTTTTTAGTAGCTTATCCAGTCTTTCAGCTGAAACTTGAAACACAGCTCGAAAAAATGATTTGCAGACCTTTCTTTCTTCTCCAGTGGTATCAAGTATGTAGTAGATTCTTGTTTTATCTCTCTTAGAGTTTTCGTTCTCAGTTTGTTTACAACCTTAACTAATGAAAATAGATAAGAAGTTTGTAGATCAAAACTTTGTAAAGCATAAAAATTAGTGTGCAGTTTTCTTTGTCGTTCTTCAGGTAGTAAAACATGACATTTATTTTTACAGGCACTAGAAAAAGGTAGGAAAGGTTTTGAAGGCACCTTTTTTTCCAGATTTTGTAGTATATTTTTCTCCAGCACATCTTTTCCTTTTTTTTTGCAGCTCGTTTCCAATTCTGCTCATGACGAATACGCTTGTTTGGCTTAA
Source organism: Psylliodes chrysocephalus (assembly GCA_927349885.1). NCBI lineage: Eukaryota > Metazoa > Arthropoda > Insecta > Coleoptera > Chrysomelidae > Psylliodes > Psylliodes chrysocephalus. Next base: position 7,432,482 of record OV651818.1, read on the forward strand.
ATTCCCTTGTTTCTTCCTTTTGTATTTCCTCACTACTTGTTTCTATTGTCTCATTTACTTCACCTTCTTCTTCTGATGGAACAAATTCTGATTCTGAATCTTCATAAGGATCGGACTGATCTGAGTCTAACATACCTGGAAAAATGAAAAAACCTATCATCAACTTTCATTGTTCGCCGAATTTCTTAAACAAAAATTAAATAAAATCCATAACTTAATCTTAAATTTAATTTCAACTTTTTTTACGTTAATTTTCAAATAAGATATTTAGGCCACTTGAAAAACTCGAAAGTACTTACGTTCCCTGGTTGTTTAATTTTTGCACAATTTTGGAGCACTTAATGAAATCAGTTGTTTACACGCCAAAATCGTCAACTAAAACGCAATTTTTCAGAAGCAAAGTGGACCAAGTGCACTTAGTCCACTCTGCTTCTGATTTGACAGACAAATCTTAAAACACCAAAACTGTGTATGTGCTGTCATCTATTGGAAAAATGTAAAAGTTTGTTTGGTCCACTATGCATTCGAAAAATTATCAAATTAGGTGTTAGAAACAGTATCAAGACAGAAAATGTAGTTTTGTGGGTTAGTCCACTATTGCACTCATAGCCTCAAATGTTTATAATATAAAATAAAATATAAATATGTTTTAAGAGTGGACGAAGTTAGCTCCCCTTTTTTTAAAATTTAATTTTTTTTTAGTTGTTCCAAATTGTTCTACGGTTGTTCTAAACTGTTCTAAAACAAAAAATATTTTTTTTTCCAAAATTAACTTTAAAATTTAAAAAAATTAAAAAATTGCATTTTCAAAAAAATAATTTTTTAATGTTGTTCTGGATTGTTCTAGAACTGTACTAATTTGTTCTAGAAAATTATTTCAAAAATTTAAAAAAAAACCTATAAAAAACAAAAAACAAAATTTTTGATAGCCCCCCTTATTTTAAAATTTTTAACTTTTTTTTGTTGTTCTTAGTTGTTCTAAAAGTTAACAAAATTGTTCTAAAAATTTAACACATTAACTTAAATATAACTCTTGGAAACTGAAAAAAAAGTTATAAGAGAGTTTGCACTGCAGCTATAATGCGCTAACTGGCTGAGTTCAGCGTGTAATTTTTCTACTGTAATACCCCATTCATACAGACATTCAAGCACTAAGAATTCTAACTGTAGAGTGTGATTGGCTGCGAAATTTTTTTGCACCAATCACACTTTAGTTTTTGAATTCTTAGTGCTTGAATGTTAGTTGTTAAAAGTTGTATAAATAAGGTGTTGTAACGAAATAGACGTTAGACGAGTACTAAACGAAAACACATATTTATTATACATACAACAAAATTTATTTTAATACGACAAATTCACAAACAACACAAATTTATAAAAATACATAGGTATGGAAAACAAAATATTTCTTAAATTAATTATAAAAATACAAATACTTAAATATAACATTATTTACAGAATTAATTATAAAATTATAAAACAATTGCGAAAATAATATTAAAAAAATAATAAACAAAATGGACAAGGCAATTAATCTTTAAAAATTAAAATTAAGCATAATGATTTACAAAACATATATACAAACTTGGGGTTTAATATTATATTCCTCATTTTTTATTACTCTTGCGCTTTTTAAAATATCATTATATTCAATATACTTATTATTATTTAATGCAATTGCAGAAAAATGACCTATAGAAGATACTCGTTCGCTTCCTGAATATGTGACAATTCCTGCTAGTTTGTAATGTTTATCCGACACTTTCAAAAATTTAGAAAATGCATTTAATTGACAAGTTCTTCCGATTCTCAAAATTTCAATTAACCAGTATATGATTGCGCTTGTATTTTGAACTGCGCTTAACATTTGAAATACTGGCATTTTTGCAGATGGTGTTTCAGTTACAATTTGGTATAAATAGATGTGAGAAGATAATTCACCGGTAATTTTTTTACTAGAGAACCCGTAGCATCAATACAAATAACGTCATGGTAATCAATGTATACTGCCATTTGTTCTTGTAACCAATAGTGTACAAAAAATGGATCAATGCTGACATTATGAATTTCTCCTAGATGTTGTTGGTACTTCATTTGCAGCATACTGTCGATTGGGTTTGTACTTGTTATTCCCAAATTGATGTTTTTCTTTGTTGTTTTGCTTTTTGTAGTACTTTATTAGAAGATAATGTAGGCGGTTCCGGATCACCAAATTTCCATGGTCTCATTTGCTTCATTTCTTCTCCAAGCCGATGGAAGCATATTGCACTCAACAAGCTTTTTAGAACCTTCACACCGCCGACGGCCTTTTAAGAATCGTTTTTTGGTATGTTGAATTGTTGAGTCAAAGTTTTCGATCACACATTCCATTCTTATATAAGAATCACTAGGCGCAGGTCTATTAAACATTTTTCCAACAAATTCACAGTTGCACTCGTTGCAACGTGCAATAATTTTTAAGAACAATCCGGAATTTGTCGACTTGCAACGTTTAAAACTTAAAGCCCACGGTATTTTCACTTCTTGATAAATATGTATGTATATAATGTCTGTCCAAGTTCCATTTTCTAAAACTGCGTAGTTCATCACATGATTTTTATCTTTGTAAATTTTTTCTGAAATGTTCATCTCACCCCAGACTTCTGCACTGATATTTACATTAAATTCAAGATCGGCAAGGTCCCGTTTCGTATTATTAAAACTGCTATCACTTTCATTTACTAAACAAATGTCTTTTTTCACAATGTCATGAAATTCTAAAACTTTGTCCCATGCGCCATATCTATTGTTATGTAGTATTATATAAACGTATTTTGGTTTCATATCGATGTTTAATCGATCACTTATACACTTATAAATTTTTGAACTTGGAATTACTGGTTTAGTTGTTTTCAAATCTATAATATCACTAAACTCGTTAGTTAATAGAATATCTAACATTCTATTAATTTTTTGAGACATTTTGCAAATTTTAAACACACAAATAAGTACTGATACACTTTTGTCCAAATTTCTTCTCGGCACTAAAACTATTAGGCGGGTGGAAACTGGAAAACTAGACTGATTTTAAATATTGTTCTTATTTATACAACAACAATATTAAAACTAAGGGAGGGATATTTGAAGTAGGTAAAATACAAAGTTCGGCATTTAGCGTAAGGATTAAAATCCATGCCGGCAAAATTAACTAAAGGCAAATCTAAATAGTGCTAATATTAATTTAATTTGTCTGTTTTCAAAGAAACAGTCATAAATGTCGGTAATAATACGCAGAAACAATCTAAAAATATTCATTTTGGGAATTTTTGCCTAATCTTGGAAATTCCGTACTTTTAAAAGTATTTGTGTACTCAGAAAAAATATTTTCAAACCAACAAATGATAGTGTTTTACTTCTTTGCTTTGATTTGAAACAAATTTGTTTTTTTTATAAAAATATTAATTCAATTTGAAATTAATAGTAGATTACGTCCGAGTTGGTTTCCTTACGCCGAGGGTTATATTTGACCGAGAGGCGTAGCCTACTAGATAATATTACGCAAGGATGTAAGGAAATAACCAACAAGGATTGTATACTTGTTTATTCACAATCATATTATTGTAATAATTAGCAAATAGTAGTTTTTTATTCACTAAGTGCAGAAAGTGTCGTACAAAAGCATACAGCCTGGAGCGCATAGCTGCAGTGCCAACGCAATAACTTATTTATTTTTTTCAGTTTCCAAGAGTTATTTTAAGTTAATGTGTTAAATTTTTAGAAAAATTTTGTTAACTTTTAGAACAACTAAGAACAACAAAAAAAGTTAAAAATTTGAAAAAAGGGGGCTATCAAAAAATTTTGTTTTTTGTTTTTTATAGGTTTTTTTTTTAATTTTTGAAATAATTTTCTAGAACAAATTAGTACAGTTCTAGAATAATCCAGAACAACATTAAAAAATTATTTTTTTGAAAAAAGAGGGCTACTGCAATTTTTTATTTTTTTTAAATTTTAAAGTTAATTTTGGAAAAAAAATATTTTTTGTTTTAGAACAGTTTAAAACAACCGTAGAACAATTTGAAACAACTAAAAAAAAATTAAATTTTAAAAAAAGGGGGGCTAACTTCGTCCACTCATGTTTTAACCCAAAACTTAACATTCTTTGTGGCAAATATTCCGATAAATGTTAGAAGTAAACATATCAACAATAACATGAATACATTTTTTTGAAGCACGTTTTAGTAAAAGTTTGTTAAAAAAAACATTATGAAATTACTTCTTTATAAAGAAAAGCTTCCTTTGGTAAAATCGGCCTTAAGGGTTCGATTATAAAATTAGCCAAATACTTAGCAACCTTACCAACACAATTTCGGGGTCCTTCTCCAAACGGTACATACGCATAAGGCGGTATTTTTTTCTTATTTTCTTGATTAAATCGTTCAGGGTCGAATTTGTCAGGTTCAGGAAAATAGTCCGGATCATTGTGAAGTCCATAAACTGGTATCACCACTTCTATTCCCGGTTCAATAACAACATCGGTACCAGGAATAGGATACGTTTTGTTGCATTGTCTCGAAAGAGCTGAAGCTGTGGAATTCTTACGTAAGCTTTCTGAAACAACATTTTCAATACATCAATACATCTAAGCATATGTTCAACTGACGGCATTTTTTTTTAATTGGTGACTATTAGGCATAACGTTATTTTAATCAACAATTTGCAAAAAAAGAATCAAAATATTGACTTCCGGTGCAGGTATAAGAAATGCAACTCCAAGCGATTAGTTATCGCTCTTCAAATAGCATTTTATTTTACTCTAATGTTAAACTTATAAAGAAACAGCATTGAAAAAGTTTTCTCAGAATTCAATGCATACATTTCGCTCTACTCAAAACATTATGTAACAAAGACAAAGGTGGGACAAATTATTTGAAATTTACTAACGCCAAACGCTATCTTTTTACAAATTCCTCCAAGCTATTAAACATTATACCTAATAAGAAGTAAAAATAGAAATGCATTCTCTTATCCACATTTATTTTATTAAACAATTACGAGCAGTTGACTCAACTTATAGATATTTATAAAAATTAATTAACTCACGAGGCGTATACAATATTTTATCCAATTTTGACATTTTTAGATCAAAATATAGGTGTTTTTTAAATTTAATTTTGTATTTAAAAACCATTTATGGCAATGTAATTGACAAGTAGTCGGTGCAATTTATAGTAAGTCTTTGTTTATAGTTAGTTGAATATCATGGTGGAAGAATACAGGTGAAGCGGTAAGCGGTAAGCGGTACGAAATTTGGTCATTCTTGCGCATGACGTCACCTTCGGAGCATATTTTTGTTTTTCCTATGTCTCCAATGTTAAAAAGCGACTTTTAAAGTTATTCTAATATTTTCCTGGTAGTGTTTAGAAGTTTATAGATATATTTATCTTAATATTTAATATCATTTCTATATATCAATAGGCCTGTTTAGAAATTATTGGTACGTATTATTAAATGAATTTCTAATTAAGTTGGTAGTGTAATTGATATAAAGTTAGGTTATGTAACATTTTTGTTGTATTTTAAAGATAAAAAAAATAGTTTCTATTCATTATTGTTATTTTAATATATCATTATTATTATTATATTATTGATAGATTAAAATCTACTATATTTTAGGGTGTGTAGTTACTAACAAAATGCCAGGTTGTGCAGTGTTTGGCAGCAAGAACTATTCAAGAAAAACAAAGGGAACAAATATTAAGTATTTTGGATTTCCGAAAACAGATATAGCCAAAGCCTGGGTCAACAGTTGCGGGTGAAAAGATACAATTAATTTGAAAAATGGTATGATTTTTGCAAACCTAATTTGAATATGATTCATTTTATGTCTTGTTTCTTTTTTAAGTTTGTATTTGTTCCATACATTTTTCGAAGGATAGTTTTGAAATACCCTTACAACAGAGGCTATTAAACTACTCCACTAAGACTGGCAGAAACTTAAAACAAACGGCAGTTCCTACTGAAAATCTCCCATTGAAAAAAATACAATTGTCTGCCGAAAGTGACGATAGATTAAGAAGGCAGGCAAAAAGATATCGACAAACATTTATTGAGAGCTTTGTTAATATTTCGGGGCATTCCAGACAATTGTCACCTGCAGACCAGGACAAGGAGAATCTAAGTTCGGAAACTGACACTCAAAATATATTGGTATCAGCAGAACTAGAAACGTATGTATAAATTTACCGTAATAACAAAAAATGTGGCTTTGAAAAAAAAATTACACAACTTAGCATGTACTAATTAACATTACAATCATTTCAAAACAATTTTTTTATTAAATATTAAACTTTGAAGTGATAATTGCTTTTATTTCAATATTAACTGTATGTTATTGTTTCAGATGTGACCACCGAAATGAAATTATTATTTTAGAGTAAACTATTAAGAGTCTTCGTGAAGAACTAAACAAAATTACTGAAAAATGCAACAAATCAAATATAGAAATACTTTCATTGAAAGAAGAAATTAGCCAGTTGAAAAATAATTCTCAAGTGGAAATTCAGGAAAGTAAAGTAAATGTTTCACTCCGGGTCAAATAAATGTTTTATACAATAAAAATAAAAAAAGAATTCGTTGAAGTTCGGATGACATAGCATCCACAATCTCCCTAAGAAGCATTCGTCCTAAGGCTTATAGATTTTAAGAACTGTTCATTATCCTTTACCTGGGTTTACTACCTTAAGAGACTGGGCTAAATGTTTAAATTTAGAACAAGAAATATACATTATAAAGTGTTAAGCAAGATAAAGAAGTAAACATTATGTATAAACCATTTTTAAACATAAGGAAATCAATTTAAAATAACACCTCTGTGCTTTTTATTAAAATAAAGTATGTTTTGCCAAGTGTTTCTATTTATTAAATACATAAAGGGGTTTACCAGCAAATTACATCAGCCCTAGTAACAGATCCTGCAGATGTCGGCGTTATCAGAGTTACCAGTTTTTCTAGGAAACCGCTGATTAGGACTTTATGCATTTTATCTAGTTTTCTCATTTTTAACATCATTATACATTTATATTTCTTGTAGTACAGATCGTAGTTGTAGAATTTTAACTTAGAAAAAATAATTAAATTTTTTAAAAAGCTATTTTCAATTTGAAAGTTTATTTTTGGCGCAGTCAGTAGGATATCTGGAATTGTCGCGTATCGAACGTGCTCGATTTTCGTCTCTACAATTAACCAGATATCGAACAATAAAACTGTTGTGATTCGCGAGTGAAGTTGTTGGATGTGGAGTGGCTCTCAAGAAATCGAGAAACCCAGTCTATCGAAGACCCATTGAAGAACCCCAAGTCGAATAGCATTGAGGATTGGAACAAAATCGTCCAGTTCTGCAAGGCTAACGAATTTTAGAAGAAAATTCGATTCCTTATAGTTATAGGCAGGGATATGCTCAAAATCAGTTTTATTTTAATGTGAGTAACTTTTATTTGTGTCTATCGAATCACTATTGAATTCTTTAGAAAACTTAAATATCGACAACACTTTAACTGACTCTGATAACTCTCAAGTTAATTTAATTGAAAATATAGATTCACAAAATAATAATAATTTTTCGCTTCCTAACTTAACAAATAGTGAAACAAATTTAGAAAATTCGGAAGATATGGCCGAATTCAAGCCGGAATATTTGCATTGCGTGCCTGAATTCGACGGAAATCCGAACGAGCTCTATCGATATTTATCAGTTTGTGATTCAATCATTGCCAGTTTTTATATAGCAAATCAGCCGAATAATTTCCGAAATATATATTTGTTAAACTCACTTGTTTCTAAATTAAAAGGGAACGCCAGGTTAGTGGTGAACATTCAAAATGTCGCAACTTGGGAAAACTTAAAAGATACCCTTACTAGAAATTTTGCAGACCAAAGGGATGAAGCTTGTTTAAATCGTGACTTAGTTTTGCTTAGACAAAACCCTAATGAACGACCTCAACAATTTTATGACAGGGTGTTAAATATACTAAATCTCCTCTGTAGCTTTGTAGATTTACATGAAGAAACTCTCGAGAGTAAATTACTAAAACGGGAACTTTATAATAAATTAGCTTTAAAAACATTTTTGTCAGGTCTTAAAGAACCTTTAGGTACTACGATTCGTTGTATGAAACCTAACTCATTAAATAATGCGCTACAGTGTGTTTTGGAAGAAGATAACATACACTACTTTCAAAATTTTCAGAATAGGAATCTAATTAGACAACCTATTTCACAACCACGACAACAGCCAAGACAAAATTTTAATAATCAAAATTATCAAAATCGAAACTATTTCAATAACCAAACGAGCTTTATTCCTCAAAATGCAAATAATAATAATAATAATAATAATAATAATAATAATAATAACTACATGGTACGACGTCCTTTTCCTACTGGGCCCGTCCTTGTACAATCTCAGGTTTCAAGAAATCAATTTTTTCCATCTAATTCACAAGTATTTAAACAAAATAGAAATGTAAACGCCTTTAGACCAAACCAAATTCCAAATCAAAATTTACCTAGGCCAACGCCTATGAGTGTTTCGACCAGAAATACTTTTAATAACAGAGCACCTACCCGGGTTATGAACCAATACGGTAATGATCACCAAGGTCCTTCTAACCAAAATCAAACACCACGAATGAATTATATTGCGGAAGAACTATTTAACACTGAGTGTGAACAAAATTTTTCGATAACTGATCCCTATAATAACCTACCTGACCAACATGTTGATAAAAGTTTTGACTATAATATTGAAACGGAAACACATGATCTAATTGATTTTTCTGAACCAGATTCAAATTTTCGGAACAAGCCTCGAAACAAACCCCTCACTTAAATTCGCAAATCATACCATTTCATGTGGTAAATCCAAGTGAATTACCATTCATTATCTTTCCCGAATATAATTTAAAAATTTTGATAGATTCCGGCTCGTCGAAATCATTCATAGATCCAACAAAAGCTCACCAATTCTTTTCGAATAACATAAGAAACGATCCTTTTATAGTATCAACTGTTTTTCAGAAATCAGCCCACGAGTACAGCACATTGTTGCCAGCGTCCAAAATTTTTAATCTCCCACAGAAAGCGAATTTAAAATTTTTCCTATTTAAATTTCATGATATATTCGACGGTTTAATAGGATTAGATAATCTTAAAACCTTACAAGCTACACTTGATTTTAATACAGGTTATTTACAATTTCCTTATACAAAAATTAAACTGCTATACTACCAAACACAAAATGAAATAAATTTTATTAAAGTAGCTCCGCGATCAGAACAAGTTATAAAAATTAAAACGTCCATTCCAAATGGCGAAGTAATAATCCCCTACCAAAAACAAAAAAATTGTGAAATACCAGAATCATTAACGATTGCAAAAAATGGTCAAGCTATGACAACTATCTTAAATAAAACAACCGAAACCGTAACTCTAGATTTTTCGAAACCAATTAACGTTGAAAAATTTGATAAAACAACCGTACAACAAATTGATTTAAATCATTTTGATGAAACCTCAAAACAAAACATAGATTTAACCAAATTTCGAACAGACCACTTAAATTCAGAAGAAAAATCAAAAATTTTTAGGCTTATTAAAGAATATTCTGACATATTTTACCAAGAAAACACTCCATTAACTTTCACTAGTAAAATAAAACATCAAATAAAAACTAACGATGAAATCCCGGTATACTCCAAGTCCTATAGATACCCATTCGTACATAAACAAGAAGTAGAAAATCAAATAAAAAAAATGTTGGACCAAAATATAATTAGGCATAGCAATTCACCCTGGTCATCCCCTATTTGGGTGGTTCCCAAGCGTCTTGACGCGTCAGGAAAACAAAAATGGAGGGTTGTAATCGACTATAGGCGTCTTAATGAAAAAACAGTGGATGATCGGTACCCCCTACCTAATATAACCGACCTTCTAGATAAGCTAGGGAAATGTCAATATTTTACGACGTTAGATCTTGCAAGCGGCTTTCACCAAATAGAAATGTCGGAACAAGATATTGAAAAGACCGCATTTAGTACAGAGCAGGGACATTATGAGTATCTTAGGATGCCTTTTGGGTTAAAAAATGGCCCTGCTACATTTCATCGTGTGATGGACAACATCCTCCGCGGTATCCAAAACGAAAAATGTTTAACATATTTAGACGACATAATAGTGTTTTCAACCTCTTTACAAGAACATATTGATAGACTTAGATGCATTTTTCAAAGACTTCGTGATTCAAACTTTAAAATCCAGTTAGATAAATCCGAATTCTTGCGGAAAGAAGTGGCGTACTTGGGCCACATCGTAACACCTGAGGGGGTACGCCCAAATCCGGATAAAATAATAGCCATCAAAAATTTTCCTATCCCAAAAACTACCAAACAAATAAAAGGATTTTTGGGACTATTGGGTTATTACCGTAGATTTATCAAAAACTTCTCAAAAATTACTAAACCACTTACTAACTGTTTAAAAAAGGGCGCAAAAATTGAAATTAACGACGAATATATATCTTGCTTTGAATATTGTAAAAACCTATTGATGAACGAACCTATTTTACAATACCCGGATTTTTCCAAGCCATTCAATTTAACCACTGATGCCAGTAATGTTAGTTTAGGTGCGGTTTTATCTCAGGGACCAATCGGAAAAGACCTTCCAGTTGCGTATGCGTCGCGAACATTAAATAAGTCAGAACAAAATTATTCCGTAATCGAGAGGGAACTTTTGGCAATAGTATGGGCCACGAAATATTTCCGCCCATACTTATTTGGAAAAAAATTCAATATTATCACGGACCACAAACCACTACAATGGTTATTTTCGTTAAAAGACCCCAACTCCAAATTGTTACGTTGGAGAATAAAACTAGACGAATATGACTATACAATACTATATAAAAAGGGTAAATTAAATACAAATGCGGACGCTCTTTCCAGAGTAAAGATTCACACTAAAGAATTTCTTGACGACATAGACAAAATAATTTTAGACAGATCACAAGAAAGTTCTAGACTTGACGAGATTATTCAAGACTTGAGAAATCTTGAACCTCATCATTCAAACTTTGATTAGGCATCCTTACAAGTACATCCCGACACTGATACTCTAAACGATTTAGAACCCCAAGATGAAAACGATGACGACACTGTACACTCAAATTCCGACGAAAATCCTATCGTAGGAATTCCAATTGCAGAATGTCCTGTTAATCACGGAATAATTCAAATTTTTGTAAGTTCGGTACTACATTCCCCAGCCATACCTAAAATAACAGTTCTTTTTGAAAACCGAAAACGAATCCATGTACAAATTTCTGAGTATAATTTCGAAAATGATGTGGTAAGATTTATAAAAGAATACGTATCGCCAGATACTGTATATCACATGTATTTCGAAAGTCCCAACATATACGAAAAATTTTGTAACATATTACATAAAAACTTTAAATGGCCTTTTATTAAATTGAAAAAATGTAACCAAAAATTATTGGATGTTACAAATAAAGACGACATAAAAGAAATCATACAAAACTACCACGAGGGTAAATCCAACCACCGTGGAATAGACGAAACAGTTATCAAAATCAAAGAAAAATACTATTGGCCAAGATTAAAAGATTCCGTGCAATCATACATTAACGATTGCGAAATCTGTCAAAAAAGTAAATATGAACGCAACCCCTTGCATATAAAAATGAATGTAACCCCTACAGCCACAAAACCCTTCGAAATTGTTCATATAGACACATTTACATTCGAAAAATCTAAATTTCTTACTATAATTGATAGCTTCTCAAAATATGCACAAGCTTACCCAATAGATTCTCTAAACTCTACTGAAATTGCTGACAACTTAATTAATTTCTTTTCGCATCATGGAACCCCCTATCAAATTACCGTAGATAATGGAACAGAATTTAAAAATTCTATAATTTGCGAACTTTTAGCACTACATAAAATAAATATTCACTTTTGCTCACCAAATCACCCTCAATCAAATGGTATGATTGAGAGACTACATTCCACTCTAATTGAACATCTCCGACTTCTCAACAACCAAGAGTTTCAAAATACCCCCGCAAAACTAAAAATGACATACGCAATCTTAGCTTATAACAACTCGATTCACTCTTCAACCAAATTTAAACCTATTGATGTATTGCAAGGACACGTAAGTAGTAACGACCCTTTTAGAATCGAAATTGATAAAATGTTATTGAATAATTACATTGATAATCATAGAGAACGAACCAAAATTTTGTATTCCAAAATTAATCAAGATCTAATAAATCGCAAAGATAAAATTATTGAAAAGGTCAATAAAAATCGCGAGGAACCCGATATGTTTGCTCCTCAACAAAAGGTTTTTGAAAAAAATATTGATAGACGAAAAAACGCTAATAAATTTAAAAAACCAGTAACTTTAAAAGTAGTTAGAAATACGAAGAAAACAGTAGGTACTCATACACAAGACAAAATTCACATGAATAATCTAAAACGCCCACTCAAAAACACGTATGATTTTAAAACTAAACAATCTTAATTTTCTTTAGATATTTTGGGACCCTCGGAGCCTCATCCAAAATTACAATGAAAAATCTGGAAAATAACTTTGGACTCATACCCGTCAAATTAGGAACAGCTAAAATAAAAGAAAGTTATTTTAATCTAATTCATTATTGTGACCTAAATCCGATAATTGTGGAAATTGATAAATTGAAAAATCATTCAAGGGATCTAAAAACTCATGCCTCAAAAAACATATATTATTCAAGCGACATTGCAAATTACTTAAAAATCTTAGCATTCACCGAAGAAAAAGTTGAAAGTAAACTAGTTGAAATTTTACCTCCTCCTTCAACTCATAGGACAAAAAGAGGACTCATTAATGGGCTAGGATCTATATTCAAAGCTATATCAGGTACCTTAGACTCCACTGATGGAGAACGGTATGAACTATTAATAAAACAACTCCAAGAAAATCAGAATAACATGGCCGTAAACATAAAAAACCAAAATTTGTTGTCAATTTCACTAATAAATAAATTCAATTTAACCGTTAATCAAATAATACATAATGAGGAAATTTTAAAAGAAAAACTAGAAAGAATCGCTTCAGTTGTAGAAACAACTATCGAGTTAGGAAATACAATAATAATAAAAGACACCCTTATTCAAATTATTAATATGTTGGAAATAATTATTTCAATATTGCAAGATATAGAAACATCTATATCATTCTCAAAACTTAATATTATGCACCCAACTATCATGAAAACCGCAGATTTCTTTAAGGAATTACAAAAGATTCAAAGGAAATTAAAGGGCAGTCAATTGCCACTTGAAGTAACTTTAGAAAATATTTTGATATATGAAAAACTGATAAAAATCGAGAGCTACGTATTTAACAACAAAATAACTTATATAATTAAAATTCCCTTAACGACTATTGAAAATTTTGACTATTACCATTTGTACCCTGTACCAGTCGAGAAACAGGGTCAGTTAAAAGCAGTGATTCCAAAAAATAATTACTTAATAAAAGATAACTTCAATTACGCATTTATGAGCAAGCCTTGCCTTAAGCTACACCCAGCAACATCATATATTTGCGGCGAAACTAACCTCCAAGGGATCAAGAAAGAAAATCCATGCGAAATAGCCCTCTTAAATATCCAAAACACCTCCACATGTCAACAAACACGAATCACAACAAAACAAGCTTTGTTCGAAAGATTAGATCGAACAAATCAATGGATAGCAACTTTCCCATCAAAGGAACCAATCACCCTTCAATGTCATGATCAAACAGAAGTCATTGAAGCCATAGGCAGTTACCTCATTCAAATTCCAGTCGGCTGTTCAGTGACCACAAAACAGAAAAAAACCGCAAATGAAGAAAACTTTCAAACTTCAAGTCAACCCATGTTGTTTCCCGAACTACAATTCCAAAATTCTGAATCGTCAAAATTAAATCTCAATCTTGAATTAGAAGAAATTAATCTAGATGAACTACACCAAATTAAATCAAAATTCGTCGAAAATGAACCAATAACCAAGTTCCAAGGAGTGCGCTACACCCCCAGTATATGGACAATATTTATGTATTGTTTTTTGGCCTTACTAACAGGAGTTTTTGTTGTTAGAAAAATCTCATCTTATCGTAAGCCAGTAAATCAAGAAGAAGTACCAGTAGACCATACCACCGTTCAACTCCCTCGCTAACCCTTTGGAGTTGAATCTTCGAGGGGAGGAATTACATCAGCCCTAGTAACAGATCCTGCAGATGTCGGCGTTATCAGAGTTACCAGTTTCTAGGAAACCGCTGATTAGGACTTTATGCATTTTATCTAGTTTTCTCATTTTTAACATCATTATACATTTATATTTCTTGTAGTACAGATCGTAGTTGTAGAATTTTAACTTAGAAAAAATAATTAAATTTTTTAAAAAGCTATTTTCAATTTGAAAGTTTATTTTTAGCACCCAACCATACAAGAAAGTAATTGATCTGTGCATACAAGTTATTGATGGCCATGTTTGATGCCTAATTTAAAATTAAATTATTACATTTATAATCTATAAAAGTGACTACAGACAAAAAAAATATACTGATCATAATTCATTTCACCTTAATTTTATTGTTCAGCATTCGTTAACATTATACACAAGTTTATTTGAATCGATACAAAATTATTTATTGTTGAAGAATTAATTACATTCTTATTAACAAAGATAGATAACATAAGTTAAAATTCAAAGGAAAAGAAACAAACAAAATATTCATAAATGAAATTTTTTATTTTAAAATTTTTTAAATTCTAATATCAAGACAAAATATAATATAAAAACAAATGCACAACCTAAGTACAAATATGACAATCGAGAAATATATATACAGGAGTATACACATAAATTAAAATGAACTACTTAATTCAAGGAATCATAGAAAAATTTATCCACTTTGTAGTATACCTTTTTGAGTTTCTTGCTTTTTAAACATATTATCAGTACTTCCTATTATTAATTAATTGGCAAGAGGTTAAACATTTTTCCACTATACACAATACAAGGGACACTACATATTTCAGTTTCACATTTAAATTAGTTATTTGTATATGCCTTTTATTAGTTCCAGTTTTTATCCGTACTGAGCCACTAAAACTTTTTAATGGTAATGTCTCTGTAAGTTTAGGTACGTTTTGGCTATCATCTTGATCTCAATCTATCAGATAGCAATGCTAGGTATGAAGATTTAAATCCTAGATTTAAATCCTTCCAAGTTTTGTGATGGAAAAATTCAGTTTCAGATGAACACTATCTTTTTTTACGCCAAAGAGAAACTATATTAGGCTAAATTCCTTACACCATGGCTAAATTCGAAATAAATTACCTACTTTTTTTGTATAAAAGCACAAAATATTTTTTTTATTTGGCATTACTTTTGCACAAGCGTCTATCTGCCTATAGTGACTTTTCTTGTATTATTGAGCATAACTTGATGTTATTTGACGCAATTGTTATTTTCTTCTAAATATATTTTCAGTTTTATGATTATAGAACTAGGAAATAAAAATTAAACTTCTTGACAATCATTACAAAATGTAAACAAAGCCATGGAATGACATGGCAGTGTATAGGCGGCCGTGGCAATACCGATGTTGACGTCATAAAACCTGCGCACCGCTTCACCTGTATCCTTACACCATGGTTGAATATTACTGTTATTGACTAAAATCTACGATATAAAACATCGGCAAAAGAGTTAATTTTCGTTTAAAATTTTGGAA
This sequence comes from Psylliodes chrysocephalus, assembly GCA_927349885.1. Lineage (NCBI taxonomy): Eukaryota > Metazoa > Arthropoda > Insecta > Coleoptera > Chrysomelidae > Psylliodes > Psylliodes chrysocephalus. Next base: position 7,448,314 of record OV651818.1, read on the forward strand.
AAATGGATACCTTAGATTTTGTGAATGAAGAACTTGTTCCAGAAGAAGTGTTAAATGCAGCAAATGAGGCTTTAGCAAAAATAATACCCAATAAATCTAAATCATTGTACGAGAAGGAGTATATGCTTTCTGCCAATGGCGACACAAAAAGCAGGTTAAAGGAGTTAACGAGAAGTGTCATTATGGTCCTATTATTCGCAACTTAAGAAAATGTCCGTTAAAGAAAATGTGGTCATAAGCAGGTAGGTTTTTAAATTATATTAAAAAATAGACGTTTGAGTTAATAAAAGGTTACTTTTTCAGATTTCACCAGGTGAAAGCATTTTTAAAGAACCAATCAGTGGGATATAGACCAAAGAAATCAAATGTATTTAGCAGAGAAGACGTCGAAAAATTTTTAGATACTGCTCCTGATGACAAGTATTTACTGCTTAAAGTAGCTTTGATAATGGGAGTTTCAGGAGGCTGCAGAATTTGCGAACTGGTAGCGATGTCCAGAGGAAGTGTATTAGTGGTGAAAATTCCCGACACTAAAACTTACAAAGAAATAATATTCACTGTTGTCAATGGAAGCAATAATATCAATGCAATTGATGTGTTTCAGAAATATAAGAAATTGCGCCCGCAAAATGTACCACATACACGACTATTCCTAAACTATAAAAATGAAAAATGCACGGTACAGCCTGTAGGTTTTAACACATTTTCCAAAATACCTCAGAAGATAGCAGAGTTTCTTGGCTTAGAAAATGCGGGAGACTATACTGGACATAGTTTTAGACGATCCTCTGCCTCTTTGCTGGCGGAATCAGGCGCCGATTTATCGATATTAAAAAGACATGGAGAATGGCATTCTGACTCAGTTGCAGAAGGATATGTTGAACAGTCTATAAGAAATAAAATAAAAATTTCAAGTAAAATATTGGGTAATGAAGTTGCAGTAGGTGTACCTGAAAAAGCTGGGACAGTAGTCAATAATAAATATAATATATCGGAGAATACATTACAAATTTCCAATTTAAACATTGAACCTATCGCCATCGGTACAAACATCGATTCAAACAAATAATGTTTCAGAGCAACTAACTATTCCATTAAACAACGAAATGAAGCTCCAGTTTAATAATTTAAATAACTATAACTTTTATTTTGATTATAAAAAATAATTATGCAAAGATAGTTTCCATTGTAGTTTTCATTAAGTATTATTGTTTTCATTGTTTCCATAATTATTGTTACAAGTTGATTTTTATAATAAAACTTTTAGACTGATTCCATTATTTATTATATTGGCTTTACATAATATAAATCACACATGCCTAAAGAGTGCTAATATCGATACCTAAATAGCGACTTCCACATTTGTTTGTCGACAGTAATATAGGTACATTATTAGGTTAACTAATAGTGACTTAAAAGTTTTTTATGTCACTAGTGACTTAAAAAAATTTTAACTCACTCTTTTAGTTGCTAGTCAATAAAACTTTATTTGTTATTGTGGTTATGGAATTGATAAAGTCATTTTAATGTGTCAAAATTGGATAAAATACTGTATTTAGTAAACCACTCGATAACCTAATTTAAAAAACTTGTAAATATAGGTTAAATAAGTAATTGTATTTAAAAAAGTCATGAAACATAGAAATCATAATCGTACAGATGCCTTGATGTCGATGACCGATAGGCGATGGTTAAGTGAATATCAATCGATGTAATAAATAAATATAAAATTTTAAATTGCACAATTTTTGCTTTCTTATTTTTTTCAACTGTTTTCAACGTTAGATCCAGTTTTTATAGTATATGAGCAGATTATCCATCGGTTGGTGCAACATTGGGATATATGTGGTGGTGGTAGTTTGTAAATATCTTTGTCAATACAGTTTTATGAACCAAGGATGGGTTTCAATTTAAAAACCCTCGAATATAAAATAAACGTATCTAAAAGCCTTAAATTCTAATTACCTTGAAATACCATATCCAAATATTCCATCTCCATGATACCATCGTAAGTTATTTGATTATTATGTTTCTTCATTACTAACTGAATTTCTTCTCTAAGTCGATTTTGAATGTCAGTATGAAGAGCTAATTCAAATAAAGCGAAAGACACTGTGGTTGAAGATGTCTCAAATCCAGCAATATAAAATGTAATAGCTTGAGCAGCCATTTCACTGTACGACAAGTGCTTCATGGTACTGTTCGAGTTAAGACTCTCATTGTCTGTAGTTTCTCCAGTGTTTTTTATTTGAATTAATAGATACATGAAATCTTTTCGATAAATATTGTTCTTTTCTCTGTACTCGACAATGTCTTTGACTACTTTTATAAAAAAATCTTCTGCTTCTTTATTGGTTAATCTGAATTGTAGAGCAACTAAGAGCCATTGCGGAAAATTATCGGAAATAAATTTTTTGATGATACTTTTGAGCGACAGTTTGAATACGTTTGCGAATTGTTTTCTAAAATCATTCTCGGGGTTTTTCAAGCTATCGACGTCTAAGCCGAATGCTACGGTTAATATAATGTCTGAGTTAAACAGCAACAAACATTTTCTAATATCTACGGGATCGTTTAGAGCGGCATTTTCGTCTAATATTTTTTCTAAGCCTTTGATGCATTGTGTCATGGTATCGAACATCATTTTTATTTTTCCTGAAACAAAAAATGTTTTAACAAATATACTCTATTTTGTAATATCCAAGACGAAAAAAAAAAAACAGTTTCAGCATTGCACATTAAACCAAGAAGAACTCAAAACTGGCCGAAATTTTTTGAACTAAAATGACTATGCAGACAATTTACAGAAGTGTCCACTCAATAAGAGTATAGTGTTCAAAAATACATTTTGTCTTTAACACTATATTCATAAATTTCGAAGTGGGAGCTTGGACTATAAAAAATTTGAATATAAATAAAAAATAACATACTAAATACAAAAAACAGTAATAATTACTAAGTAAGTACTTAAAATCTAATTGTTCTTGCAAGTTATATCAAATATTTCAAATATTGTCTAAAAATTATTAATAATAGTAATCGGCCTATAGTTGTTAACATTACTTATATTTCCTTTTTTAAATATAGGCATTACACGTGACAGTTTCCAGAAATTTGGGAACGCAGCTGACTTTATTATCACATTAAAAATAGCACATAGGGGAGATGCTAATGCATAAACACAGTCTTTAAAGGCTGGAATTAAATCAGGTCTTATTGTCATAGATGACTTCAATTATTTTATAGCATTTATGACTTCGTTCTCAGAGAACTTTAATATGTTTAAATTGGGAATATCAATGTAAGCGGTATTTCTCTATACTCCCCACCATACATTCTTGAAGTCCATACACATGCGTGTCAGGATAGACGAGCGGGAGAAGACAGACCAGCGCAGTGGGTAGTACGCTAATAGACAGTGGCAATACCACAGCAACATTGTAATTGAGAATACTTGATCGTAAAATAAACCTTAGAAAAAGCAGTTTAGACATTTTTATTAGGAATGATACATCCCTTGTGTTTATATCAGAAGTGAGATCACTACGCGTACCGTGGCTAATAGACTATAATTATTAATTTCAGTTGAAGTTAGTGCTAGTGATAATGGCGGACGAAAATCCTGAATCTCGTGACAGTGCGTCAGCAGAACACAATGTCGGTCGATGTTAACGACAATATGAATGGACACAGTTCAAAGCGTGCTAAATTTCAATGGCAGGAAACATTAATAAACTTTGTAGCAGCCCAAGAGTAATAAATTGCTGATTTAATTCAACATTCCAAGATGGCTAGGTAACCGTTCGCCAAGCCAACGCTCAAAGTTGGAGGAGCAGATTAATCTACCACGCAAACGCCAACATTCGCGCCTGTGCACTATTTTCGACTTACCAGCTATGACCCTGACGATAGCGCATATTCCATAAACGAATGGCTTAAGTGAGGATAACCAAAATAAAAAAACGAACTCAGCGTTAGAGATAACTTTATGGTCGCTAAATTGAGCAAAGCATCTAAGAATCGCGGTTATTGTTATTGTTATGACTGGCGACTTCTTTCTCGAACGTGGCAAGACTTTGTGATGACCTAATTGTTGCATTCGCTGACAAGAAAACACCAGCTGCTCGTGAATACAAGGCTACGCTTCAATGCAATGATTCTAACTCATTGTGTGATTGTGAAAATCAAAAATTGTGAATCATCACTAAATTTTATAATGCTTTGCTGTGGCATTCAGTTCCGGTTTAGACAATTCAAAAGCCAAATTCCAAACGTGAGTGGTGAGCTTATAAAATTACTAAATTAATTTGATGCGATTCGTGTTGACCTCGAGAATGACGAAAAATGCAGATATCATTAGAAACTCAAGAAGTCAGTTTAAAGATCGACGAGAAGCCGAACGTTTCAAGCCAAACAAAATCTTAAATGTACCTTCCTTTAAATGAGACCACCAGAGACACCAACAAAATCTATGTCGGAGAATATAACAGGCGAGTACATTTAACGCGGTTATTACTCATAAAAAAATCCGAAAGTATTAGTGCATTAATTGTAAAAAAATGGGCCAAGCCGAATCCAATTGTTGGTATAAACAACAAAGCCTAAGAAAACATTTGTGTTAAAAAAAAGTGACGCTATCTAAATTCGACACCGATAGCCATGTTATTATACTGTGAACAAACTCAGTCATTAAAATACCTTATTGAGAGTGATGTTGACAGTTTAATAATTAAACATTTCGTAGTAAAAACATTAACAGAAAAGAATAGGCCAGCTGATCCATGTGCTTTTGTTATGAATTGGAACTCAATGTTTAGAATATCGATCTTTGTGATTTTGCCGACTATTACGTTAGAGGTCGTTCCAAATAGTGTGATTCCTGAAGATTATTAGAAGAAATGTCATATGCCGACCTTGTTTAGGTGTTGAGAAAAATGTCAACACGATTAAGTTACATCAAGACCTGCTCAACATTCCAAGTGTTTACAATAAAAAATGGAACGATATGAAAATTAATCGATTAGAATTAATAGACACTTTTAAAATACAAGTGAAGAATCTTTTAATATTTTACAAGAATAAAACTCCTGACCACATAACTACCAGAAAAATGTCAATTTAGATTAAAATGCAGTACTCCAGTAGCGTATCGACGAAGGCGATTAGCGTATCAAGACAAAATTCAGCAGAAGAAAATTATAAACAGTGACATTATCCGCAGAAGTCACTTAAAATGAAGGTGGGTAAGGTTTTCTGGATTTTCCCCATCTGTAAGTCAAATGGCTGTCATCTTTAAGTCGTCCCGGAGCGTCAATACAAATAAAAAATGATAGCCGTTCTTTCCACACACCAGCTCAGTCAACTTTGGAGATTGAAATTCACTCGTAAGTACAAGAGGTGAATTAGGGAGAGTATTCCTATTGTATTATAAAATATAAAAGTCCTATTGTGTTATTAAAAAAAAAAAGGTTTTGAAGATCAAATTAATGCTTTTAAAATATTTTACCACGTTGAACATGAAGTCAAGCTTTTATCAAATGGAAATAGAAGAAAGTTCCAAACAGGTAACTGCTTTTGTTACTAAACCTATTGCATACTATAGTCGCCGTACGACTTATTGTGAATCAAGGTTATATTTTTACAATCTAAAGACTTGTTATAGTGAAAGCGGTTGAACACTTTCGTGTGTATCTGTACAGTGTGCATTCAATAGTATATACAGACTAATTCGGTTCGAGAAAAAGCTGTAAACAAATTAAATACGCGCGCGGCGCGTTGATGTGATAAGTTATAGAATTAAAACTTTTCTATTGAGTACCACCCTGGACATAAAATGTAACATATAGAATATTAAAAAAATCCAGTGAATTATGTAAGCGAGTTAAACGTGTGCCCGTTAAAAACAATAAACAAACAAACAAACAAAATTACCGATAAGCATACGCTCCGAGATTTCCAGCAAAGTGATACGATTTGTCATCAGATAATTAATAAGCCGGTCTTTGACTTTGACCTACCTAATTGTTAAATAGGACAACTATAAACAAATCTTCGAAAATATTGTATGTTCGTCGCAGCGCGATTGTTTGTTTATTCTGACTTTATTTTTATTGTTTTATATTGGCCGAAAATGGGCCAGTGCTTTAAAAAAATTACATCACTTAACGTGAATTTTGGTAACATGGAGAAAAGTCACATAACATTTTAGACACATAGTATATTAATCATGCAGGTTCTTTAGTGAACTCTAGTGGTTGTATTCAAATATTAGTTATAATCGATGCATTTTCAAAATATTGCAAGCTAGAAACAATTTCTAAAGATTCCATATGTTGTCTAATATCAATTATTGAAGAAATGAGAAAACCAATATGAATTATTATAGCTGCTGCATTTAATTCAATAACTTACAAAAACTTTCTTAGTAAAGCAGATTGATTATAAAGTAACCGAAGTGCCATGTGGAAATGGTAGAATGTGTAATGATTAACTCTCTTTAAATTATTATGAGCAACACTCTTAGCAGACAAAGAAAACCAGTGTATAGCAGTAGAAGAGGCCGTCGTAGTATCATAAAAATTGATGACCGTCAAACCAAGGTGAACGATTCAATGAAACTAGGCGTCGAGTCACATTATCTAAGCCAGGCGATATCGTGGCAATTGAAGATTCACAGCTCGCAGGTGGAGGAAAATTGAGGCCAAAATACAAAGGGCCTTACACAGTTGGAGAGGTATTACCACATGAAATATATCAAATTCACAAAAAGCGACAGCGAATAACTGTAGCCGCTCAAGATTAGTTGCTATGGTCATCGAAGTAATTATAAAAAAGGTGAGTGGAAATCTCACAATATTAAATTAAAATAATTGTTTTTGTTGATTTATGGTGGAAATCCTACCAAATTTAACTAACTAAATTATGATAATAAATAAACACTAGGATTTAGTGTTGTAGCACTAGTGTTTAGTGTTAGGGTGGCAATCCCACCAGATGTTCCTGAATAAATCATGATAATAAATTAACACTAGGGTTTAGTGTTGTTGCACTAGTGTTTAGTGTTAGGGTGGCAATCCCACCAGATGTTCCTGAATAAATCATGATAAATGAACACTAGGGTTTAGTGTTGTAGCACTAGTGTTTAGTGTTAGGGTGGCAATCCCACCAGATATTCCAGAATAAATCATGATAATAAATTAACACTAGGGTTTAGTGTTGTAGCACTAGTGTTTAGTGTTAGGGTGGCAATCCCACCAGATGTTCCAGAATAAATCATATTAATAAATTAACACTAGGGTTTAGTGTTGTAGCACTAGTGTTTAGTGTTAGGGTGGCAATCCTACCAGATGTTCCAGAATAAATCATGATAATAAATTAACACTAGGGTTTAGTGTTTTAGCACTAGTGTTTAGTGTTAGGGTGGCAATCCCACCAGATGTTCCAGAATAAATCATGATAATAAATTAACACCAGGGTTTAGTGTTGTAGCACAAGTGTTTAGTGTTAGGGTGGCAATTCTACCAACTGTTCCCAAATAAATTATGATAATAAAGTAACACTAGAGTACAGTTTTATAACACTAGCGTTTGGTGTTAGGGTGGCAATTCTACCAAATGTTCCTGAATAAATTATGATAATAAAGTAATACTAGAGTTTAGTTTTATAACACTAGCGTTTAGTGTTAGGGTGGCAATCTCACCAACAATAAATAAAAATGAAGGTAGTTAGTGGCAATCCCACCAAGGTTAATTAAAATGATAGTTAGTGGTAATCCCACTATGTTTACTGTAATGGTGGCAATCCCACCAAGGTTAATTGAAAAGGTAGTTAGTGGCAATAGCACCAAGGTTAATTAAGAAGGTAGTTAGTGGCAATCCCACTATGTTTACATCAATGGTGGCAATCCTACCAACATTAATTGAAAGAATAATTAGTGGCAATCCCACTAATGTGTATTGTAATGGTGACAATCCCATAAACATTTATTGAAAGAGTATTAAGTGGCAATTCCACTCATGTTTATGGTAATGGTGGCCATTCCACCAACGTTGATTGAAAGGATAACTAGTGGCCATCCCACTATGTTTACTGTAATCTTAGCAATTTCACCAACATTAATTGAAAGAGTAATTAATCATTTAGCGTCTAAAACGAACATTAGTGATAATGTTAATAAGTCGTAACAGTAGTTCTGTTTCGTATTTTGTAATTCCAGATATATGTGGCGCGAGGACGCACCAATTGCAGGATGGCCGTGTTAGCGGTATTTCTCTATACTCCCCACCATACATTCTTGAAGTCCATACACATGCGTGTCAGGATGGACGAACGGGAGAAGACAGACCAGCGCAGTGGGTAGTACGCTAATAGACAGTGGCAATACCACAGCAACATTGTAATTGAGAATACTTGATCGTGAAATAAACCATAGAAAAAGCAGTTTAGGCATTTTTATTAGGGATTATACATCCCTTGTGTTTATATCAATATCTACATTTTTTGGATAATACGGGGATTAGAGTCAGAGAAATATTTGGAAAAACAATTAGCAAAACTGTCTACTATTTGTTGACGATCGTCAATAGTATTATCTTCATATATAATGTCAGTTGGTATTGATGATTTACCTTTCTTTTCGTTTATGTTTGACCTAAATTTTTTAGAGTTATTCTTCAGCTCATTTTCAATATTATTTAGGTAAAGTTGATGAGCAGTTTTTATATTGTGTTTTAATTGAGATCTTATAGTTTTAACACGTTGGTGACTATTGAGGTAACCAATTTTTTATAAACTCTATACGCCCTTTCCTTATCCTTAATCATTCGAATTATTTGGTCATTGTACCAGGGTGGATATACACTCACCGACTTAAAATTCGATCCATTCAAAATAATGATTTATTTAAAACTTTCAAATCTGGCTGATTTCTTTGAAATTTTTAGCAACTTTTAGATAAAATACTGTAGTTTTAAGATTATTATTCGAACAT